>CM052812.1:46992924-47022708 GCA_028533885.1 Nasua narica
TCGCCAGGGTTGATTCGGCTGATCTGGCTGGCTAGGCGGGTGTCCCCTTCCTCCCTCACCGCTCCATGTGCGTCCCTCCCGAAGCTGCGCGCTCGGTCGAAGAGGACGACCATCCCCGATAGAGGAGAGGACCGTTCCTCGGTCAAGGGTATACGAGTAGCTGCGCTCCCCTGCTAGAACCTCCAAACAAGCTCTCAAGAAAGATATACCTACAATGCAAAACTTTCTAACAAAGCTCCCTGCTATCTTCTAATCTAAGACATAAACTTTAAACCAATACCCATTATAGTGTACTACCATTAACCTGACACTTTATAATATCCTTTTATTCTAAAAATTACAAAATACTGTTACGATTTCAAAATTATTATAGCAAGGGAAATATTTCTTAAAAATAATAAAGAAACCAGATGTCACAAAAGGGTTACTAATCCTATGAAGTGCTGACTCCAGCACCCCCTAGTGTTGCTAACCCAAAAGCAGCACCCCAGGTTCATCACAAATTTTAGAACACAGGAGAACATAGAACTGAGTGGTGCCACTTACTAAGCACCAGCTATGTGTCAAACACTGACCTAAGTGCTTTATACATGCTATTGAATGGAATATCACAGCAGTGCACCATACTACAATCTGTGCTTCACTATGAAGAAGGTAGAAAGCTGAGGAACTGAGTAACGTGCCCAGTTATGGTGGGTGACAGTCACAATGATGTCTAGCTTGAACTCCTAAGCCTGTGTTGGTAGTATTAGAAACCATCCCTACTGTTAGCCAGTAGACCCTGCCCCTCCCTCCTATTTAAGGAACAGGCTGCAGTAATTCTCCTCCCTCTTTTCTGCACTGTCAGTTTTGTACTCGCTGCTGAACCCTTCCATGGATAAACATGTTTCTTACATCTCAACTAACTAACTCCATCCTTCCTACTGACTACCACACCATTTCTTTGCTCCCTTTAGCTTTGTTCAGATTCTGCCCCACCATTACCCCCAAATCGCTCTTTGTCAAGTTTATGGATGATTCCAAATGAATCCCAAAGTCACTTTCACCTTACCTGACCCAGCAGCAACATGCAGAACTAATCTCCCTCTCCTCCATGATATACTTTCTTCTTTTGGCTTCCGGAACACCGCAAAAGCTTTCCTTACTGGGATCTCCTCAGAGCCTGAGCTGATTTCTCCTACTCTCCCTAATCTTTTCTTACTGCCCCCAGCGCTCAGTCCTGGGTCCCCTTCTACTTCTACATACTATTCCTCAGTAACTGCATCTAATCTGATGGCTTTAAATACCATCTATATGCCAATGGTTGCAAAATCTGTTATCTCTAACCCAGACCCCTCTCCTGAACCCCAGACTCACATACTGAGCTAGGTGCTAAGTATCTCCATTTGGATGTCTTAAGACACTTCAAAATCAACATGTCCCCAACTGTACTCTGCGCTTCCCCTCCACACCTCCTCCAAATACTCGCTGCCTCAGTGACAGTGGCTCCACCTAATAGTTGCTCAGGGCAAAAATTCTGTAGAGTTCTTGTCAACCTTTTTTTATCGTGCTATCCGTCAGGAAATCCCGCTGGCTCTCCCCTTCACAATATGCTCACAGTCTGACACCTTCTCACCAACTCCTCCGCTACACCTTGGTCTGAGCCACTTCCCCTCTCACTGCACTGATGCAACAGCCTCTCGGTCTCCCTGCTTCTCCCGTCCCCCCACATGGCCTCTTTCAATGTAATAACCTGAGTGATTCTTTTAAAACAGAAGTCCGGTTTGTCATTCCCTGTGGAAAACACTACTGCGCTCCTCTTTGCATTCAAAGTCTCCTCAGCAGCCATGTCCCCAGTCTGGCTCCCACTGCCCTCTGACCTCATTCATTCCTCCTTCCCTCATCCCACTCCAGCCACACTGGCCTCCTTGCTATTCCTCAAGCTCACCAAGCACATTCCCACCAAACGGGCTTTTCAAAGGTGTTACCCCTGCCTGGAATACTCTCCCGCCCCCCTCCATATCCATATTCCTTATTCCATCAACTCCTTCGAGTTTTTACTCAAAAGTCTATCTCATAGACTTACCCTGAGTACCACAGTCAAATTACAAGTAGCCTTGCCTGTGGCACTGCCGCTCCACTGCTCCTTCTTGAAGAACGTATCTTTGAACACACTATACCCTGAACTTAGTATGTCTATTACATGTCTCCGCCTACTAGAAGGGTAAGCTCCAAGAGAACGCAGATTTTTTACTTTCTCAAATGTATTCCACCTACTTAGGACTGTGCTTGACACATAGCAGGTGTTCAATTAATAACTGCTGAAAGGTGAAATATGGTACCTTTTTCTACTAGTGGAAATGCCAAATGGCAGCCTTTCCCCCAAGTTATCAATACTCAATGGCATGAGAAACAAGGCAGGCTCAGGTGTTCCAGTGAAAATGTCAGTTAAGAGCCCTCCTATTTTCAAATATTATCTAAATATTTAAGTTATTGTGCCTATACCTCAACCATGTTCAAGACTGTGTGAACACTACATCTGAAGAGAACACACTGGGGGTTGGAGAAGTGGAGGTTGGAGAGGAAATTTTAGCTCCAGGAGCAACATGCTAGGACCCAGAGGAATATTAGTAGTAGTGAGAAGTTCTGGTGAAGTCTGGCAGCAATGATATGAATACTATTCCACAAAAACTTAGATTACCAATAAACTTCAGAATTCCAGTCTTAAAAGATCAGACCAGAAGACAGAAGAGGGAAGTCAGGAAGAAAGTCAGAATAATGGGTATATCCCCTTATACCCCATTGTCCTATCATCTCCATCCTTGAAGGAGGAAACCATTAAAATAAAATCTATTTTTTCCTATTAAGAACCAAAGTCACCACCTGTACAAAATCAGCAACAATGCCAGTGGACATATGATCTGAGCTCCATCTTGAATCTGCTGGTGGGAAGTGGGGATAATTCTTCCCAGTCCTGATGTTCCCTGTTATGTGGAAAGTTTCTGGTCTCACTCCACTCTCATCCCTTCCTTCCTAGACGATGCACACATTCTCCTCTGTTTCTGTACATTTTAAGTTTCTCAAGGGCAGGTGCTCATATACAGAAGCTTGAAATAGTCCAGCACTGAGTGCAAGAAGTCGGTCTAATTCTGAGTTTCAATATTAAGAAGGCCACCTGTCCACAGACGTAAGTCCCATTTTTCAATATTAGCATCATTAATAATAAAAGTAAAATTCTGGATTTTGGTTTGTTATATCTTTCCTGTGTTACTCAAAATTGGTTTAAAGCATAGGCATGATGAAGGGGGCTTTTGACTGCTCCCCTAAAACTCTCTATCACTCTAGGGACTCTAAGTTCACATATGAAATCACAACTCCAATGTCTGAACTCCACGGCCTTAGCACAGTGCCCTGCATATGGCAGATGCTCATTAGTGTTTGTTAAACAGACTGAGCACATAATGAATGTCTCAAAATACACAATTTACCTACCCTGTGTTGAAAAAAGGATGGATCAAGATATTTGTCAAACCGATCTTCAAATTTTACATCCGACTTTTTCCATTTCACCTGAAAAAAATTTTTTCACTTAAAAATAAAGGCCAGTAAACAAATTAATAAGCTCATAATAAAACCCTGAGCAAAATTAGGGAAGATTTGGACCCCTAGAACAAGAAGCTAGAGAAATGGTGGAAAGTTACTGCCAATTTGAGAAGCTGAAACACATAAGATAAAAAACTAACCAACTTTCTTCTCTCTGTATTAACAGAACTTCCAACTTTACATAGAGGGATCACTTCCGTTTTGAAGGTCTATTAACTATGGCTGACTTGTATACTTTGACCTAATATATGTGTTAAGAACTGAATTAACTAGGCCAATTAAAATGAGAATCTGTCCCTTTTTGACTTTAGATTGCATTTGTTTTACTATAGTTATCAAACTTCTTTATAAGTTCGGTTACATAAATATCATTTGCACTAGTTACATATGCATAAGTTAAAAAAAAAAAACTTTCAAAAACTGGCTACTAGCAATGGATTCATTCCAGTTATCAGGAAAAAAACTGGCAAAGAGAGAGGCTACCTACATCAGATTTTTCTTCTTTCCACTATTTTTAATCCTAATGGAACAGAATTAACTTGACAGTTGCAAAGAGCTCTGACAAGCTCTTACTCTGCAGGAGTATCTTATTCCAACTGATAAAGCAAAACATGGTAAACTATACCCATCCAGCAATTTTCAATACAGCATCATCTCTATCTGCAACAGTAAAAAAGGAAAGAGAAACAACAAGGTATACTGCAATCTAAAAATGTAACCATGAAAAGACATGGCTGGCTTAGCTCTAACTGCTCAGTTATAAAGGTAAACTTTGCTGTAGCCAATGGTAAATCCTGCAAATACTGTAACTATCTAATACAGACCTGAAGCAAATCTCCCTGCTTTTAGGAGGCTTACTTACATACACTAAGGAAATATAGTTTTAATAATATTCTGCTGCACCTTATTTTCACTTATTAAAGTAGTAAAACACACTTAACTGTTGCTATTAGGTCACAAACACTTCTTCCTCTATACAATTATTTTAATACTTACTGAATATGACATCTGGATTTTAGTATTGGGAACCAGTTTCACCTTTCCTTCACTAGTTAGATTAACATCAACAATTCGATTGCCATTAAAACCTATTTCGAGTTTTTTGTAGGTCCAAAGATAGTAATCTTCTCCATTTTCATCTGCTTCACCAACAATACCTACAAAAGAAATAACACTTTATACAAGGTAATATCACTTAATGTTTAAAATATGTTAGAAGCTAAAAGCCCATAAAAAAAGTTTTGATAAATAAAGTTACCATTACCAATTACCATTGTTCTTCACGGTGAGAAAAAGACAAAAGTACAGGCTGGACTTCTACTTGGCAAACGTAGAAACCATGTTCATGCCATGAACAGCTCAGCATAATCTATCACTAATTTGATCCTCAAAGTTCATGCTTTGTCATGAGTATCTCCTTCATTCTAAAAATTATCACCTTATATGTGTATATGCCCTAACACCTGAAAATTTCAGGGAAGTATGGTCACCATCTGCCACAGTCACCCAATTAGTAGTAGTCCAACTTAAATTAAAACCAAGGTCTCCAGAGGCCCAATCCAGTACTTTCTCTAATGACCTAAGATCTACACATTCCTAAGTAAGCTACACATATGTATCTATCAATACCAAAACTTAAAATGCCTCCTCTTTATGCTTCAGGTACTGGACCTATCCTTAGGAAATCATCAAAACAAAAGGAGCACTGAAGATAAATGTTAGTGAGGCACTAGTGTAAAATGATCATTTTGGGTTTTCTTTTTTAAAGGTTTTTTAAAAATTTATTTATGAGCGAGAGAGAGAACGAACAAGCAGGAGGGGAGGGATGGGGGTGGGGGGAGCAGACTCCCTGCTGAGCAGGGAACTCGACGCAGGGCTGGATCCCAGGACCCTGGAATCATGACCTGAGTCCAAGGAAGACACTTAACTGACTGAGCAACCTAGGCGCCCCTAAAATGATCTTTTGATTGTAGTTTGGGATACTGAAAGAAGCCCCAGTGTTAGGACAACAGGTGGTAGCTGAGGATCTACTTCTTGTACCCTCATACTGTCAGCTGGTTATCTATGTTCCCTACCCAAACCTAAAGACTTCCCAAGAGCCTTCTCCACTAAAAGTGACTCGTTAAGGTCTTCCCTCTTTGCTCAATGCATCTCATTAAAGTATTAGGGGAAAAAAGATCATTTCTTCCACTTAAGGATTATCTGCTTATTAACCAAAGTTGTCCTTTCAAATTGATACAAATTCAAGGAATACAGTTTCATTGTGTTTGGGATTGCAGAGGGATAATGAAATCCTTCTAGTAATTAATTTCATCAAGGTTTATTTACCTTTTTTTTTTTTACCTATTTTTTTTTTACCTTACTTTTTTTTTTTTTAAACCTATTTACCTATTTACCTTTATTTATTACTGAAAACTCTGGGGGTGGAGAAACAATTACACCAAATAAGAAGCTATTCTCTATGGGGCTTTTAAAAGACGCTGAAACACTTACCCCAAAAAAACCCAAATAAGAATATTCCTTCTAACAAGAATTCCCATAGTTCAGACATTCTCGGACACCCAAATGTACTCTCCTACATGTGGCAGACCCTAGAATCCCAGGGCTAAAAAAGATTTATTTTAGGACAGGAAAGCACAGTTGCCATGTTGCTAAGGAGACCCACAGAAATAACTGAAAAAACTCTTAACATTCCAGAGAAGGAAACTAAAAGCATTGGAAAAGAACACAAGAGGAACCTGCTCTCTCCCCCAAAAAAGAAGAAATCCTGACTAATGGGTTCTCCTGAACTACAGGCTCAGAAATCTCGAGTGAATATTTAGCATGTCTTCTTGCTACCCTTGGAGCTGATCACAGAAATGTCTATGTTAATGTAATACTAATTACAGTCATTTTTATGAAATGCTTACTATTTATACCTAATTAACATGCAACAGAGTAGCAATGATGCATACAATTATATCTTGAGATTGACTTTCTTACAAATTTCATCTTAGCACTACATTAAACTCTGGTCTGGTATTTTCAGTATTTTACATTGCTGCTCATAAATATAGTAGTCTGCTAACAATTTTAAGAATTAAAATATTCATTATATATAAGAACAGGTATCCAAAGGAAAAAAGCAAAAGAAAACTAAGAGAATAATATGATCAAACATACTAGCTGATAGCTGGCTGTGCTTTGCACTTAAGATAATTTAATTAGATTCTTAACAAGTTCACCATCTTCATGCAGCCAAACCAGCTATGAGACTCTCAGTAGTACACATCTGGCAGAGCTCTGTGCCTTGCAAGCTGTCACCCATATGAGAAACAAAGGGACAAAGAACAGCTGTGGTCCCCAAATGCCCTGCCAATTGCAGTTAAGTACACAACTACCCAGGTTTTGGGGGTTTTTTGCCCCTTTTAGAATGTTCACTTACTTTATACTAACTTGCTAACTCATTTCAACAGGACACAGATATAATTCCTTTCCCTAATATTGTTTTCCTGAAAATGTAAATATATCCTTATATATCATGTAAATATATCCTTAAATAAAAAATAAAATAATTTAATCAAGTCCAACACAAATAAAGTTTAGATTTTGCACAGGTTTGTATTAACTATGCCATAGTTCCTCTCCATTAACACAGATAAATAAAAGCTAAAACATTAACAATTTCTAGAGGCACCTGGCTGACTCAGTATGTAGGGCATACAACTCGTGATCTTGGGATTGTTAAGTCTGACCCCATGTTGGGTGTAGAAATTACTCAAAACCAAAAATCTTAAAAAAAAAACACATGAAAAAAATTTTAAACATACAGTGCTTTGGAAAATAACAGGAACTAGTGAAACAAGTAATTCAGGAGACTGTCTTATCTAAAAACCATACTACCAGTTTCACATGAGAGAAAGCCAAAATAAAACTTCAAAATCCTATTTAGTTCCTTTGATTGTATTTGATAGAGTAAGTCAAAATAAGATATGAAAAAAAACGGGAGAAGGGAGGATATTTCAGACTGTTCAAAATATCTTTTAATTCCTTGAATCTGAAAAGTTATACTATATAAAAGTTATACTTTGAGGGAGTCTCATACAAGGTTTGGCAACATTAAAACTGCTTCAAGTAACAGGGGACCATAAAATCAGTGTTAGAATCATTCTGTGGAAAATACTGAAAACACATTTACTGATTCAGAGTACAATCAAACACCTTAAGACTTATTACTTAAGTCGTGCTTATTATGCAAATATTCCCAAACTTTAAATATAACACAATACCTACCCCATATTGGTAAGTCATCTATGTACATCTGGTACCAGTAGTGATTTTTGATAGCATACACAAATGCATCTCTCTTTTCTTTATCTAAGTCAATTTCACAGTAAGTGGCTGGCATCACATCATCTGTAGAAGATAAAAATTGCAAATTAGGGGGGGCCTGGGTGGCTCAGTTGGTTGGGCGACTGCCTTCGGCTCAGGTCATGATCCCGGAGTCCCGGGATCGAGTCCCATATCGAACTCCCAGCTCTGCGGGAAGTCTGCTTCTCCCTCTGACCTTCTCCCCTCTCATTCTCAGTCTCTCTCTCTCTCTCTCTCTAATAAATAAAAAAAAAAAAATTGCAAATTAGCACACTGGTTTGTAAAATAGTTATAAGAAAAATAACAGAAGAAAAAGTCAACATTTCCTGAAGCTAACATTTGTATTCATAATTGCTGAATCTGGGTGATAAGTATATGAGGGTTCAGTATATAATTCTTTCCCTTTTATATAAGAACACTGATGAAATCATTTTAAATGAATAATGTGGTTTTAAAAAACAAATAAAAAAGCTTAAAACATATAAGAAAGTTTTCATTTAACATATACAAAAACTGAAAAATATGATCCTAAATAAAACAATTTCTAGCTATAATACCTCAGATATAAACTCATTTTAACATTCTTAGAAATGCAAGTCACTACAGGCCACAGATTCTATGAGGAATCCCAGTGACTCTTCACAGTTAGAAAAATTAAAATACAAATCTCTATCTAGCAGGTGTCACTGTTTATAAATTAACCAAAGGTCCCATAGAGACGAGTCATTTCCACTCTTGACTGCTTTCAAAAATACTGCTACCACAATATTGTTTAGATGGTCTCTAACCCATAAACCTTTCAAAAATGTGCTTTCGAAATGTGCTTATAAATAAGTACTAGGGATGCAATGTACAAGATGACTATAGCTAACACTGCTGCATGATATATAGGAAGGTCTCTAAGAGTAAATCCTAAGAGTTCTCCACACAAGGAGAAAATCTTTTTCTTCATTCTTTTCTTTTCTTTCTACCTATTTGTGATCATTTCACAATATGTAAATCAAACTATCACACAATATGCTTTAAGCTTATACAGTGATAGATGTCATTATTTCTCAATAAAACTGGAAAAAAATGTGCTTATGGTCATTAGTTTCTAAACAAAACAAAACCTAAAAAAAAACCTGCAAACACTCTGGATGTCTACTGAAATTACTAAATTGTTTTTGTATATGACTTACACAATTAGAATAAAAGATAAATCTTAACAACAAAAAAAGAAAGCACAGTTGTTTAAGTTCTCCTGTATGTATTATTGGTTATTTAGAACTTGAAATACAATTCCCCCCAAGAAAGAATGTTAAATTTCTTAAATGTTGATTAAAACTTCTTAAACATACACTACTGCTGAACCCTTAGTGGCCAGCTACAGTATTCTTTCCACGATAAATAGCAATCTGAGTTATAACTCGACACTAGCGACTTGTCTCCCCAACCCTCAACAAGAGAAAATAGCTTCCCCTTATTATAGCTCAGCCCAGAGTGGGTACCCGAAAACACACCACCAAACAGGGATACACTGAAGTCCCATAAAGGAGGGATAGGGAAATAATCCTACTCCCAAAGTAGGAGAAATGCACTGCTTTGTTGTTTCCAACAACAATGGCTCCCATACAGATTTCCTTTTTATCAAAGGCCCTTTTAGGCAGCGAGGAATTTAGAATTTTCATGGCAAAAACTGAGGCTGAGCAGAGACGGGAGGGAGGGTTAGGCCATGAGGTGGCCATAAAGGGTTTCTCCAGCAGGAGCTAGGAGAACTGGTAGCAAGAGATCCCCATATAGGATTTCCGTGCAGTGTGATAACGCACAAAGGACAGCAGGCAACTACAGCAACAAGGGGAGAAAGAGAACCACAGGAAGGTCCAGGCTTGGTTAACAACAAACAGCTGTGGGAGATCACACAGCAAAACAATGCAAAGCCACCAAATCCCTTGCTGCTAAAATCAGACAGTCACTGACAATTGCCATTAATAATGTGGCAGTGTTACGTATGAAGTTCTGAGATATACAATACAGCACTGACCTGCATAAAGCTTTTAAGATTTCTCACAGTGTGAACTGTGTTCAGCTCTCTCTTACCCAACTATCTATCATCTTCTCTCCCTATATTCCAGCCAAACTCAACTACCTGCAGAAATCATACGTCCTGTGCTTTCCTGGCCTCTGGATTTGTTTGCCTATGCTGGAAAATCCACGACAAATGTCCATCCTAAAATACTTCCCATCCCTCTACCCTCTCCACCACAGAGTAATCCTTGATTCCCCACCTCTCACACCTCTCAAACCCCACAGTCTGTCCCTTTCCTTAAGTCTCATGGCTTTCTCTCCATACCTCCCTTGGGTACGTAGGTCTATACCACTTACAACTCATACCAGTATCTTAGCTCCTCAAAAGACCATCA
This sequence comes from Nasua narica, assembly GCA_028533885.1. Classification (NCBI taxonomy): domain Eukaryota; kingdom Metazoa; phylum Chordata; class Mammalia; order Carnivora; family Procyonidae; genus Nasua; species Nasua narica. Next base: position 47,003,259 of record CM052812.1, read on the forward strand.
GGTAGAGCTATGTCTACACTGACTGCATCCTTTTTATCCCCAGGTATGCCTGCTCTGCAGGCACTAAACAAATAAAGAAAAAATTTAGCAAATTTTAACATCATGATTTTTCACTTATTTGGCAAAGGAAGACAGGAAGTATAAAGGGATATACTTTCATCTGTGTATGATTAGGGGTGTGTGTGTGTGTGTGTGTGTGTGTGTAAGAGAAAATGCCAATGTGAACAAATGAAACTTCTGAGCAGAGTTATCTCAGAATGCTTCACAAAGAGGTTTTGAAGAGTATCTTTCACTGGTGTAAAATCTAGTAAAGAAATGCGGTCAAAGGGAAAAACCTATCTTTATGACGGGCTATTAAAAGGACCTTGGTTGATCATATTATAATGAAATTCCTCTTGCAGGCATGTGGGCAAATACAAACATCACAAATAATTGAAGAGTCTGGTTGCTCAACTAAAACAGCATTTCTCTCAGGAGGGAGCCGCTTTGAAGATAACTAATGTAATGTGCCTGAATATGCCAAATCATTATTCAGCATTCTATAGAACTGGAAAACAATGTGAAAAATCTATCACCATAAATCACTGCTTTAAAATTATAAAAGGGCATACCTTTCTCAGATGAAATACACACCTATGAAATCTGAAGAGGATTCCATTAAGATTTCATCAATGTAAATACATTACACAGGGGAAAAACACAAAACCAAAGATATAAAGTGGCAACTGTTAATACTGATTTTTCAAGCAGAAAGCAAATATAGTTCCTGGAAACTACCTACCAATAAGTCTGTCATCAATTCACAGTAACACTCCCGACTAGTAACTGAACAGTCAATGAAAACACTGAAAAAAGAATGTGGTAATTATTTGAGTTCTCTAAGAACATACCATGCCTAGCGTTATTAGCTTTCTCTTTTGATAGCATTACCAAAATGGAAATCACAAATGCTCTACCTTAAATTCAATGCACTAGACAGTTTTTCATGAAGTCACTATAGACAAATTTATTAAAAAAAAAATAGGCAGAAACTTGAGTTTTAGTCTGGGTTCTACTATGTATTAGCTATGTGAATAAAATTCATTTAGCTTTTGTGAACCTCAGATCCCTCAGCTATAAAACAGAGATAATATCTATGCTATCTCCCTCCCAGAGCTGTTTTAAGAATTAAAAGTGTCAATACATTCACAGTTTCCTTGGGTCACAAATCCCTTTGAGAATGCAATGAAAGTATATCTTCCTTGCCCCCTATAATGCCCCATATTCACACAAAACTCAGTGCACAACTTCAGAGAACCCGTGGACCCCTGAAGCCAGAGCTTCTGGTTCAACTTTGTACATCCAGAGCCTACCACACTGCTGGAAGGCAGTAAACATTCAAAAACTGCTGAATGACAAAAAAAAAAAATGGACTAGAAAATCTGGTATAGTCATGTTAAACATACATATGATTAACTGACCAATCTATCTGCAATAGAAATGGTACAGTTTTTCTAGATGACTAATTGGCAATATGCATCAAGAACTGCCTTAAAAATGTTTATATTCTTTGATTCAGTAATTCCACTTCCAAGAATTTATCCTAATAAAAGACTCAGAGATGCATTAAAATACTTATGTGCTAGGGTAGCCAAATGCATTATTTCCAATAGGAAAAAAGGCAAGGAAGGAAGGGAGGAAGGAGAAAAGAAAGGAAAAGAAAGGAGAGGGCGAGAAGGAAAGAAGGAAAATAATCAGAATATCTTATAGCTGGGAAATGGGGAAATTACAATATCCAAATTACAGAATACTACATAAACACATTTTTAAAAAGTTAATTAACAATATGAAGATAAGCTCATAGATGTTAAAATAAGAAGAGTAAAAACTAATTTATATATAACTTATTAAGAATTAGTAAGTAGTTAGTACCTGAAAAATACTAAACACTATATGTTACAAATTTTTTGAAATCATATATATAACATGAACCCAATTTTTAAAAACTCTAAATAATGTGGATGAATGTAAAGAAAGAAGGAAGATGGAAGAAAATATTAATGGTAATTATATCCAGATGCTTTTTATTTTCTTCTTTATATTTCTCTGTAGTTTCTAAATTTTGTACACCAATGCTGTATCACCACATTTAAATCAGAAAAAAATATATACATACACATTCTTTTGTGGAAAAAAAGATAGCAATCTGGAGTAGAACAATGTTATCAATGGCTTGAATAAGAATTTATAAAAAGCTCACGCTATTCAAATTTGCAGTTAGCACAAGGTTTAAGGAACTGCTAACACCAAGAATTCAAAATATCTAGATTGAAGATTCAATACAAGATTCAAATTATTTGGCCTGGCTAAAACACTTTGGTTGAAACCAGAAGAACAAAATATGGGACTGAGTTCCCAGACTTCCAATTAAACAAGGCAGATTAACCACAAGTATGTTGTCTTTTTCCTCCTGAAACTCCATTAAAATGTCAATAAAGGAATAAAGGGATGTAGTACACAAGGACAAAAAGAAGACAGTAAGAAAAGATCTCAACATATTTTTGGAAAATTGAAAATGAACAGAAGATGGCAAAGCAGAGGAAACCATAACAGAAGAAAGGGGGTAGGTGTCATAGAACCCAAGAGACATCTAAGACACACATCAAAAAGTAGGGAACAGATGTACAGCTGAACACATAGGGGAACTGTATAAAAATATGTTTATGGAAGGCTTGGATGCCCAAATCCCCCTCTCCACCCATTACAAAGCTAGATGAAGAACCTCCACTCCTCCCTAGAGTAGACCAGAGGCACCTTCCCCTAGAGAATTCCACCATAAAGCCTGCAGAATTAGGGACTGTGGGGAGAGTAGAATCCAGGGACTGAAAACAAGGTGGGGGGATTAATTTAAATAAAAATCTTTAGGCTGAATGAAAGAACCGGCCACTTCCCCAGCCCTTTCCCCACTCTTTGGCAATCAGGCCTTTACTACCAGACGGGTATCTGGAAGGACATACTTCATGGTGGTTAAAAGCTCAAACTCTAGCACTGTGTTCCCTAGGTTCAAGTCCTTACTCTGCCACTTTCCATCTGTGAATCTTTGGACAAGTTACTTAACCTCTGGGCCCCAACTCCACATTTGAAAATATATCTCATAACACTGAGGATGAAAATCATCAAGAAAGAGAATCACCGAATTAGAAGTATGTAGGACTCTAACCAGCAGTTGGCATTTCTATCTGTAGTACTCTCAACTTATCATTTCACTCCAGAGAAGCAGAAGAAATACTTCTAAAACAAATTTCATCTCTTTGTTAAGTTGGGATATTCAAGCAAAAGAAAATTCAAAAGAAGATCAATAAAACAAGTAGGAGGAAAGAATCTTTTATAAGCCATCAATTTTTCAACAATATCCTTCATTATACTGCAAGAGTTCTCAAATGAAGGGGAGTGGACACTGACCTCCCCTGGTTAGGAAATACTATTCCAGATCATCCAAAGATCACAGTGAACCAGTTATCTAAAGAACAGATAGGCACAAACTACGCAGGTGCTACACAATTTATTGAGAGCTTATAAAGTCTCAGTAGCTAAGGATGCAAGAGTGAGCAAGAATGCCACTGTCCCTGCCCAGTACAACTAACTGAAGTACCCAGGGGGCTAGTGCAACAGCTTGGGAATAAATCAAATCCTACAATCAGTAAATTAATTTAACATTTCATAACTGCTAGTATCAAATTAAATCAGAACTATCTCTCTGAAAAATAAATAAAAAATCTTTAAATCAGAACTAAAGACCCACATTATGTGCTATTACTATCCATATCAATGAACATTTTTAAAATGTAAACTATGTATGAGGAACTTTGATAAATGCTCTACATAAATTACCTCACTTAAATCAAACAATTCTATCAAATAGATACTATTTCTCTCACTTCAGAGATGAGGACAATGAAATCAAAGAGGTAGAATAATTTGTCCACGACTACACAGGTAGGCAGAGGCAGCAGTGGGATGCAGCAAGTCACTCGGACTTGTTTTTTCTGCTCCACAATGGTCAAGTTCCACGAAGTACCCTCTAAAATCAGAGGATAATGAATTCAGGCCTGGTTCAAAGATACCCCATTTAATTCTGCCTTCTCTTTTTAATTTTCTCTAAATGTTCTCAATTTGTCTAGTGGAAGTATAGAACATTATTGGGGAAAAAAGTTGTGCATAATCTCAAGTAAGAGGCATCCTACATTAGGGCGCCTGGGTGGCTCAGTTGGTTAAGCAACTGCCTTCGGCTCAGGTCATGATCCCGGAGTCCCGGGATCGAGTCCCATATCGGACTCCCGGCTCTGCAGGAAGTCTGCTTCTCCCTCTGACTTTCTCCCCTCTCATTCTCAGTCTCTCGCTCTCTAATAAATAAATAAAAATCTTTATAAAAAAAAAAAAGAGGCATCCTACATTAGACTTAAAACTATTACTAGTTCCCTAAAAGTCTATTTAGTGACCTTCATTTTATGAAATACCAATCCCTTCAGACAGAATCTACTAAATTTAAAAAAAGGTGTATGTGTGTGTGTGTGTGTGTGTGTGTGTGTGTGTAGTATTTCCTGGTTTCAAAATATTTCCAAAATTTTATTTTCTTATGTCTTCAGAAGAACCTTTAAAAATCAAATACTTGAGGGATGCCTGGGTGGCTCAGTTGGTTGGACATCTGCCTTCGGCTTGGATCATGATCTCAGGGTCGTGGGATCGAGTCCCACATTGGGCTCCCTGCTCACTGCGGAGCCTGCTTCTCTCTCTCCCTCTGCCCTCTGTGTGCACACTCTCTCTCTCTAGCTCTTACTCTCTCTAAAATAAATAAATAAAATCTTTTTTTTTTAATAAAGATATTCTTAGAAATTTACTTGCTTGGAGCACACACATTTATTATCCCACAGTTTTGTTTTTTTTTTTTTAATTTGACAGAGAAAGAGATTACAAGTAGGCAGACAGAGAGGGGGAAGCAGGCTCCCCGCTGAGCAGACAGCCCGATGTGGGGCTCAATCCCAGGACCCTGAGATCATGACCTGAGCTGAAGGCAGAGGCCTTAACCCACTGAGCCACCCAGGTGCCCCTAAATAAATAAAATCTTAAAAAAAAATCAAATACTTGAGAGATGAAGATTAACAATATAATTATATCTATAATTCACATAGGGACAGAAGGTTCTAGTTTCTGTGGCTTTATTAATATGCTGTGATATGCCTTGGGCAAATCATTTCATCTCTGGGCCTCACTAAGGGGAAATCAGATGACACAATCTCTAAGGTGCATCCAACCTTTAAAATTCTATGATAGTATAAATAACCAGGAAACCTTGTGAAACATTTTTCAAAGCATGATCAACTATGCCTTTGAACAGGGCAAGCAAGGGACTACAGTAAAAGGAGAACTCTAATCAGCATTTACTTTTTCATCTGGACCACTTAATTTAGCAGCTCCCTCAGCAGCATATCTGCGTTGGAGGGACAGAGCTGACAAGCCTCCAAGGAACCGCCAACTCCTGGGGAATAACATTGGCCAGTTCTTGTTCTTTTCATCTAAAGGTGCTCAGTCAGAAAGTAAAGTAAACCCCACTTTTATAGCCCATGAAAACTGTTTCTATCTAGACAATCTTTCCATCTCAGCCTCAAGGAACTAATAAAAGAAGAAAGGTGAAGACAGCTGAATGATTACTCTTCTTTAGTAAATAGGGTGAGGAGTTCAAAAAGTTATGAAATCTGTCCACGGTTAACAAAGTAGGACTCAGATTTTGCCTATCTGCTCTCTCTGGTTCTTCTTTAGTAAATTACAAATGTGCACCAAACATGAAAAAGGAGAAAGTTATGTGAATAAATGCAAGATTGAGGTTTTCAAAGATCCCAAACTCTGGTCTAAGTTTTCTCCTTACTTGCAATTTAATATTTAGGTTACCTGATTAAATTAAAACACAAGCCTCAGGGCATGTTTATAATAATTTATAAAGTTACAGGCCAGGCCACTGTGGTTTAAATTTATAACTTAATTTTATAATTAAGCCTCAAAGAATATAGTGGAGGAGCGGAAAGAGAAGAATGCAAATACATATATCGATTTTCAACAACAACAAAAGAACACTTGAAACACAAGAATAAAACTTAACTAATCAAAATTAAACAACTTTAAAATATTATTTTAAAATATTTGAATTCAGGGACGCTGGGTCAGTTAAGCCTCTGCCTTGGGTTCAGGTTGGTGGTCTAGGGGTCCTGGGATCAAGCCCCACATTGGTCTCCCTGCTTGGCAGGGAATCTGCTGCTCCCTCTCCCTCAGCTTCCCCTCCCCCACGCTCTCTTCCTCACTGGTGCTCTCTCTAATAAATAAAATCTTTAAATAAATAAATAAAATCTCTCAATCACATCCTCCTCTCAAAAGTGCAAAAATACCAGAAGTCAGTTACTGTTCATTTTACGCTTGTAGACAATGAAGTCAAAATTAGAGTAACGAACTTCAGTAAAATCAATACAGTAGAAGAAATAGGATTAAAATTCAAAGCTCCTGATTACAAGATCCAAGCTCTATTCAAAAATCAAGATGCCTCATCAAAGATCCTTTAAAAATTCAATTACTCAGGCTTCTGCTCACTGAGTTAAAAATGTCTATGCAGGAAATACACTCTCTAGCAAATTTCACGGAGGAAAATTAAAAGTTAAACATACTTAAAGGGCCTGATAAAATAGATACCAGTATAATAAATAGATGAGGATTTCTTCCAATTTTAACAAGTCTTTGACTTAAATTTTTTAAAAAGATTTTATTTATTTGTCAGAAATAGAGAGAGAGAGGGAGGGAGCACAAGCAGGGGGAGCAGCGGGAAGGGCAGGCAGAGGGAGAAGCAGGCTCCTCGCTGAACAGGGAGCCTGATAGGGGACTCAATCCCAGGACCCTGGGATCATGACCTAAGCTGAAGGCAGATGCTTACCCGACTGAGCCACCCAGGTATCCCTGACTTAAAATTTAAAACCACACTACTCTACAGGAATTGAAAGAGTAAATTAATACACACTGATTAATACATTCTGAGCCAATGGTACAGTTTGGATTTGAAGTTTTACACAAAATTTTTAAGTATCTCATATACCCCGTTACATACCTGCACCTCCAGAAATTATGAATCTATGAAAGCCTTCCCTGACCACATATATCCAATCACTAGAGAGTTTACCAGAAATCACTTTTCAGAAAGAAATAGGTTAGGGAAATAGAATTTTATTAACAATTATTTATTATTTTACAAATATTCCAAATAAATCTTTGCTACTAACATACTTTTCTAAATGCAATACACTTAACTTGTAGATTAAAACATTTTTTAGAGTCTAGAGCCATGGTTCCCTAGGATCAATCAGCAATGTCTGAAGACAGTTTGGGTTGTCACAACTGGAGGGTGCTACTGGCATCGACTGGCTGGAAGCCAAGAACTCTGCTAAACATCCTAGAATGTACAGGACAGCCGTCCACAAAAAAGAATTATCTGGCTCCAATGTCAATAAGGCCAAAACTGAGAAGCGCTGGTCTACAATCTAACTTGTATTATAAGGACTGTTAAGGTTTACTTACCTTTGAATTTAATATCCAGACCACTAAATTCCAATTCAACTCCTTGAAGTGCTTCTCCCAGAGTTTCATGGTAATGACTGATACTTTTTTTTGACCCCACACAGAATGGAAGTGAAAAGTACTTATATGTCTCTTGGCGATTGTGGTAGGGCCCAACAGTATTCATCCATAAGACAACTTCCTCTTTATCTTGATACTGAAACAAAAAAAGCAAATCATAATATGTTTTTTAAAAAATCTAACTCAAATTAAGGGAATATTTGTTATTTGTTCTAAACAAAAGTGTACGGTCTCTGTTTGGGAACCTATAAATAAAATACCGGAAAATTATTTTAATCTGATGATCGATGTCCACACCTTAAAAAAGACACTTGGTAAAAAAAAAAAAGACACTTGGTGAATTTTACACTTGTAGACACAATGAAGTCAAAATTAGAGATCAAGGCCCTAAGATCAAGACCTGAGCTGAGATCAAGAGTCGGACACTTAACCAACTAAGCTACACAGGTGCACCAACACTTAGTGAATTTTAAAATTTTATCTTCTGATTGTGGTCTCAGGCAGATCCACCTCTTCCTAAACTATGTTCTGGAGAAGGTATTGTATAAACCCAGCCCAACAGCACACAAAAGTCCAATAGCACGTCAAATAATGATGAACCCAGAAACAACATTATTCACAGTGCTAATGTGGACAAGGAAGGAAGGAAGAAAATCAATAGCTTACCCAGAAACTCATGTTAATCATTAGAAACTAAAAAAAATCTAATGTTGCCAGCAAGCACAAATAAAATTTGATCTATTTTCTAATCTTTTCCATGGCCACTGGTCAAAGTACTAGTAAGGAGAGAAATGACTAAACAAGAGGAAGAGAAAGCCACACTATGAAATCTCCACAGTCCATTCAAGCCATCATGCTATTCCCCAACCCCACTTTATTAGCCTGAAAGACATATACTGTATGCACATTTCTTTGAATAAATAATATGGCTCTCCCCATCAGTAAATATCGTCTGTATGTAGCTAAATCTGGAGTGTGGTCCAATGATTTTGGATAGGTGACTTCACCGTTCCAGGATCCAACTGAGGGATGTACCAAAGATTTCTAAGATCTCGAGTTAAAAATTCCAATGATTCAATGAAAAGCAATTACCCAAATAATTTTAAAAGTAGTAATCCTAATTGGCAATATAAATTGAAGACAACACTGGATACAATTTAAATCAACTAGTAGTGTAGAAGTTAAATCACTGAACAATTGCTTACTGAGTGCTTGCCACATACCAATAAATTATGTTTGTAAGTAAGGATACAGCTTTGAACCAAACATGTTGCCTGCCCTACTGGAGCTCAGAGTCTAATTGGAAAGATGGACACTGAACAATTACAATAAAGTAAGGTGCTATGGAGCATGCAATGATAGAGGAAGCTATCCAACTAACCAAACTACCAAATTCTTACCTCCAGTGCTCCATCTAAAATAGACAAACATTTTTGATCAAAATCCAATCTCTCCAAAAACATACTCATCCCATCCAAATCTAGCCTTTCTTTCATCTTCGTTTTTCTAATGGTACCACCATTCTCTCAGATAGGAGACTCAAACCCCAAGTTCCTCTGTATTCCAAAAAAACAAATAACTTGTCTACTCCTACCCAGAGCACCTGCCCCTTCCTTTTAATTCACACTGCCAGTACCCTATGACTTAGATCTAATCACCTTATCTTCAAATTCAATAAATGTCTCATTCTTCATATAAGAGATCATCCAGGTCCTTAAGAAAGTAATAAACTATTCTACATTTGAATATATGAGACACATACCAAGCATAGTGGTATTAAGGATACACAGCTGACCCTGGAACAATGCAGGGTTAGTGTTACCAACACACCCCTCATTCAAAAATTCATTATGTAACTTCTGACTCCCCCAAAACTTAACCACTAATAGCCTGTTGTTGACCAGAAGCTTTACTGGCAACGTAACACATTTTAGTATGTTATATGTATTGTATACTGTATTCTTACAATAATGTAAGTTAGAGAAGAGAAAATGTTAAGAAAATTATAAGGAAAATATATTTTATCATACTGTACCGTATTTATGGAAAAAAACACCACATGTAAGGGAACTACACAATTCAGACCCATGAGGTTCAAGAGTCAGTGTACAGATAAATAAAATGCTGTCCTTTCCTTTAAGAAGTTCACAATCCATAGTGGAGCCAGACAAGTAAATGATTAATGATGAATAAGTGTTAAAATTAAGGTAATAAAGGGCTATTGTAGCAACAATAAAGGAATGATTAATTCTGCCTTGGTAGAGATCGAGTCAGAATGAATAACAATATAGAAAATCATAAGCTGTTTCAAGTGAATTCAGAAAAACAATTGTAGATAATCTTCACGTATGAAGGAATGAATCAAAGGTCTGAAGAGATCCATACATCCCCATTCAGACAAAGCTATCTATGTATGCCACCATTCTTCCATCCAACACTCATGGGCACACAGCACTTATCAATCAAGGTACTCCCTTCTGCTAAACATATAGAGATGGTTATAGCATAAAAATTCTCAAAGCAGTGAGCTAAATCAATCAATTATCAACTGACCAGAGTTGGTATTAGAAATGAAACCTGCTTGCTAGGCAGAAAGCTCTCTGCATAGTATAATGTACACAAAAAGTATTTAATAAATACGATGGGAAAACACTGACAAATGCTGAAATGTAAAGTTCATTAGCAACTTACTTAAAAAAAAAAGCTTTAAGTATGTGTACTGACTGATAAGTAGCATTGCTTGCAACAGTACCTTTTTAGAGAAAAAAGTAAGGGAAGGTAACAAAATAGATCCACTTAAGATTAGAATGAACAAGAGGACCTATCAATGAGGACCTTGACATTAATCCTGCTGAGTCCACAGCAATGTTTAAATGTTACTTGAGAAAATAAGCACAAGAACATTCTTTCTATAATTCCAGTACTCATAATTCCTTTAAAAACAGACAAAAACTTGATCATAAATACTTGTTAAAATAGGGCTTTCATTTATTTTATACAAGCTGAAACATAAAACTAAAATAACCGAAGGGTCACAGTGTATGTTAATCTACATATTCTGAAGTCATTTACTTTAGCCTTTCATGAAACCTAAACAGGGCAGGAGGCTTGTGATGACATGATGGACACTGCACGGTCACAAAACCTATACCATTCTGTAGCCACAGAGTCCTTCTGGAAGAGGACTGAAATTATAATTAGAAATATATACACATATTTAATATACACACGCCTTCATACATATACATACACAGACACATACAGAGGGTATGGTTAGGGTGAACAGTAAGTCAAAAATGCTCCTTTTCTTTTACACCACCCTGGTCAATATAATGAAGTTAAAATGTTACTTTTCATTGCAGTTCTTGATTATCCCTGAGAGTAGGTGCTCCCAAGACAAGAGTTCTTTTTCAAGAGAGAAAATGTGTCTTAAAAATATCTTGAAATTAAAAAATATTGAAAGACTTCACATTTTTAAAAGAGAAAACAAGCCTTTCCTTTCCCTAAGGCTGAGACAGTCCCTGAGACAGTCCCTGACCCCCACCAGACTGCATGAAGAGAGCAACAGGTAAGGCTCTTCTCTCTACTCAGGGCCAAAAGGCTAACCTAATTCACTTTCAAAACATTCTATGAAGTCCTAGCAAGCTCTTTTAAATCCTTTCCTTGGAAGAACTCTGAGTTGGCCAATGACACTGAGAAAGATGAAGTTTTATAACTTCCCTGCAGAGTGTAACCAGAAGAAGGGGAGAAAAAAAGTCAAGGAAGCACAGCAGTGAATCAGGGGATCCCTGAGCATGGCAGTAGCTCTTTCCATGAGGCCTTCCTGGGAAGTAGCCGAATGAAAAGAGACCGATTCAGACTACCTGCATTCTTCACCTCACCGTTCCATTCATTTTACAGTTCTCAGAAGAGTATCACTGTTAACACTGAATTTCTGAGCAGTCCACTCTAGCCAAAACGGCTTATAATACGACCTTCCCTTCCTTTCCTTTTCTACCTTGTTTCTCACGCCATTCTCCCAAATCCATAATGCCCTCCTTCTCTCCACTTAACCAATTTCTACCTATCCTTCAAAAGTACTCAAATTCCTCCTTTCTCAAACCCTTCAATTCTGAGGTAAAGCCTTAACAGACCAATCTCCCTAACATGATCTTACCATCTTTCCGGACAGTATTATTGGGTAACACTTAATAAACACATACTATGTGTTAGGCATAGTTCTATGGTCTTTACATGAATATTTAATCCTTGCAAAATTTTATATGATCAATCTTAGTATTTCCCCATTTTACACATTACACAAACTAAAGAACAGAGATGCTAAGTAATTTATCCAAGATCATACAACTAATTACTATCATGCTTACAAACTTGGGACAATACTTTTTCTAATCCCTAGTCAGTTTCATTAACTGAAAAGCAAAAACTAAATGAAGAAAATATGAAAAAAGTACAGTTGTACAAAGTAACTAAAGACAGTACTGAATAGCGAACAACTTTTCCACTTGAACTTTAAATCTGCCCTAAAGAAAAAAAATCTTCCTAAGAAGCTACTTGTGTTCTAATTTCCAAAGGCATGACCTTTATTCTCAAGAGGTCACCAATGTTAGGCATCTCTTACTTAAACACGGTTTATGTGCTGAGAAAGGGGAGACACGGAAGTTTCCCTTCTTGTTAGAGACTATGACTTACTTTTTCTCAGGAGGAACACTTTAAGAGATAGTGTTACTGTTGTACTCATGTAAAATCTGAATAAAGAAATGAGAATTTATATATACAGGCAAAGCACTAAGGGCTCAGAATAAGCACCCAAATGCCACTACTTCCATGGGATGAAGTAAAAGATACATGTTTTAAAATACGGATCTGAGAAAACAAAAATCTAGTTCTGAAAGTGTTTCAGAAATTATAATTTCAATACCTTTTATTTATTTAAAACACATCAGAATTTTAATACAAATAAATTATAAAATATAGAAGTATATTTTGGGATAGTCTCTTGAGATAACTGTGCTCTCTCTCTCTCTCCCCCTGTTTCTCCCTCTATCTCAAAATAGCTTTGTACCTAAATAAACTTTAGTCTACCACAGAGTACAGCTGAAAATAGGACAACGAATTATGGCATTTCCTAAAACTGATCTATATTAAAGTACTCACAGCTTCACCTATAGTAAAGACCTTGTTCTCTTTATAAATCTTCAAATAAGTCTTAAGAATTCCTATACTTTTTTTAAGTTATTTATTTATTTATTTATTTATTTATTTATTTATTTATTTATTTATTTGGCAGAGAGACACACAGCAAGAGAGAGAACACAAGCAGGGGGGTGGGAGAAGGAGACACGAGCTCCCCACGGAGCAGGGACACTGACTGGGGCCTCATCCCAAGACCCTGAGATCATGACCTGAGCCAAGGCTGATGCTTAACAACTGAGTCACCCAGGTGCCCAAAGAGTTCCTACACTTTTAAAAACAAAGACAAAAGGCTGCTATTTGCCAAAGGAAAGCAAACAAACTATTCCTAAAATCACTCAGTGGTATAACTGTCTATAGCAGAGGCTGACTGTAAGCTAGGCACAGATAAGGTCCTTCTAACATTACCTACCAGAAGTACAATGAGCAACGAAGAAATGGGAGTTTGGCCTAATTAGGGCCCTAAGCCACAATAGGCATCCCAAACACTGTGCATCTCAAATGAACAATGGTCTGAATTTGTTCACTGTGCTTTAAGCAATAGGGTCTCAGGCTTCCAAAACTGCATGTTCTTGTCCCTAGTAGCTCCCTAATTACTCCAGTCACTCAACAAGCACTGAAAATACCACTGTGCCAAGCACAGAACTGGGGTATGTGACAGACCAAAAGAAAGAAAAAAAAATTGACTTTGTGATCCTGAGGAAACAGAACCCATAAAACTTCAAGGCTACAGTACAAACCATAAAATGCATTAAGATCCTGGTGCCCTTCATTATTGGTTTTTGGTGCTGACATCTTTACATACTATTACTATGGAAATTATACCTATAAGACAAGTAGAAAAAGCAAGGACTAGAGAGTCACTAGGCCTCTTCAGGTCATGAGGAAAATGAGTGTGTTGGATTAAATGATCTCGAGATTTCTGAGTTCTAAAAATCTGATTCTCAATTTGAAATCTTTGTAACAGTGTCCTTTGGAATCTTGGGAGATGTGGTATTTAACTACAGATGTTGCCAAGTTCTCTGAGTTTCAGAAAACCAAATAAGCAGAAACCACACCTTTTACATCTTTGACTCACTCTAAAACGTCTTTTTTATGACCCTTAATCACATATTAAGGGCTTGTCTTTCATGAAAGTGCTCATTATTTTTTTACTCCAAACAGTATGTCCTACAATCCATTCAAGTGTAGAAAGGTGAAAGGACACATCTTTATATATTCTAGATATACACTCTATAGACTCAAGAAGTCAACAGCATATTTCCTTCTCATTATCCTTTGAGAATATTAAAAGAGCTCTGCATTAAAAAGTGCATTAAAGGGACGCCTTGGTGGCTCAGTTGGTTAAGCATCTGTCTTCGCCTCAGGTCATGAGTCTGGCATTGGGTTCCCTGCTTAGCAGGGAGCCTGCTTCTCCCTCTACCAGCCACTGCCCCTGCTTGTGCCCTTTCTCTTTCTGAGAAATAAATAAAATCCTTAAAAAAAAAAAAAAAAGCATAAAAAAATACCATATCAAATGGTCAGCTGAATTCTATTTCAGTAGGTAAAATAAGAGAAATAAGGGGCTTCGTGAAACTACATAAACTGATTATCCCTTCTTAAGACCAGCTACATAATTTGTGGGACCCAGTCCAAAATAAAAATGCAGGTCTCCTTGTTCAACCCTTATTAAGGGGTTCCTGGCTGGCTCAGCCAGTGGAGTACGTGACTCTTGATTTCAGGGTCATGAGTTCGAGCTCCATGATAGATGTAGAGATCACTTAAAAAAAAAAAAAAACTTATTAAAAATGTCTAGATGGTGACAGCAGAGCATCAAAGCACAGTACCCACATGCTTGCACATATGTGACTGCACAGGTCAAATGCCCATTAAGTGGGCTCTACCCCTCTTGAATGCTAATCCAAACATTTCCTCAGTAACAACCCATTAATGGAGTTAGACTCACACAAAAATTTCTTTAAGCACTTAAAAATAATATCAATACAGAGAACTACTCAATTTAATACCAAGTGTTTTACTGTCCTGTTTGTAGAATAAAGGGCTGCAGAGCATATCCTATGAAAGTGTAAAGGACTATTAATTCAGACTGTCTGAGCTCAAATCCTACCTCCATCCCCACTTGTTGTGTGGACTCAGACAAGTAACCTCTCTCGTGTTGGTTTACCCATACAGAAAAAGGGTATAAATATTATCCCTCTCACAGGTTACTTATATTTAAAGTAAGAGTTAATATATGTAAAGTACTTAGAACAGTGTCTGGCACATGTTGCCAACAAAAGTCGCATGCGTTATTATTTCTATCTGGAAACTGTCTTCACAGAAAGTTAACCTAAAGGGCAAACTAACTCCTGAAAATTGCTCTTTAATAATTCAATCCCACAAGTTTTTATTACACACTTACTCAACACCCTTCCCTTGGCAATTTTTCTTCTCCTTCAGTATCATTCTCTCTTCACTAGCTACTTCCACCCTCTTGGGAAAAAAATCCACTTGACCACAATCTTTTCAGTACTTTTATCTGGCTAAAGTGAATGCCCAGTTTTTAAGAAATATTTTTAAGAAACTTGGGAAAAGTAAAAATGTTGGCTAATAGCCAAAAAACCCGACACATTTAAATTTTATACTTATGGCTTAATGTTATTCTTCCTACAACCTTTTTGTTTTTTAAATAATACATATTAATAATAGGTAACCAAGTGAGACCAGTGCAATGTAGACATGAATAAAATGAAATGGATTCTAAATCTTTCTGCCCAGCAATTATCCCACACATCCTATATTCTCTTAAAAAGTGTTTCTCATATATTTTATATTCTATTACTGGCATAAAAATTGAAATGTTCCCAGCAATAAAATTTCAGTGAAATCTGTATTTACATTTTATACCTATAAATTAAACTCAAGCCTTTTTATATACCTCAAATTTGTGAAATATTAATAGTTTTCCCTATTTATAACAGTCTATATAAAACAGAAGATCAAAAAGAATACTGGGGCGCCTGGATGGCTCAGTGGGTTAAAGCCTCTGCCTTTGGCCCAGGTCATGATCTCAGGGTCCTTGGATTGAGCCCCGCATGGGGCTCTTTGCTCAGCAGGGAGCCTGCTTCCGCCCGCCCCTCCCTACTTGTGATCTCTCTCTGTAAAAATAAAAAAAAATCTTAAAAAAAAAAAGAATATTAATCTTAAGCTTCTGTGCCTGTGGTAAGATAGAGCTGTGACTTTTATTTGGTAACTTTCCTGGAGTGTTAAAAAAAACTGGAACAATATTAGTGACAATACAATTGACTAAAAGGATGCCCACTGCGAATGAACAGTTCTTACACTTTTAGAGTGTAAGAGAAAAACTGACATTGTTTTATCTGGCAGAGAAAACAACAGGAAACAGGTTTTTTTTTTTAATTTAACTGTTTAAACTATGAACAAAATTATCTTCAGGTGAAGTTACAAATATAGCACAAAAACATGTCACTGATTTCAGATTTGTGTCTCTAAAAAAAATGCTAGGAAGAAGTTTCTGGCTATGACTAAAGGTACAACAGCCAAAAGCTTAGAGCTTCCATTAGCTAAAATGAAAGCCCAACCAACCCAGGAACTAGAGAAAAGAAGTCTAGTTGATTACAAATAAAATCTAAAGTAGGGTCCACTGAAAAAATAAGGACGATCGCTTCACTTCCTCACTTATCAGCAATGACCGAAGACGCCCCCAAATCTTTCAGATCTAGTACGTACACAACCTCTCACGAAAAATCCCGTCATTAATGAGTTACGATTAAAAAAAAAATTACTCGCTAAGCAACATCTCAATTTACAAGACTTCCCTGCCTGGCTCGCATCTACCACTCCGAAAACCATCGAGTTACAGCCCTAAGTGAAAGTCATTTGAAGAGTCGTTAACATCCATGCTTTGATGTGAAAATGCAAATTAAATAAACAGCCAATCAATTTTAAGCCAAACGCAAAAGGGACTGCTCTCGGCCTACAGGAACCCTGGGAACCTCAAGACCCCTTGCAGCCAGAAGCTGCCCGCAGACCCCTGGGATGGGAGCCTCATCTAGGGGTTCGAAAGCGGGAGCAGAAAGTTACAAGACAGGCCCAGAACTGAGTGCGTGCACACTGAGTGCATGCATGGACACGTGTAACCTGCTTTTCACCCCAAGTTTATCGATGCTGTCCCCACGCCAGGGGCTTGATCCGGTCTGGAGAGAAAATAAAAGGCCGGGGAGAATCAAGAGATATTTCCTGGTTAGTGTATGACGGGTAATCGTGATGCATCCATCTTCCGCTGTGTCGTAGCCCCCAGTAGCCAGAGCGCAGCTTTCTTCCCTGGGGGCACCAGCCCCGAGCCCGGCTGTCCACGGCCCCTCCCCGGGAAAGTGAGCGCCGACCCCCACCACGCTCCCGCCGCGGCCCCCGGTCCCCCAGGCCCTCGAGCGTGGCGCCATTTAGGTGCGGGTTGGACAAGGAGGCCCAGGCGCTCGGGAGCAGAGTCCTGCCCCGGGAGCGCACACAAACGCCTCCTCCCAGCTCCCGGGGTTCCTGCTCCGCCAGGCCCAACCGGAAGGCGTCCTCGGGGGCCGCGGGGCTTCGCCGGGGCCACCCAGCCTTCCAGGCCGCGCCAAGCCGGACCGGGCGGCTGGCCGGGGGGGCGTCCGCGCCGGCCGGGGGCGCCTCTCACCGTGTGCTCGTGTTCGTCCGCCCGGGCCCGGGGCAGCACCAGCAGCAACAGCGCGGCGGCCGCCGCCACGCCGGGAGCGCCCGGCAGCGGCCTCATCCTCCGCGCTCCCACCGGCACCGCGCCGGCCCACCGACTCCTCCTCCTCCGCCGCCGCCGCCGCCGCCGCCTCCGCCGCGGCCGATTCGCATCCACGGGGCGCGGACAGACGCACGGGGCCCGGGCCCAGCCGCTGGCTCCTCCGCGGCGCCGCCGTCACCGCCCGCTCCCGAGCCTCCCCCGCCCCCCGGCGCCTCTCAGCCTCTTCCTCTGACTCAGCCACGTCATCCGGCCACCCCGGCACACGCCGGAAGTGCCTCGCGACGCGGGCCCGCAACCGCCGCCGGCCGCCCCGCCCGGGAGGCGCGAGCCGTGGCCGCCTGGGGCCCCTGCTCGGGCCGCCCGGTCGCCCGCCTGACCCGCTGGGGTCTCCGGGCCGGCCGCGCCTGGGACTCGGGAGCGGCGGCGCGCACTCACGGCCTCGGCCTGGAGCCTCCAGCGGGTGCCTGACCCGCGCGCGCTTCGGGCCGCGTACCGGCGCTAGGAGCTGTGTGACCTTGGCCAAAACGTTTAAGTTTTCCTGGCCTTGTTTTCCTCGACTGTGAAGTGGGGTGGGACCTTCAGCCTCTGGAGCTTGGGGACGGTCAGATCAGATTACGCTTTGCAGGCTTCCGTCCACCTCTATGAATGAATCACGCGCGCCTCTAATCATCGAGGGAGATTGTTAGACCCGTACAGGAGCGGATAAGTGTTTTTTAGAGTTACTTGACTACCAGGCCCCTACTATTCGATCTTGTTGAGATTCTTACTCGTTTATCTGTTCCATTATGATTTTGGTCTCCTATTCAGAGACCTAAACACCTCTTGGAATCCGAGCTCCCCGAAGCAGGGATCCTGTGCACTGCCATTATTTCCTGTGCCTAGAACAGTGCCGGGCCCCTAGTAGGAACTTAAAAAATGCCCGTCGTGTAAATATGGCACAAAAAAGCTGGAACTTGTAGTTGGACGGTCTCTTCAACCATCAGCAGTCAACAAGTGGTATCATTTGGTCTCTTAGAAATGCCTCAAAAATTTATTTTTCCAATAACAACCAATCTCTATCTCAACATATTGCAACAATCGAACAGGATCCCTGCCACCAATCTTCCCTCCCCGTTTATCCTTCCCAACAGGTGCCAGAGTGATCTTTCTAAAAAGAAACCTGATTATATCACTCTCTTGTTTAAAACACTCCTTGAGGGGTGGCTAGGTGGCTCAGTCCGTTGAGCATCCTACTCTTGATTTCAGCTGGGGTCATGATCTCAGGGTAGTAGGATTCAGCCTGTATCCAACTCCTCAATCCGCAGGAGTCCGCTGGAGATGCTCTCCCTCTTCCCCCGCTCCTGTACACTAAAACTGATAAACCTTTTAAAAAATTATTTTTAAAACACTCCTTGAATTTTGTTTAAATAAATCATGGAATCACAGCTAAGATTTTCATCTGCCAGACACTATTCTGAGCCTTTTACACCTGTTGACTCATTTAATCCTCACAAAAACCCTATGCAACAGATCCTATTAGTACGTTCATTTTACAGGTATGATAACTGAAGCGCAGAGAGATTAAGTGGCTTGCTGAAAGAGCAGTCAGTCCCAAGCAATCTGGTTCCAGAATCAGTCTTTCTTACTACTCCATCTCTTACTGGACCTTCCTCTCTACAACCATTTTTAAAAATGAAATACTGTATGTACTGGCATGGAGTGATATTAAGAGATACTTTTTTTAAAGATTATTTTAGAGAGAGTGTGTGCATGAGCAAAAGGAGGAGAGGGAGAGAGAATCTGAAATAGATTCTGTGCTGATCATGCAACCCAGTGCAGGGCTCGATCTCAAAACCCCGAGATCACGACCTGAAC
>CM052812.1:47023208-47194314 GCA_028533885.1 Nasua narica
GTTGGGGATTCAGCAGGGCATAGAACAGACAAGCTCTTGCCCTCAGGGAGCTTACAGAAGGTGGCGGTGGGGGAATGAGCCAGAAAATAACCAGAATAGGCACATAATTCCAATCTGTGATATGTGAAAAGAGTGTGAGTAAAGGCACAGTGACTGGCGGAGGGTTACTCTGGAGAGAAGGTGGAGAAGGCTTCTCTGAGGAGAATTTACAGCCAAACTCTGAAGGAGAAAAGAGCCAGTCAGTGAAGACATGGGAAAAGTGGAGGGGGGACAAGTGCAAAGGCCCTGAGGAGGGCTGCTCTTGACTTGTTAGAGGAACAACAAAGGAGTCCTTTGGGACTAGAGCACAGGGTTGAAGGGGAAAGAGGAGGGGTGCTCAAGGGCGAGACCACGTAGGGCCTCTCGGGCCACAGTGAGGAATGCGATGTTACTCTGGGTGTGACCAGAGCCCCTGGAGGGTTTTGCGCAAGGGACTGGCACGATCTGATTTTTTATTTTTAAAAGGTCATGGCTGCAGTTTGGAGGATTAACTGTAGAGAAGTGAGAGTGGACACGGGGAGACAATTGAAGAGGCTCCTCGTTCATCCAGGAAGAGATGATGGCGAGCTGCCTGCAGCTGTGGCACAGGAGACAGTCAGAAATCACCAGATTTAAGATGCACTGTGGAGGCAGAACCTTCGGGAACTGACGGTTTGAATACAGGAACAAACTAACAGCAATTAGAGGCAGCAAAAGAGAAGTGGCAGGTGAATGGAAGGGATAGTAGGTCCTATCAGTGCTCCCGTGACAAGTCCTAGCCCAGCGCACGCACCTCGGGAGGCCCTGCCTGAGAGGACACCAGCTGCTGTACAGGTGGGTGGTCTGTGGGGTGCTTCTGTGGTCTGTGGTCCATGGAGTGCCCAGGAAGGCCTCACAGAGCAAGAGCTGCCGGCTGGGTCCTGTAGCCCAGGAGTTTTCGTACAGGTGAGAAAGAAAAGGCATGAGCAAGGAGCCTGTGGCAGGAAGATATCAGTTTTAAAGACTGGGGTGTGACCTGCCTGGGTCATTAGAAGTCTGGCTACTGATGGGAGCTGGAGACAGACTATGGAAATTATACACGAACGTAGTCCCTTTATTTACTGGGGCTCTACTCAAGATCCGAGAGTTTCTGGAAGGCTTTTACTGCCAGCTCTACTTGGTGTAGGCTGGCCAAAATAAATCACAGAGACCCACCATGCCAGAGGCTCTCAGTGGAAATATGCAATGTAGGCAAATGCCCATCACTGCTGAGGGCTAGCGGTGCCGAGAGGCCTGGTCCTCGGTGTGCATGATTGGGAGGCGTGGCCCTGCTGTTGGACCCCTACGCCGCACGGCAGGAACCCTGCCGCAGCTGGGTCCTGGCTTCCGAAGCACTGTGTGCTGCGGACACCCACGATGCCGTTCCCTGCTTCATTCAGAGACAGATCCTATGTGCATGAGATTTTCTCCTTTCTCTGCTCAAAAAAAAAAATGTCTTCCTAAATGCCAATGGGGAGAGTCACGTGCCTGGGGAGAAAGTTTTATCCTCCTCTTTGAGTGAGAGGACAGAGATACAGAGGTCAATCCATTCATTCACTCGCTGACTGGCTTGTGGACCCAGTACTAGGGACACAGAATCAACAGGACAGGGGCGCCTGGGGGGCTCAGTCGGTTAAGTGTCTGACTCTCGGTTTCGGCTCAGGTCACGATCTCAGGGTTGTGGGATGAGATCCGCACCAGGCTCTGCACTGAGCGTGGAGCCTGCTTAGGATTCTCTCTCCCCTCTCCTTCTGTCCTCTCACACCCCACATGCTCTCTTTTCCTCAATAAATAAATAAATAAATAAATAATAAACAAGACAAAGCCATTGCCCAAAAGAACCTCACAGTCCAGTGGGGGACCCAGAACTGTAAACAGGGTGACAGGCACTGGGCAAGCACTCCGGCCACAGCAGAAAGGAGAGTTAGGGACGACACATGCCAGCAGCCCCCCCCAAAAGCTACATACCTGCCTGCTTCCCTGATTTTTGCTTCTCTCTCTGTCTGCGGGTGATGCTGTCTCTTAGCCGTTTAAGATTTTCCTGGAAAAAAAAATTTAGTTCATTTTAAAAGTATATACAAGAAATACACCCTGTGGGCATTAAGAGTTTCTTTCAGATTTTATACTGTTTGGAAGATACATCCCATTGCAATAACATCTCCAGCATGCAAATGAGGCCCAGTGCGTTTGCCATCGGCCCCCAGAGAAATTCAAGTACTTGGAGAAGGTGTGCCTGAAGAACAGACCCCTTTCCTACAACAAAGCATCTCCCCTCCCCTCTGGTTCCCAGCTCCTTCCCAGCCTTATAACCCCCTGCCCTCCTCCCTGTAGACTCCTTTAGCCAAGCCAGTCCTGTAAGTGTTCGCGAATACTCCATGCACCTCTCTGTCTCGGAGACCGGGTTTCACACCATTCCTTGGACTGTGAGGGGCGATGATTCCACCCCACGAGTCTGTTCCAGGTCTGGGTCAAGGTCCACCTTCTGCCGTAAGCCTCTCCAGGCCTCTCCAGTCCTTAGTGAATACGCACACCACCTGCCCTGAGCCCTGCGGCCTGGCCCCGCTCATTTGTGCATATGCGTGTGGCTTTGGGCGTGTGTGCAGTCTCTTCAGAGAGACGGTGCACTCTCAAAGGCCAAGACACCAGGCCTTACAGCTTTCTGAAAGGGTGCAGTCGGGTCTATCAGTCAGTGAACAAATGTTGAATAGACACGTGAGGGCCGAAATCTGTTGCTATTTTAGTTAGTAACGACTACCTCAAAGTGTCTGAACACCCAAAAGAAAATGCCCCAGGGACTGATGTCTAGACATCCAGAAAGGTCCCCTGAGGGAGCCCTGGGAGGCCAGACTGGGAGGGTGTTTGGACTGTGGCAATAGCTGAGACTGAGCTGGGTCCAGGAGGCAGCAGGGAAACACTGGGAGGCATGGGCTGGGCACAGCTTTAAGGTCTGACAGAGCGGAGGCGGGAGGAGTCGGCAGCAAGGAAATCCACCTAGAGACTATGTGGCAGGCCCCAAGAAGATGCCAGAAGCTGGCAGCGGGGTGGGGGGGATGGAAAGGAAGGAGCCGATGCAAGAGGAAGGACGTCACAGGGCAAGACCAAGCAAGACATGCAGCTGGCTGGAGACGGAGGAGTGAGGGAGAAGAGCCCAAGGGATGGAAAGTCTCAGCCTCAGTGTCTGGAAAGTAACAGTGCGGTGAACAGATATAGGGAGCTAGGAAAGGGAAGTAGCCTCAGGGTATGGTCTGTCGCTGGACACGCTGTAAATCGTGGGCACCTCAGCAAGTGGGACACACCCAGCTAGGCTGCACAGGTGGGACCGGAAAGGGGACACGGACTCAAGACCACCTGCACAGAGAGGGACCTGAAGGGAGCCTGGGTAGGGCCCACTCACGGGCGGGGAAGCGAAGGAGACAGACAAGCGGACAGAGGCGTAGAGGAAAGGGAAGATGGGGGCAGGCCCCAGAACGGTCTTCACACCCACCGGTCCTGGGATGGGGGATGCTCTAGAAATACCACAGAGTAGGGTCGGCTCCCATGGGCTGGGCTTGCCTGCCATGTCCACCATACCCAAGAGTTCTGGGCAAGTTCGTGGGACCAGAAGAGGCCTCTTGGTCAGAGACAGAGACAGCTAACATCTGTTACGTGTTTACTGGGTGCCAGGCACGCCGAGTCCTTTCCATGGTTTACATCATCCCGTGTTCTCCCTTCACATGTGAGATGGAAAACAGAGGTACAGGGACGCCGAGGTCATCCAGCCCCGAATGACAGAACAAGGATGTGACTCGGGTTGCCAGGTCCCAGAGCCCTGGCTGCTCTCAACTACGGTGCTCCGTGGGCCCGTGACCGGGCCAGGAGGAAGGAAACCATTGTTTGCCCAAAGCCAGGCTATCCTCGCAGGACCGCAGCTTCCCTGCGTCTCCTGAATGAAGAAGACCCT
Organism: Nasua narica; assembly: GCA_028533885.1. Lineage (NCBI taxonomy): Eukaryota > Metazoa > Chordata > Mammalia > Carnivora > Procyonidae > Nasua > Nasua narica. Next base: position 47,027,185 of record CM052812.1, read on the forward strand.
GGGTTCCCGTCAGCCCTGGAGTACCGTCTCACCGTCAGATCCCCAGGAGAGGGGAGGTGGGCCGGCAGAGCGGGGGACCCTCTTTCAGGGAGCACTAAGAAGGCAAAAAGTGTAATGAAGGGAGCACAGACTCTGGCATGAGAAAGGGCTCCTCTGAAACACGACTCTGCCTCTCAACTCCCCAAGCCTCAGTCATCTGTAAAATGGGAACAATGGTACTTCCCTTGCATGCACGCTAGGAGCAGCAGGAGAGATTAGGTCCATTCAACGCTGAGCATTGTCAGAAGACGGCTGGCACAGCTGGACTAGTGCTGCTCGATGACTCACTACTCCCACGCTGAGGGGACAGGACTCCCATCTCAGCAGCAGGTGGGTGCTGCTCCCGCTGCCCCTCCCCCCAACAGCAGGTGTGTCAGGTCTTCTGAGGACAGAGGATAGAACACACACCTTCCCGAAGCACCACGGGGAGGTAGAGAGAAAAAGCAACCATTCTGGTCCTGCCTTTCCCTCCACTTCCCGGGTGAGTCATCTTGGACCTGTCTCCTAACGCCCTTAGCACAGCTTCCTCTTTCTAATAGGAAGGGGCTGGACCATGAATATGCTTCCTAAGGTCAAGTCTGAGTTCTTTGGATTGTTTTAAATTGTGCATGAAGTACAAGTATGGAGTTATATAGATTCTTTCAAAAATATCAGGAGTCTTGGGTGCCTGGGTGGCTCAGTTGGTTAAGCATCGACCTTCAGCTCAGGTCATGATCTCAGGACCCCTGGATCGAGCCCCACATTGGGCTCTCTGCTCAGTGGAGAGTCTGCTTCTCCCTCTGCCTGCCGCTCCCCTCTCTCATGCTCTCTCTCAAATAAACAAACAAACAAAAATCTTCAAAGAACAAAACAAAACAGGAGTCTCCTCTAGAAGCCCCATCCTCTAATCCCAGTCTCCTGAGTGGTCACCCCTGAGATGGCCATGGGGTGACCTCTCCTGACCTCTGCCTCTGTCTTTGTATACGTGCCTAGAGAAATAAAGGTTTGTGTGAGTGGTAGGCTCTCGCGTGGGTGGTTTTAGGTCTGTGACTTGTTTGCTTGTCTTAATCCTGTTTCTTGGGAACTGTCCAGCTTCTCTGAGTTCAAAGGCGTGACAGTTCTGTGGGAGTGCTGGCACTAGGAGTAGAGAGAAAGGCTCTGAAAAGAAAAAAGGCTGGAAAGCCGAAGTATAGGGCCACATGCAGAGGGAAGCAGCGGCTGAAAAGTTAGGGTTGACAGGTGAGTCTTTGTTCCCGACCTCTAGCCTCACGACAACCGGCAGAGCCATCCAGCCTCAGCCCGGGGGCCGTGTGGGTACAGACGACAGGGGACAGACATACACACGAATGGATTCACAATGACACTCAAAACACGAGTCAGGGGCCTGGCCACAGGGGCTCCGTTACAGCAGCACATGAGACAGCAATAGCGCGGACCCCGCCCTCCCCTCTGTCCAGTGGAGAAATGGACCCAAAACACAGCAGACAGAGCCTCTCACCTGCTGGAAGCGGAAGGACTCCGACCGCTTCTTCTGGTTGAGCTGCCACTCTTTGAAGTGGAGCACAGCCTCGTCCACGTTGACGATGCCCAGCTTCACCTGCTCCTGGAGCGTGATCAGCTGCCGCTGGCCTGGCGTTTTCATCCCAGCAAAAGGGTCATATATACTCGACTGAGGCCTGTCTCTCCACGGTCGGACAAGAGGCTCTGCAAAGGATGGCAAAACTCAGGGTGACCGCTCCCGACCAGGGAGGGCAGGCAGGCGAGTGGGGTTAACGAGGCTGGTCACGGGCTCAGGAGGACGCGTCTCAAGAGAACAATTCCGTGTGGAATGAAGAAGGGGGCCATAGGACACGGAGTCAGGGAGGGGGGAAGCAGCTAATGATTTCAGAGCCTGTTACCTAAAGTAGAAGCATTTTAGGAGGCATGAGCAGCATCCGCTGCGCAAGTAACACATCCCCCCAACCTGAATGATTAAGAAGCCATTAGACGAGCATTTTTCAACTTAGACACCATTGACAGCTTGGACTGGAGAGTTCTCTGTTGTTGGGCGGCCATCTTGTATGCTGTAGGACGTGTAGTCGCATTCCTGACCTCTACCCACTAGAGGCCAACAGCCTCCGCTGCCTCAGCTGTGACAACCAAAAACATCCCGGACACTGCAAGCATCCACTAGGAGGCAGTGCAGGGAGAGGGGAAATCACCTTCAGTTGAGAACTACTTCTTTAGACTAAAATCCAATCGCTTCTCAGCCTTTTGGCTAAGATCAAGTGTAGACTAAAATCCACTCCGAAAAAAGAAAATACAGGAAATTCTAGGCAGGATGCTTTCCCCAACACACTCCAGCCCTTTACTGTCCTCCCTGCCTCTAAGCTGCGTGGGCACCATGACTGTGGACCCATGGACATGAAATGCCCGGGAAGATTGGAATGTCAATGGAACCATGATCTAGCTCCAGTGTCACCAGGCATAAATTCGGTGCTAAGGAGCTCTCTTTGGGTTGTTCCTCTGCCAACCTCCCCTCCACGTTACAAATTCATGGTTCTCTGCTTTGGAGATTCCCGGGAAATAGGAAGGCAACCCCTCTCTCTCTCTCCAGGCTGTGACTCCATTAAGTTCTGTGGAGAACGAGCTCCCTGCAGACGTGACCAGGCCACCGGGGCTTGGGAGGACAACTTGACATCTTACTGCTCATTTCACAGAGGGCTACCTCTGATTCTAAATTTCTCTAGCAGGACCCCCATCTGGGCATTGTGACTCAGGGAGAGAGCAAGAAGAAAAATGAGAGAGGACTTCAAAGAAGTTCATCTGCCGATCTTTCCAGCCATTCACCCATCTGTCTATACACACCCACACACCTTTCTCCCAGATCTGCCTTCTTCAAGGCTGTCTTCAATTGTGCTGGAAGATGGTGTGTGGGGAGAAAACAAAATGCATATGCCAATCAATTCCACTCTCCTGCTACCTAAGTCCTTGGGATGCCTTCCAAAGCTTGGATGGTGTCGTGTCTCCTTGTCAAAAGAATCCGCAACAGGATAACATTGAATGTCTCTCTTTGGTACAAGGAAGTTAATTAAGAAAAAAAAAGAAGTGCGTATCTCCTCATACTTCCTGAAAAAGTCTTTTGAGGAGGAAAAAAAAGGAAGAAAAATGTTACCCAACCGCAAGCAAAATGTCTCTTAAATAAAAGCTGAACGAAAGTGTCGCTTAGCTAGTACAGATAGGGTAAGTAAATAGCACCGTAGAGCTGTATCCTTAGGTAAAGCCTGGGGGCCGGGCCACCCCCTTTCATCCTGTTGGCACCAATCTCACTATTTACACTGTTGTGTGTGCTATTATAGACACGTTCTGGAGTGTTCGTGTTCTTGGAATGTTCCATCTGTGCGCTCTTCTAAGGCGCCCCACTCTCTTCTCCTCTCCCCTTACCATCAGTGCAGCACCACCAAAGGTGTCCCCTGGACCTCTCTGGGCTTCAGTGCTGAGGAGTCGTTACACCTGCAGATCACGGAAACAGGAACGCTCCCGCCACCCAGAAGTTCAGGTCATTCAAGAGGAAGCTGAGCACATGGGGCTTACCTTTCCGGATGCTCTCTGAGGAAACGTAAAAATTCCCAGGCCGCTCTTGACTTTTTTCTGCGAAAACTGTGAGATAAAGGACATTCTAGGTAAAAACCAAATCAGATTTCTTTCTAAAGGGCTTTATAATATTTTAGATATTTACTGGAAAAATTACCAAAATCTTATGCAAAAACAGAAACGAAGGATCACATTTTGGACCACCGTATGCAGTTCTGTCAATCATACCCCCCACGGGAGGCAACGAAGGTGCCAAAGCTAGAGGGATTATGGAAGGAAGGCAGCCCAAACAGCCAGGGTCTCGATGCCTGAGAGACAAAGCCAGCCAGAGGGTATGATAGATCGTCAAGGAAAAGGGTAATGTGGACAAGGCCGTGGGCACGCGAACACCCTGACGCTGGAGAATAAAAGGGAGTGCCATGCAGCCCGCCAACAGGGGCCGTAAGGCAGAACTGGGAGCAGCGGGCAGACACCATATGCTCACCGCCCCGGAGGGACTTAGATGGAGTCAGCAACAGACCCACCAAAGCTAACCGGGAAAACGGAGAAGCGACAAACGCTCACTTGGTGGTAGGAATGCACAGGGATGAAGGCTCCCCGGGCTCCGGAGACTCCCCGGATTCCAACCCAGCCTTGGCCACGTAGGAGCCATGTGATCTTGGCCAAGAGGCTTGGCCTATCTCTGCCTCAGTTTTCTCATCTATAGAATGATGATGTTAATAATACCCTCCTCCCTGGGTTGTTATAATGATTACATGAGCTAATATATGGAAAGGGATTACAACAGTGCCTGGCACAAGAAGTACTCAATGTTAGTGAAACCTTGAGATGGATGCCAAGGGCGCAGGGGTCCTTTGGCTTGCTGGTTAACACGATTCATGTCTGTGCTCTACAGTTTATAAATGTGTTCTCCCATCTGACCCTCACAATCAGGCTCTGTAGAGTATTTTAGGTATTATTAAGATACATGCATCGATGTTTACATGTATCATTATAAGACCCATTTTATTTTACAGATGAGGAAAGGTAACCTAAAGAGAGTGAAATGACTGCATGTCCCAGTCTGAGACACGAACCCAGGGGTTCTGGCCTCCAGACCACAGGCCTTTTTGTCATCTCCTGCCTCTTTTTCCTTTGCTTCTCCAGTTGCCTAACAAGTCCTCTAGGGATCTTTTGGAATCACCCATGGCCCCTGTCGCAGCTCCCCACAGTGAGTCATAACACTAACGCTCTCTCCTCTCCTGCCATTTAGGAATTATCGCTATATATTCACATGCTTCTTCATTCAGGTTCCCTTAGAAGCAGCCCTGGGGACAAGGATCCAGGTGCAAGGAGTCAACGTGGGGAGTGATGGAAGTGAGACGGGGAAGTGGATAAATCCATACAGGGTGCGTAGCCAGTAAGTAACCCGGGTGGGCAAGCTGGGGAGCTCAGGAAAGCCATGTAGAACACACATCTCAGAGTTCTCCCAGCAGAAGGGGAAGGGATGCTGGGGTATTCAGCCACCGGCCCATCTGCCACTGGCTCTCGGGGCTTGGGGGTGTTAATCCCCCAACCCTTCTAGCCTGCCTTGCAAAAGGGCAGAGGAGGCTCCGGTTGCCCGAGAAAGCGGTCAGACTAAGGGACACGGGTCCTGACAGGCAGGGTGCAGCCAGTGGGCACAGAAATACACAGAGCTGGGGGATGTGGGCAGAGCACCAAGAGTGTCTGCTACACATGCCAAAGGAGCGGTTACCCAGGTGAATGGCAAACCAAAGCACGGGGAGCACCTGGCTATCCATCATGTCCCTGAGCTCTATTCCTACCCAGTTTAGGATCTACCAGGTTTAATGACTAAAAACCAAATCTGAAAAAAAAAAAAAGAATGCAACATTCAGGACAGAAATTATTTGCTGTTTGTCTGAAATTCACACATATCTGGTCACCCTGTACCTGTACCTGGTACCTGGGGCTCTGGTTGAGCGCTACCTTCCCCAATTCGTGATCTTTTGTCACACCTTCCACAGCCTTCTGATGCTATTAACAATGGAACGGAGGTCAGGTGCACAGATCTGGCAATTCTTAGCTCTTACAGTATCTGCAATCCTCTCAACTCAATTGAGTCTTAAAAGACAGTGAAACTGACAATGCATCAGCATCTAACTGACGGCCCGGGGACCGCTGTGAAGAAGGCAAACCCAACTCTCACCAATTCATATTAGTGGATGTGGGTAGACAGCCTAGCTTAGTGGCTGAAAGCCAGGACTGTGGAGTCTCATGTCCTGAGTTCAAATCCTGCCTCTGCTACATGGTAATAGCCACCGCTGTAGGTCTCCATTTTCCTCATCTGTGCAGTGGAGATGATAACAGCCTTTACCTAATACATTATTGTAAAGATGAAATGACACGCTCCAGATAGAGTACTCTTGGTAACTTTCAATAAGTGTCAGCTATCAAAAATTAACAATAATAATAATAGTTTCAGGAGATAAAAATTTACCTGCATACTTGCCATTTGGAGTAGAAGTAAGCTTTGTTTACCTCTCTGTCTTCATACTGCACATGAATACGTCCAGGAAAGCCAGAACTGACCCTGACTATGGCCCGTGGGCCAGCTTCATAATCTGCCCTGATCTCTAACTTCATCTCCTGGGGCTGGTTAGAGACCATTCAGAAGGGCACAGTGCCTGCACAGCAGTTCAGAAGCTAAGAGGATGCAGGGAATTCTTGCCGAGAAGCCCCGAAGACCCCGCTGAGCATCACTCCCTGCCACACTTGCCTTTAGAAATGTATGGCTCGTTGTCAGGCACGTGGTGAGTGCCAGGAGCACAGGCCTCTGGCCTGGGCACCGGCACCGGGGGTCTGTTGGCCAGGTCCACAGTAAAAGCCTCATCGTCATCCACCGTATGATACACGTCTTCTTCCCGACCGCCGTGGGGCAGCTCCCGCTCCAAGCCGGCCATTCCCATGCTGTTACCTGGAAACACAGAGAAAGGAGCCTGAAAGCAGTGACCAAACAAACTGGGTGATTGATGGTCATGAGAACAGAGAGAGCGACCATAACTTATTTGTCCAGTACTGCCCTTTGGCAAAGATCTTCCCCTATATCGTCTCCTGTACGATCTACTGAGAACCCCAGGCAAAGCAACTGAGAAAACACTAATTTCACCATCAATGCGGTGAAATTTACTTAACTTCTTAATTTTACTGCTGGCACTCAGTTATTTGTCCCACTGGGACTAGAGAAAAGGGAGCATAGCCCCCAAAAGCCAAAGGACCCTTGGAACCACCCCCTGGTGCCTGGGCAGCAGCGTGAGGGTGGCCAGGAGTCCTCGCCATCAACAGCTCCAGCGTCAAAATGACCACGGCAAATCCTTGCCGTGGACTTTCTCTGTGCCAAGCGCTACTCCAAGTGTATTACCCATATGACCTCCTTTCACTATGCAATGATACTGTGGAATAACTAAAATCATTATTCTCTTTTTGCAAATGAAGAATCTGGGCCCTTGGGGATTTAAATAACATGCCCATAGTTACATAGAACCAGACTGGCATCCGGGAACGTTGGCTCCAGAACTTGTCTCAACCTCCATGCTCTACGGTTATTTTGCAACCTTTGCCCCCTACTCCACCATCCATCAACCAGAAAGATTTAGGACAGAAGCTGGCCTCTCCTCCTCTGTCCCTGGGGTCCTACAGCCATAAGGTTTTTGCTGCCCTCCTCCTGGTGACAGGCTGTGATACCCTGTGCTGGGACCCAAGTGCGGTGGCTTTGAGAATCTCAGCAAACCGACTGTACGTCATCGCCCCTCATCCACGTAAGCTGTGTGACCTTGGGCACATCATATAACCTCTCTGAGCCTGATTTCCTTCTGAGACCTACACACAGTAGTACTGTGAGGACAACATGAGACAGTAGAGGAAAAGCACCCAGCTCAGTGCCTACACACAGTAGGGGTTCTCCTCTCACTTCCTTCTTCTCCCCAGCACCATGCCGTCAACAGAGCTTTACTAAATGCCTGTCTGAGACACAGAAATGAATAAAGCTTGGGCCTTCTTCCTCTGGGATTTCCAATCCAGTGATTTATGAGGAATTTTTTAGTTGCATCTTTTCTGAGCTGTGGGGAGACCGTTCTTGGCTTCCCTGTGTCCTAGATCCAGAAGACTGACCGACCAGGGGGCCCCAACTCATCCAGGGGCTCTGAGTTGTAATGCTCTCCCTTTGAGAGAGTTTCCAACTAGGGAGAAGTTCCCACATGTTCATCTTTGAACATCTTGTACAAGGGCATAAAGAAATTCTGCAGAGGCTTGTCTGATGTTAACAAAATGAGGCGTCCTGGGAGAGCTGCTGGCTGCCCTACTAGGGACAGCGACTCCCAAGGTATCTGCCCCCTTCTGCTTTTAAGGCATGAGAGCAGCCACAGGCAATACTAAGTGAATGGATATCAAGTGTTCCAATAAAACTTTATTGACAGACACAGGCAGCTAGCCAGGCTATGGTTTATCTACCACTACTCAGAACTGTTCTTTCCTCTTCACTGTCAAAACTACTTCTCCCATCCTGAATCCCATCCTCTTAGCATCCTGCTTTCTATGCCTACTTCATCAATAGACCCCGCTCCCATTAATTGTAAATGACTGGCCAGAGTTAAGAAATTAGCCACACAATTTAACACCCTCCCTCTCTGACCTTCAATGATAATAACAATAACAACAACAACAACAAATCATAAACCTTCCTTGCTTGCTCAATGCCCAGCCCTGCTCACTAGACAGTGAGGCCCACTAGACAATAAATCATTTAATTCTCACAACATGCACCTGAGGACACTGAAGCCCAGAGGAGTTGAGAACTTGTCCAAGGTTTTCCAGCCAACTGAAGACAGAACTAAATATAGATCAGAGTTCGTGTTCTTAACCATGATGCAATACAGGCTCAACTTAATGTTTGTGTATATTCCCCCACGTTCTCCACATTCACCAGAAAGTCGTCTCTTGAGGGCACTTGATCATATCTTATTTTTCTCTGTGTCCTCTGGCCCAACATCCAGGGCAGTACTTTGCTCATAGCCGGTACTCAATAAACTACAGTCAAATAAAAATAGGCATGTGCATTTTCAAACAGGTCTTGTTGGATGTGGCTTGTTACCTCAATGAGTGGCTCCACTGGTATGAACTCCTGGCCTACTGGAACAGGCTGGTGGGGCAGCTCACGGGGATGGAGTGCCTTCAGTCACACTGTATGCCTGGTATGTGGCAGCCCATTCCTTGAATGGAGCAGCCATCATATGGAACCAGGCAATGTTTTTACATTTGCTTCTCTTTCCCTCTTTTTGCTCCCCTGCTCACAGTTGCAAATTACCTTCTAAAAACTTGCGGATCATAGAGTCCTTGGTGGTCCGAGAGAAACCATCTCCAGGGATTGGATTAGATGTACTGGCCTGAAGCATTTCAACATCTAGAAGAAAAGGAAATTAAGAATTTACATGTCGTTCTTTCACACAGGCAAGGAGGTTTTACAGATGGATGTACAAGATTTGACGAATCAAGAGATCTTGAACCAAGAGATTAAAGAATTCATGAATCTGTCCATCTTCCCATCCATGCATGCATCCGTCCATCTATCCAACTATCTATCTACTTAATAAGAACTCCCTGTAAGTGTGAAGGATAAAGGAGAGCAACATTCACAACCGTTAGGCCCTTTCCTAGACCACAGGCCTCAAAAGGTACAGATATTATGCTCATTTTCATTTGAAACGATGGGCTTAATTTTTAAATGTATAGCCTCAGCATTGTTTGTAATAACCAAAAACCAATGGGAAGCAGGAGTAACAAAGAAGAAAGACTGTGGTTTACTCAAACAATGGAACAGTACGCAACAATTAAAAAGAAGATGTTGGAGCCACTCCTAGCAACGTAATGCCATCTCAACATCAGAGCAACAGAAACTGTATTTCTAGGTTACCTATGGACATGATTATTTATTAAGAGGAAGCACATTGAGCTTTGGTTTTCACTATTAAACATAAACCCACAAAGACCAAGACCGTTTGTGAAAACCATCCAGGTCTCATAGTAGCTTCTACTCTAACCCACGTAACCAACAGTGCCCTACTACTTTATGACTCTGAAGTATGCTTTTTGGGAGCAAAATTTCAGCCTTGTATTAAAAGTAGAGCTTTGATATTATCAAAGATTGCATTCACAAAGTCATATCACACAATAGCTGAGGATTTATTTGCTTAGGTAGAATATGTAGCCTGAAGTTGAATAGTACACTTTGAGAAAAAATGGTTTGCATTTAATCAATATACATAGATATGCCATTTCCTTCCCACTTTGATCTTTGGGGACCAGCTTAATAAAATCTGGTGGATTTGTATGAAGACCTCGATGCAACTATTTATGTCACATTTCCCAAGAACAATCACTGAAGAGACGTCATGCTAATGAAGTAATGTTAGGGATGATAAACTTCATATGACATAATCCCTGTTTTGAAACAAAACATTAATTATTTTAGAGGTTTTCTTTCCATGAGAGACAGAGGGAGAGAGAGAGAGAGGCAGAGGCACAGGGAGAAGCTGGCTCCTCATGGAGCAGGAAGCCCGATGTGGAACTTGATCCTAGGACCCCAGCACCATGACCTGAACCAAAGGCAGATGCTCAACTGACTGACCCACAGGCCACCCAGGCGCCCTGAAACAAACTGTTTATAAAGTCCTAGAAAAAAAGACTAGATAAAAATATGCCAAAATGCACATATTGGCTATTTCTGAAGCGGTATAGATTATGGACATTTTATTTTCTATTTTATATGTATCTTTGTCTTCCAAATTATCTACAGTGGCTTCTGGGGCTTTCATAAATGAGAAAAACCCTACTAACACATTTTTTAAAGATCCATGTAATTATGATCAAATATGTACAATTAATTTTCAAAGCAAAAATAATTTCAGGGTATTAAAAAAATAAATTGTGGTTCACCTGTCAATTATCAGATTGATTTTTTTAATTATAAAAAATGACAGATTTTAAACTTTCCAGGGACCAGACATTACATCATTGCATAGCACAGCTCTTAGTTCCATACTCCTGTGATGATCAAAATATAAATTTTATGACCATAAAAAAAAACATAAAATTGAATGAAAAATCTGCCGACTGACGTTTTCAGTATGATATGGTTTATATAAAGTTTTAAGGTTATAAAACATTACAAGCTGGGAAGGATAAATGTTGAATTCATGGTCATCGTTACCTCTGGAGAGGGAGGGAAGACAATTAGACTCCAGAAGGGATTCATGGGGAGGAGAGCTATAATATGTAATTGAAAAAAAAAAACCTGAGACAATAAAAAAAGAAAGAAAGAAAGAAATGCATATCCTTGATGAATCAGAATCTTTAACAAATATAACATTTTAGAAAATCAATATAGTACCTATTGCCTCCAAGAGGGGGAGAATAAGGTTCTATTTTTGTATTTGCTTGTATATGCAAAAAGCAGCTCTGGAAGCAAATGTAAAGAATTAAGATCAGTGGTTACCCAGCACTCAAAAGATAAGGGACAGGGACTGGAGAAGGATTTTTCACCATTCACCCTTTTGTAGTTGAGTTTTTTAACTTATTGAAAAAAAATATAAAGAAATACGGTGCTTGGATCATGTTTGCATTACCTTAAATATTATCCAAAAAAGAAGAAAAACCAATTCCTTTCTTCTACCTTTTCAATTTATTGTTTCCTGACACGGTGGAGACATTATGTGGGCTATAACGGACTTTGATACTCTCTAGTCCAAAGCTCTGCAGTTCCGAATGAGGAAACTCTCCTGTCACCACTTAATTCTATAACGTAAACCACAGAGACATCAGGGTGACGGAACTGATTCTGAAACATACTCGAAGGTGTTTTAATTTTAAAAATTAAATTTCTGATAAGAACTGACACATAATTCATTCTTTAAAAATTCAAGACCAGAGTGCCTGCGTGGCTCAGCCAGTTAAGCGTCTGCCTTCGACTCAGCTCATGATCCCAGGACCCCTGGATCGAGCTCAGTGGGGGAGCCTGCTTCTCCCTCTCACCTTGTTCCTCATCCCCTGCTCATGTTCTCTCTCTGTCAAATAAATAAGTAAAAATCTTTAAAAAAAAATTCAAGAGGGGCGCCTGGGTAGCTCAGTCAGTTAAGCAGCTGCCTTCAGCTCAGGTCCATGATCTCAGGGTCCTGGAATCGAGCCCCACATTAGTCTCCCTACTCAGCCAAGAGCCTGCTTATCCCTCTCCTTCTGCCTGCCTCTCTGCCTACTTGTGCACTCCCTCTCTGTCAAATAAATAAATAATCTTAAAAAAAATTCAAGACCAGAAAAATTCCACTTATTTGAGATTTCCTGTTCCACTCACTGAACTGTGGTTTTATGGAACAGTTTCCCCCATGAAGTTAGAAAATTGGGATGAAAGGTGTATTCCATAGACCCTGTGTTACTCTCCGTCTAACCACCCCTACCACAAACCCCACCCTCACAGCCACCTGACACTGACCCAGCCTACTTTTGAAACTCCTCGTTTACACAGTAATAAAACATGGCGGAATCTATCCCAAATGATCAGACAACCTGGAGATGAGGGGAGGGAGAAATTCCACAGGCCCTGTGCTGTACCCTCTAGGAAATCAAAGTCCCCTCAGGCTCCAGCATCTCCAAGAACCTGGGGAGAGCAGTGCCAGGATAATTTCTTTTCTTTTTTTTTTTTTCTTTTTTCTTTAAATTCAATTAATTAACATGTAGTATATTATTAGTTTCAGAGGTCAGTGATTCATCAGTTGCACATAACACCTGGTGCTCGTTACATCACATGCCCTCCTTAATGCCCATCACCCAGTTACCCTCCCCTCCAGCAACCCTCAGTTTGTTTCCTATGGGTAAGAATCTCTTATGGTTTACCTCCCTCTTTGTTTTTATCTTATTTTATTTTTTCCCCTCCCTTCCACTATGATCTTCTGTTTTGTTTCTTTTGTTTTAAGATTTTATTTATTTGTCAGAGAGAGAGAGAGCAAACAAGCAGGCAGAGGCAGAGGGAGAAGCACTCCCCGCCGAGCAAGGAGCCCGATGCGGGACTCGATCCCAGGACACCGGGATCATGACCTGAGCCACAGGCAGCTGCTTAACCAACTGAGGCACCCAGGCGTCCCTTCTGTTTTGTTTCTTAAATTCCACATATGAGCGCCAGGACAACTGCAATCAACAATAATCAAACCCCCGGGCTGGCAACCCCAGAGTGTAAGTTTCACAACCAGCCACTGTGAAGATGGTAACACAGTCCCGCAAGAGCCCCGCTATTTTCACTAACAAAGTTCAATTTCAGAGAACTGATTTCCATGTCCAAGAGGTAGATGCCCAATTAAAGAAGCTACAAAGAGTCTTAGAAAAATAAAATGTGGAAGAAACTGGCCACAGCAAGAGCAGCCCTGGCTGGACCTAGCATGCTAACATCACAAGAGCGCAGGCGTTTGCCCCCGGTAAAATGATCCCGTCCTAATATGCCGGGGGTTTTGTGGGTTAAAGCATTAAAAAGAAAAAAAGAATGAGCACTAATAATAAACCGTATCAATATCAGGATCCCTCGATACAATGCACTGAAGAGGACACAACACGATTTCTATGTTATTCTTCCCAAAATTCACAACCTCGGTTCACTCACAGAAAACAGGTGACAAACCCAAACCGAGGGGCATTCTACAAAATAAGCCATCAGTACTCAGGACAAGGAATGACTGAGGGGCCCTTACAAACTGGAGAGGACTAAGGAGAAAGAACCACAGGTGTCATGAGATGCTCTGTAGGCTCAGCATCTAAGATCCCATTAGCATCTAGCATCATCCCTGCAGGGTGGGGAAAACTAGTGTGATGGGAACAAGGCCTGAGGTCAGTTAGTGGTACTGCACCAACGCTGATCTGACTTTAGTAATTACGCTGCGGTTATAGAAGAGCTAGTATCAGGGAAACCTGGACAAAAGTAATACAGGAACACTGGCATTTTTGCAACTTCTAAGTCTAAAAATAGTTAAAAATAAAAAATTTTGCTTTAAAAAAAAAAAAGTAGAAAGAAGAAGATTTGAAAAGCAGAGGAGGAAATGCAATGGGAAAACTAAAGAAGCACAGCCCCCAGGGATGACCTTTCCTGTCCACCTAACGGATGGACCACGTCGCCTTCCGGTGACACCTGTGAGCCATGCATATTGGGTACTGTGACCCACGGGGAGCTAAATGGGCCACCTGTGGCAGATCCTTCTGCTTTGTAATCATGCCTTAACTGGACCTGCTAAATATCAGTCCCGTGACCTTAGTAGAGTTACTTCTTCTCCCTGAGCCACACTGGAAGGGTGATGGGAGGCTTGGACACTGGGGTCAGAATGCAAGATTTCGATTCTGATTCTTCCACTCCTGGCTGGAGGACCGCGACACCCACCAGTCTGACACCAAGCCGACTTTTTAGATCCACCGGATGGTTCAGGCTCCCAAGACGACCAGGGACCACGCTGGGGCCAGTCTGCTCAGGAAGACGCAGGGTGCAGGCCAGCAGGATGGCGCCAGCCAGCATTCCTCCTCGATGGCAGTCTTTGTGCCAATCCAGGAGTTCACGGGCAAGGAGAGGAGATCCGGGTCAGGCAGGTGGAGGGGCCACCCTGGTGAAAAGCCTCCCAGCCTACAGGAGCGACCTTTCTCACGGCCGCTCCTCAGGCAACCTTCCAGGGTCCCCATGAGCAGGCCAGAGCCACTGCTCTCAGGGAAGCCCAAAGTATGCCGTCCCTTCCAGGTACTTAGAGTCCACATAGAGCTCCTCCCAGTTCCAGATGCAATTTACCAACCAATTAGGGGTCATTTTTATCATAGGCAATGTTGCCTAGAAACATAGTTGACATTTGACTCTTATCACGTTACCAGGGTAACAGAACTGGAAAGTCAACTGAAGGTCAAATTCTGGAGCAGAAGGGGAAATGATAGCTATTACATTAACTCTTCGCCCACCAGTATCTTGGGTCAAGTTGCTTAAATCCTCTCAGCTTCTCTTTTCCTGTTGTAAAACGGTAATGATAATAGCATGTATCTCATAGATTTGCCATGAGTGTTACGTGAGAAGCTGGCCAAATGCTTAGCACAGTGCCTAGCCCAGAGAAAAGTGCTAAATAATGCAAGCTGCTATCACTATTACTATTATTACTATTGTCTTTATTATTAAATTCCATACCCAGGCAAATGGCCTAACTAGAGAACAGTTTTTTAATTTTTTTAAAAGATTTTATTTATTTATTTGACAGAGAGAGAGATCACAAGTAGATAGAGAGGCAGGCAGAGAGAGAGAGAGGGAAGCAGGTTCCCCGCTGAGCAGAGAGCCCAATGTGGGACTTGATCCCAAGACCCTGAGATCATGACCTGAGCCGAAGGCAAAGGCTTTAACCCACTGAGCCACCCTGGCGCCCCGAGAACAGTTTTTTAAAAATTTATGCTGCTTCCTTTTTCTTTTCTTTCTTGTTTTTCCCCCAAGATTTATTTCTTTATGTTGTGGGGGAGGGACATAAGGAGAGGGAAAGAGAGTCTTAAGCAGACTCCCTGCTGAATGCAGAGCCTGATGCAGGGCTCAGTCTCACAACCCTGAGATCACATCCTGAGCCAAAACCAAGAGTTGGATGCTTAACCAACTGCACCTCCCAGGCATCCCTATATTTATTCTTCACGGTAACTTTGTTTGAAGTCAAATCTCCTTCAGAGTAATAAATGCTTATGGGTAAACTCCAATATCTGAATTTCCACATATATCCTCAAATATCACATGTATTACATTTCCTAGTAAAGAATTACACCCATTTAACATTTTTGTATTTGAACATACTTAAAGCATAGGGAAAATCTTAAGATAACAAATGCCAGTGTTTTACAATAGAGTTATGTGTGGAAATCTGACTCACACACAAGGCTTGCCAGGCATCTTCTGGACCGTGGCTCTCGAACGCCAAGTCCCAGATGGACAAGAGCTGCAGTCTTCTCTCCTCTTTGGCCAAGGCTCTACCCAGGCAGTCCAGACCCAAGCTGAAGGCCCCGTGCCCATTTACCCTGTGCTTTCCTGAGGTCCATCACGTTCTTTATTTGTGGGCTCAGCAATGAACATGGAAATTCTGGTAGCTCTCCAGTGCCTTCTGGCCCCATCCTGTGCTGCCAGGATCGTAGTAGAGGCTGATCTGAAAGCCAGAGAGGCTAAACCCAGAGGATGTGAGGCATGGCTGGAAGAAAAGGATGGGTGCAGGGAGGAAAAGGAGAGTGGTCTGCAGACACAGGAGATCCCCAGTCAAGACTGTGACAAGGGCCGAAACCAAGTGAATCACCTGCATTCAGGGGACAATCGTAAGTCAGAGGAAGGTAACAACGGAAGCCCGACAAGCAACAGAGGTGAGGACACTGGCTATTGACTGAGTTTACCAACGCAGACGGGCATCACGGTCGGAGGCAGTGGTTCCCTGCATGGCCTCTGGTATCTGGGGGATCTGGGCTCAGGCCGCGGCTCGGACTCTTACTAGCTCTACGTCCTTGGGCAAGATGCTTGAGATCATTCAGCTTGTATATGCCCATCTGTAAAGTGGGGATAAAGAACGCTACCTGCCACATGGGAAAACTGCAGGGGCTGATGGCGACAATGCTCCTAAAGTATTTAGCAACAGCGCGAGGCACTAAACAGTAACGGAGGCCATTATTATATTGAGGCGACTAGATGGTGCGTTAGTTTTCTGTTGTTGCTGTAAAAAATGTATTACAAGCGCAGTGGCTGAAAACAGCATACATTGATTGCCTTACAGCACTGTAGTGTGACAATCTCCTGGGCTGAAATCAAAGTTTTGAGAGGGCTGCTTTCCTTTCCAGGAGCTCGAGGGGAGGACCTGCCTCCTTGCCCCTTCCAGCGTCCAGCCTCTCTCTCCTCCTCGGCAGGAGGCTCTCTTCCTCCACCCTCGAGGCCAGCAGTGCCGGGCAGCAAACCTAGCTGGACTGAGTCCTTCTCGTGGCGCCATCTGTGGTCTGTTTTCTGATTCCTTCTTCCACTTCTAAGGACCCTTGTGACTATTGTGAGCCCACCCCCATCATTCAGGACACTCCCTTTATCTTAAGGCCAGCTGAGTAGCAACCTTAATCCCAGCTGCAACTTCCCTTCTCCTTTGCCAGGTCTTCTAGCCCATTCACAGATTTAGGGGCTCTTGCTCTGCCTACCACAGATGGAACCAAGGATCAGCACAAATTTCCTGCCCCGAATTTCCTTCCCGTATGGGGCTACCAAGGGCAATACGAACCAGGGGTTAGGGCAACCTCAAGGAAGTCCATCATGGCCACACGTGGACTCAGCAGCCCCGGCAGGACGTAGGCATCGCACACTGCCTCAAATGAAGTTCCCTAAAAATGACTTTCTTTCCGCTTATAAATAAAATGATTCTTTTTATACTGGATTGAACATAAGTATCTTTGAGTTAGACCAAGAACAGCAAACATATACATCGGCCTCCATGTCCCTATTCCATACACTCAAGGCAAACAGTCATCAGTCATAGCTTTCTTTCTGGTCTCAGGATCTTCAGCCCAACCCCCTCACACACTCAATACCAACGAACGGACACTGGCACATGAAATTATTTTTCAGACACTATTTGCCATATCTGTATTGGGCAGTAAGTCCTAGTAATAATAGACTCTACCTTTGTAATAATAAAGAAAGTGTCCCGTCGTTGGGAGTTCATGAGTAGTAAGACCCTCTCCAACTCTAAATGTGACAGCCCCGCGGGCACATACAAATTGGGCATACAGTGCGTACCACAGGAGTGGCTGAGATACACCGAAAATTCCGCAGGTGAAGACCTTCAAGTCTGCTTCCAGACAAAGGACATCTTGTAAGGGAATCCCTCCATTCCTGGAGGCTCAGGGTTTGTACTGCCGACTCCAAGCACTTAACCTTCACCACTCGTCTGTTAAAAATAAACTAAAAATCCCAGAAACACGCTGGTCTAAGGAGAAAGTGCAAAGTTCTTTCACTTCGGCAGAGACAGAAAGAAAATAATAGACATATAACAAGGAGACGCAGGGCCCACGGTCTCCGGGGCAGAGCCAGCTGCCGAGTCACGCCGTATCTCGCTCAGGTACAATCAGGAAGAACTGACGCCAGTCCGAAAGAACCCATGCTTGGGAAGAAAGGAGCTTGAACAGATGAGAGAAAGCTCAGGCAGGCACTTAATTAAGGAATGAGTCAAGAGCAATAATGAATTTTCAAGGAAGCCCATACGATACTCCTCAGGGGACATAAATCTAGATCATGTAGCTGCAGTGGAAACTCCACCCCGATTTTGTGGTGTTAATTTAATATAAAACCCAATCTGAGTATCTACTACAGTAAAATGTCAGATGCTAAGAAGCTATTCTTCTGGAAAGGCTCTCAGACCCTGAAGACAGGCCAAGAGAATTATCTTTCCAGCGAGTACTTTTATAGCCAAAAAAGAGCCTTAGTGCAAAAAGCAGCCTGGGAAAGCATTTGCGGACGCGCTGAAACCTGACTGGTCACAACTGTAGGTGGAGTAAAGTGCTTTCATTGGCCGTCTGACTTCCCCACACCCTGACGGAGAAGTGAGGGAGGGAGGAAGACAGAGAGAGGGAGTGGCGGTCACACACATGGGGGAGAGAGAGAGAGACAGGGACGGGGACACAGAGCAATCTGAAATCACAGGGGCTAAGGAGACGCACAACGAAGAAGGAGGGGCTGAGGATGAACAGGCTAGGAGAAGCAACAAGTCGGGAGGATGTCCTACGCAGACGAGGACCTCCATATAGCACTCCTGCCAGCCCCCAGCCCCTCTGCCCGGCAGGAATCTGCCCACAAGCTGAGCTCGCGCGGGGTACAGGGGCACCACAACTTGCTAAGTCACACACCCTCCTCCCTCGTTCTCCACGTCGGTAGCTGTCCCCTCGGGACACCGCACCCAATTCCTCGAAGGCACCCTCACAGTTTGTAGTTCTAGATTTCGTGTTGCTGTATTTTTGTTTCGTATCCAGCTCTCCCGCTAGAAGGACAGCTCTGGGAGGCAGGGATCCTGCCGTCTGTCTTGTTGACTGACTCCCTATCTCCTGGCACAGTGGCTGAAACACACGAAAGGTCTGAGAAGTACTGCTGAATGAATGAACGTGTGAAGGGACAAATTAGGGAGGAACAAACACATGAATGTGGACAGGGAGGTGTACGGGCTTTGTGAAGGATTCTGGGCATCTTCCGAGCTGGGAAAAGACAAGGGCAATCCAGGCAGCAGGAAGAGCACGAGCAGATGAGAGGGAACCGGGAAGGAGAGGGCAGCCTAGAGGGGCCACTACCGCCCGGGACGTCCCTGCGCTCAGGGCCATCTAACAGATGTCTCGCTACCACCTATCAGGAAAGTCTTCGTGCTGGAATGTCAGCGAAACCACTCCACCCCACAAAACCCAGGAAGACTTTCTATTTTCTGGCACTCTCAAATTCAAGGACTAGCTGAGCACCTATTACGCGCATCACTGTGGACAACACGAGCTTCCTAACTGAGGTGGGAGCCGGGAACCAGAAAAGCACGTACAGAACCAGAGTGCGGTGTCCCCGGGACAGCGTGACCCAGGGCTCTCCAGGTCCAGAGGGGAGCAAGGTCACTGCTGGCGGTAGGGATTTTATCTTATTAGCTTTTAACACATTCAATCCCGTGTGCTTTCACTAAGCGCCTACATCCCCGACACCGTTCTTGCCCACCTGGAGGACGAGAAGCATCACAAGTCAGCCAGTGTCTTCAGCCTCCCTGTGCCCCACTGGGTCTGGGTCAGCCTTCACTTCTACGTAGTGTCTGCATACGCTTACCCCTAGTAAAGAGATTTCTTTCTTCCACGGTAAAGTTAGAAAGCGGATGGTTTAAATTTGTTTTGAACAAAAAATTCTCCAGAGAACTGGGAGCGAAGTTGAAGGTCTGATAACGAAGACACAGAGTCACCACCTGGTGGCAGCATAGCTAAGCTAAAGACCACGGGTGTGAGGGGTGTGAGTGTGTGTACGCCCCCGCAAGTTCAGGGGAAGGGAGCCTGGAGCGGAACCATAAAATCTCAGGGTCAGCAGCCAACAGCATGCCCCACCCCGCTTCATTCAACAAGGGCTGTTTCCCTCCCAACCTTCCTACTTAGTGGTTGTGCAGACCTCATTCCTATCCTTTTTCCAAAACTCAAGTCAGAAAGAGGCAGATTTGCCCCAGCACCATTGGGTGACTGCCAAAGAAGTAGTAAAGAGCTCGCCTAAAACCTGCCCTCCGCAATGCTCGTCCTAGGAACAAATGCAAGGATGAACATAACCTACACCCCTTAATACATTTACTTTCAGCCTCTAGGGCTCAAGGGTAACAAAGGTGGGACACTGATCAACATGGCTCTTGAGACATTTAGGAAGAGCGCCTGTCTGAGTGTCCCTCCCGGGACGCAGATCGTGGGAGGGCAAGCCAGGAGACTCTACCCCTCTGGGGCGGCAGACAGACTCGTCCCCAGGAATGTGCAGACCCAGATTCTTGACCCAGTTCTCCCTCAGTGGGACTGACACAACCTACTACATTTCGGAGCCTTAGTTTTCTCCCCTGTGAAATGGAGCTAATTCTATCCACCAAGCCCGAGGATGCTTGGACAAAATAACAGATAAGATGAAAGTGGCCTGTTTACTGGAAAGGGCTGGCAGATGTTGCAAGTTATTAATATGCCGGGTGGTGTTGCAAATACATATTTTAGATTAATCGGTTTGTCCTGCATATTAATGAACTAGACTGCCTTCTCTCCTACAGGGTCACTGGTAGTAAGAGGAACAGTTCCTCCCCAGGTCCACGTTGCTGTTCCTCTTGGGCCAATAGGTAAGTGGTCCTTACCAGGATTAAACCACAGAGACAGAAACACAAACCAAATCAGGTCTAGCATCAGAAAATTCACGGTTTATATGATCTGGCAAATGAAAAATGCAGTGAGCTTCTTTTCCCCACAAAGCAGCCAAATTCTCCAGCCTGCCTGTTGGTGGCCTCCTTCTAGCTCCAGGGCAAGTAGAACCCCCTGGCCCCATGTAACTTTACACGTCACCAACAGCCACAAACGAGGCTTGCTCCCTAGTTCCCCGCTGGGGAGATCTGGAGGGGTCACTGCCCCTGCTGTGGCTGCCTGTAGCAGAACACGCAGCTTCCACGAGCATCCAGGGGGATAAGAGGAGTAAGGTTGTGTCAACATGGAACAGCTGGCAAGGTGGGGCATTCTTTGACCGTCCAACCGGCCCACAGTGAGGACACAAGGCAGAAATTCTGATACACAGTCTCGGGCTTCCCAAGTAGATAGCGCTTGTCCTTCAAATGTTCTTTTGTGAACAGGTCTCTGTTCCAGATTGGAAAGGACAGTGTATTGGCCCCTCTTGTCACCCCAACGCCCAGAAGTAGCAAGCAGCTGAAACACAGGAGATGCTCCAGAAATGCTTGTTGGAGAGACACACAGAATCAAGTGCCAAGGCGGCCATAGGCTGCTTGGTGAGCTGACCTCAGGGTCTGACCCCGGCGGCTGGATGGCTTCTTCAGAAGAAACCAGGACTAACACCTACGGCATTCGATGGAGACTTCCGGCCGAGAATAAAGAATATGGCCCTAGAGACAGAGATCTGAGCTCAAATGTGAGCTCTCTCACTTATCCGCCGTGAGACTCTGGGAATGTTGTTCGACCTCTCTGTGTTTTCTCACTTGTAAAGTGCAGGTTCATCAAAGCATTCGGATGCAGCTTGAAGGATTCAGTGAGATAGAGGATGTGGATGGGGGGTTGACGCCTTTCTCCTCACCCCACTGTGGGGTCGTGGCTCATTCGGGAGGAGCTTTTACCAGCACGTCCGGTCCTCCCCATCACGTGCAGGAAAGGAGCTTCTACCGAGCTTTCCCACATTCTCCCCACTCCCCGAGGGGCAGCCAATCGAACGAGCAAGCACCTCACAACGACCAGACCACAGCTGCCAGGTGCGGGGGCTGCCACGTCAAGGGCCCTGCTGGTGTCGGGGTCTGACTCTGTCCCTGACCTGCCCCCACTCCAAGGCACATTGCTGGCGCCTGCTCTTCCATTTGTGGGTGGGAACTCAAGCCCACCCCCTTACCCTGTGCGCCCAGAGCCCCTCTGTCTTCTTATTACCTGAAGGCTGGCAACACTCGATCCAGCCCATTCCAAAAAGCCCTCTGTCAATAAAGCTGATACACTGGTGGGTATTTGTCTCACCTTTCTTGAATCTGTTGAACAGCCCAGAGGGAAGTAGAACTAAGTTTTAGGCAGTTTCAGAGTCCTTAGCATTTCATAGCAAATGGTAGTGACATATAAAGAAGGTTCTTTGAGGGCCCATGGCAGGTCCTCCTGCTCCAACACTGTGCATTGAAGTCCAGCATTATGTAGACCAATGGTTCTCAAGGGCAGAGGCACTGCCCTCTAGGGGAGGCCTTGGAAAATCTAAGAGGGGGTTTTAGGTTGTCACCACGATGGAGGGAGGGACACAAGAGAAGTTCCCCTTATCCTCGGGGGGCTACATGCCAAGCCCCCAGCGGATGCCTGAAACCACAGGTTGTACCAAACCCTTCATCCACTATACTTCTTCCTATACACACATACGTATGATAAAGTTCCTAATTTATACATTAGGCACAGTAAGGAGATGAACAATAATAACTAAAAATAAAATAGAACTGTAACAATATACTGTAACAAAAGTTACATGAACCTGGTTTCTCGCTCCGTCTCAAAATATTTTTACTGTACTTAGCCTTCTTGTGATGACAGAAGATGATAAAACGCTTACATACGAGATAAATGGCGTAGGCACTATAACATAGCATTAGGGTTAGCACTGACCTTCCGGAGATAGGTCAGAGGGAGGATCCTCTGCTTCTGGACCACAGCTGACCACGGGAAAGTGAGACCGCAGATAAGGGGAGACTATGCACCGGCATGTAGCAGAAGCGGGAGAGACACAGACACTCTGCCCATGTGCAGCACTGTGCTGGACTCTGAAGTGTTTTGTGCCCCTCGTGACTTCTAGATATTTTCCTAGTCATGCATATAGGTTAAAAAACTGCTTATGATATACATTCACATATATACACTCGTATATCTGTGCATATGTACATACGTGTGTATATTTCTTAATTTAATATCAGCAGGTACAAAGAAAAATATGCACAAACATCCCTGCCAAACTATTAGGAGCACTATAGTGGTTGGTTTTGGATGGAGTCAAGTGGACTTTTAATAACTCAGTTATAACATTCTTATTTTGTTTCAAGTTTTTATAAGACTGTATTACTTTTACAATTGGAAAAATCAAGTTAACCCCCAAAAATGGGGCAAAATTTGTTAAAACAATCTACAAGAAAAATCCTGTCCTAAAGATGTGATATTTTAGAAATGTTTACTATATATTAATCTGTTAAAGCTAGTTTACCCAAAAAAATCTGCTTATAAATTTCTGAGCCTAGAAACTAAACCGCTTCATATATAAATACAACTTGTATTTCTGCATGGCTTTAGAATGCACGGAATTTTTCAGGAATTCACTTAGTATGAAAATGGAGAGTGTGAAGAATCATTTACCATTTAGGAAAATCCAGGCACGGGTGCCAACGTCACTGGTGGTACGCAAGTTGCAGATACAACAGACTCACGTCGGTCGCTCAGCATTTGAGGCCGTGACGTTGGCAGTGATTCTGGGTGTGGGTGCCTGCAGCTGACTACTTCATGAAGCCCTCATGCGCTGGCGTACTGAGCCCTCCCTCTCCTTTAACTTACATTTCAATCAGGGCACATATTTGATTTCTAAATCTTCACAGGTACGTAGGTTAGATTATACAGCAATGGCACATCAGGGTACCAAAGGGAGCATCATGCAATGTTCGCCACAGAAAAGGGCCCGTTGGGACTGACAGGGCTGAGAGCCACGGACCTCGCCCCTCAGATCCCAAGGCAATGCCTCCATCGCCTCTGACCTCCAGGCCCTTGCCGGCACTCTCCAGTCACTCGGCAAGGGAAGTTTGGAAAAGGACTGTGCTTGTCACAGCACATGATGACAGCTCTAACTTTGTGCAAAACAGGATCTTCGTCTCTCTGGGGTGGAGCAGGGGTAAGCCGGGACTTCCCCCCCCTCCCCCCGCCATCCACGAGAATGAAGAAAGCCACGGGTCAGCAGAAGGACGGAGGCGGAACTGGGCTGTGCTACTTACAGAGGTCTTCGGTGGCTGCAGGTACAAAGGCGGCCATGGACTCGTAGAGCTCCTCGTCGCAGCCGGGGTTGAGGGAGCATTTCATGAGCAGGTCTGTGGAGAGGTGGGCCATGGACTCGTACACGGCGTCAGCCTCCTCCCCTTGCATCAGTTCCTCTTTGATGTGACTCTTCAACATGTCCACAGTTTCCTGAAAGAGAAGACGGGACTCACAGGCACCGGGAGACACTCTGGCCTTCTGGAAGGAGGGAGGCCTTTGGTGCACTGGGGACCGGCAAAGAGGAAAGGTTCACACGGGTTACCGTTCGGCTGTCCCACCAGCCCGCAAACTCCTGCAGGCCGGGCTCCAAGTCTTTGTTTGTCTGCGTGCTTTGTTTTCATCTTCGTATCTTCTCCCAATGCCAAGCACAGAGTCATGCACACAAGAGACGGGCATTAAATGTCCGAGGAGCAGAGGGTACAAACTAAGACTTCCTCACGAGCACCTACTAAGGGTCAGGTGCGATGCCAGGTGTTTGCCTGGTGTCCCTCATGCCATCCTTTCCACAGCTGCCTGAAAAAGCTGCAATATTCCCTAGTTCACACATGAGAAAACCACAGCTCAGAAAAACCTAGCACCTTACTCAAGGGCCTGCAGTCCTGCCTTCTGACCTTTCTACTAAACTCTGGTTCCTCCAAAGGAAATGAATGATCTCCAGGGCAGTAGCCCTTACTGACCAACCAGATGGAAATCCAAACAGCGGCCGCTAAGATGGAAATCCAAACGGCCTACTCCCTAGTCCGTTCCTTCCACAGGCTGCTGGCAAGGGCCTGCCTTGGTTTCATACGCTGTGTGCCCAGAGGAGAGACGGCCTTGGCTGAAAGGCCCTGCAGCCAGAAGACTGCCCCTGTCCTTCTGCCTCCCTGTGGTGGCGAAGCCAGAAAGTTGGCTTCTCTGAAACTCTGCACGACTTTTCCTGGTAACAAATTTTGGTGTTTCACAACCTTATTTCAGCATCAACCCACAAAAATCCTCATTTTCATCACACTATCTCAAGAGAGCTAATCTGCTCTTGACACGATATGCTGGTTTCCTGAGGTGACTGAAGGACTGGCTCAGGTGACAGCTGTGAAGTGTTGGGAGACTCGAGGTCTGGCATTTGGTTTCGATGTGGTGGAAAGAGGAAACGGGACAGTTCTTAGAGCCAATAAAAACATGCGGGGACCTTTTGGTGGCAATGCAGAAGATGCATTGGCTGAAGGTGATTACGGCTGGAGAGCAAAGAAGGTATGAAAAATGTGAACCCGATTAATTTCGGTGCAAACTGAAAAGGCATCGTTCCACTGTTACGTAGAGGAAAATAACAAGCCGTGGAACTGGCATCAAACCAGGTTCCTGTCCCATCTCCACCCCTGCTAGAGTGCGACCCGGGCACAATTATTCTGCCTTTCTAAGCCCTTCTCCTCCTTTGTTAAAGACAGATAACAATATTGTCAACTTCCAAGGATTGTGGTGAGCATTAAGTAAAACACGGAATTTGCCAATCAAATAGATTCAATAAATAGTAGTCATGACTGTGAACACAGTATGTCCCCAATAAAAACTACTGGCGTGGAAATGATACACTGTATTTTATACATTTGTGACTTCAAAGTAAAGCTGAGTGAATACTCCTGGATAGCGAATACTTTTTAGCCTCATTTATGTCAATGGTGCCCCAAACAGACACTCACACTATTCTACTTGTTCAATGCACTTAATCACCCCCAAACTGTGGGGAGCTCCCCTCTATGCCTCAGCGAGTCGCTGCCTCGTGGACTGTGAAATAACAGAGCACGGACTTAAGTTTCCCAGGAGGTGTAGGCTCCCTCCTGTATGGCGATAGAGAGCAAGACTACATGGTCTTTTTGAGGTCTCGGCCCCACGCAAGAGGCTGAGAGTCCCCGCTGTGACTCGTGAAGATGAAAGAAAACCAGAAAAGGGTGGAGTCAGGAAGGACAGGGTCTCTAAGACAAGAGAAGCAATACTGGGGCATGGAGTAAAGCCTAGGCACTACATGAGATTATACTCAAAGAAGTTCCCAGAAGTCAATGATGGAGAAGGATCTGGAGGTCCAAAACCAGGTGAGCAAAGAAACTGGGCATATCTCTCTTAGGATCAGCAGAGGCTCAGAAAGAGAGACAGGCCATTAGCACAACGAGGGACCTCCCAAGTGGCCTCCGGGAAGCCTCAAGTGCAGAGCTCCGTTGTGGTCCCTGCTAAGGAAGGAACCACCCCTAACAGTTCACCTGGACCTGACTTCGGACATGGCAGCTGGGAGCATCCCACCACAGTGCCTTGGGGAGGGGGTGGGGGTGGGGAAGAGGGATCAGCGTCAACCTGCAGCAGAGTCACTCCTTAAATGTCTCTGTAAATTCTTTCAGGGTGGACCTCAGTGCTTTACACACATTATTTCCTTTTATCCTGAAAACCACCTTATAAGCAGAACTAGCATTACCTTCCTTCTGCACTTTAGGAACCTAAAAGAGAGAGGGTACGTGATTTGTCCAAAGTCACGTGGCTGACAAGTGTTGGCACAGGAATGTGGACCCAGGTCCATGGGACTCCAGGGCGCATCTCTTAAGCCCACACATACTGGCCCTGCCAGAGGAGAGGCATGTGTCTCTAGCGAACAGGTAAGCCCCAGGACCAGAGTGCATTCCCGTTCCTGGGGCCTCTCCCACCTTGACCTTACCACATACTCATCGATGAACTGCCGCAGGTCCCTGAAGCCGTGTTTCTCAGCAATGGTGTTGGGATAGTGGCCGTGCTTGTTGGCCACACTGTACGCCTGTAGGGCTCCCGGGCAGGTGAGCAATAAGGCAGTGAGGTTCTTCAGTCCGTACTTTGCAGCAAAATGCAACAAGGTGGGCAACTCTTCATCTCTCTGATCTGAAAAATTGTTCAGGACAACAATGGACAAATAAGAATGACGGCATGGCCCCCTTGTTCATGGAGACAAAGCTGGCAAGCCTACTATGGCATCCAGCAGGCACTCAATCATTACTTCTTGGCTGACTGACCTAACATCTGACGGCTTCCTTTGAGGCACAGCTGAAGATTATGCCCTCAGATGATGGAAGAAATGATATGTTAATTAATTAGCAAATCTCATAATTAATAATCTACCTTCTTTCTCTAAAAGGATCAAAGAATCCTGAAAAATAATACTAATTCAAAATATGCTGATTTTTCTAAAGGCTTAAGTAGCAGCCACAAAGTACAACAGGAATGGTGTTTTGACCTCCTCTGCAAATTTCACAGCATTTTAACACAATTGCTTTGTGCTGATTTTAAAAAATTAAGTCCCTCTTAGCTCTTATTCCAAATTTCATAAAGTATGCCGAGTAATCCTAGGCATGTTAATTAGGCTTTTCATGGCCCTTAGTTTTGAACTAGAAGATATTTCCAAACTATCTCAAAAGGGCTGGGAGAATTAATAAGTTGGTGGTATTCAGTGAGTTCTTTGTTTAGGACAGGTTTTGAATGTTGGTGTTAATACACCTGAACCACAGGATGTCCACGAACCCTCTGATTCATGGGAAACAAAGTACTCCTTAGGGTCACTGGATCCCCCTGACCCCCTCCGCTGACTAATATTTAGATATAGCAAGTTAAACTCTACCAGGAAAATAGACATGTTTGCATTGTGGAGTTGGAAACAAATCTTTCTTTTGTTTGTTTTCATAAAAGTTGATTTCTAAACCCAACAGTGATAGATAAACAGACAGATATATACTGTTATGTACACACACACACACACACACACATGCATACAGATTTTTCTTAGTAAAACAAACCCAGCTTCCTATTCACCAGGATACGATCCTCTGGATGAAGGGTCTGAACATGTCCCCAGGACCCCACATCGGCAGGCTATAAGTACTCCTCCTGAGGATTTATACTGCAGGAAGTAATGCAAGAACATTCCACAGTAGAAAAATGGGGAGAGGCAACAAGAGAATGACCCTGGGGAGAAGGACCTGTGGGTAATATAATCCCATCCTTACGGGATTATAATAGCCATCCTTATATATAATATAATAATATATTAATATATATAATATAATATAATAGCCATCCTTCCTTGGCTATGGAAGGATGGGACACAGGGCAGAGGGTAACCAGGTTCCATCGCGCAACGTGAAGGCAGAGCGGCATCCACAGAAGCACCCTCCCAGGCCCCCTGTCAGCCCCCCAGGCCCCATCCCCCCACACGAGTGGTTATTCAGCATGTCACATTTGCACAGGAGGCTGCTCCTCCCTCACTGAAAAAATGTATGTTTCGAGCCTACAATTAGCCACCCAGGCACTGCCTCAGCCCTCACTGAGCTGACAGCCTGCAGAGAAGACAGACACAGCTGAGGTGAACTAGCACAGAGGACACACGACATGCTGGGGAGCCCACAGCACGTAGACAGAACCTACCGAAGGTTCAGAGAGGTCTTCCTGAGGAAGTGCTACCTAGGCCGCTGTATGGAAATGAAGAGAAGTTAGCCAGGTGCACAGCAACCGATGAGGACAGGAAGAAACTGAATTCCCATGAGTTCGGGTAGCAAGAGGCAGGGCAGAACTTTCATGAGGTGAAAGAAGTTCATACTTTCTGCAGAGCAGAGCCCAGGGACAGCGTAGAGAGAGATGAGGGCAGAAATGCAGCAGGAACCTCTTGGGAAGGGCTTGCAAACAAGTGAAGGAGTTTGGACTTTATCTAGAAGGCAAATGGGAACCACAAAGGGTTCTTAGCAAGGGGCTGAGGTATTCAGATTTACAATTTAGAAGATGCTCTAGCTAGCCAGTGAAGGAACCATTCTCAAAGGATGAGCTGTGGGGTGGGAACCAAAAAGGTCCAAGCACAGGGTGACTGGAAGCTGAAACCAACAAACTAGAATATCCCCACAGCTGGTTTCCTGAGGCTTGACTTCTGACTTACTTGTCATCATATCTTCTTCTTCCAGTTGGTTAATTCCAAAGAGGTGCAGTCCACTCGCAGGGATGTTGTTCTTCAGAGACTCAGTGAGCAGTTTATCAAGGGTCTCTGTGTTGTAGGGCACAATTTTAAAGGCCTGAACACAAAAGTGAAGGAGGTCAGATTTTAAATCTAGTCAATCTTCCATACAGCAGATTCAAAGCCAAAGAACCATGAGCAGAAACTACACGTCCAGAAAATTCAGGTTTCCTTTCATCATCCTTACCTGACACATGAACTCCACGGGATTCGCAGCATTGGACAATAAATTCCCAATTTCTTCCATGTCAGTATAATAGCTGATCACAGTTTCACACACTACTAAATCCCCGGAATAAATCTTCAAGGAAACATTCCCAGAGGAAAGGCCTGAAGAGAAGAAAAACAAAAAAATACCACGAATGTGCCCAGGAAGAACAAGGGCCAGGGGAAACTGTCCGTGGATTCACCTTAATGGTAAAGAAATTAACTGGGGGCTGGAAGAAAGATTTGGGAGTTGGTGGGGGGTAGAGAAGTGAGGGGAAGGGCAGAAGTAGGGAGTGAGGAGACTAGAACCTGAGAGGCCCAGAGTCAGAGGAATTGTCCCCATTGGTTTGGCTATTTTATTTTTGGAAGATTTTCATCTGTTTTGTTGGCTACAGTAGGCCCAGGACCATGACAAACGGGAAGAAGAGTTGAGTTTAAAACACTTTCTACAAAGGTCAGTGGTGGTGGCCACAAGGTGGGAAAGATCCTGGCCGCTGGAACTCAGGGCTTCCACAGCCCTGGACTGGGAGAATTGATTCACTGGCTTGGTGGCTGTCATGACTATGTGCTCTTCAGAGCTCTCCACCACAGGAAGGGGTTTTGAGGGGGAAAGAAAAAATTAAAAATACACCAACCACAAAGATTCAATTCACAAAAGAGGAAATGCAACAAGTAGAGAACATGGAAAAATAGCCTTGCTAGTAATCAAAGAAATGCAAATTAAAACAATGGGCTACTCTTTCAAAAGACCTCCAATTAGCAAAGATATTTAAAAATGGGAAAGCCGAGGGTTAGTGATGACACAGCAAACTCGATAGGAGCAGTATTTCTGAAAGCAGGGAAGCCTTATTTTCCAGGATCCTTTAAAATGTCCCGCATTTCAGGGGTTCCACCTGGAGGAAATACTCAATCTGTGCAAACATAGAGATGCTTGATAGATCCGAATTTAAAACAGGAAGAAGACAATAACAAATCAGAAATGACATAAATACGTAACAATGAGGAGGTAAAAAAATTAAAGATGAAACTTCTTTTCAAAGGAGTACAATGCAGCTTTAAACATGATTTATAACATACAATTCCAACACAAGGAACTGGTTTTATAAATTACAATACATCTATACAATGGATTATTTTGCAACCATGAACATTATACTGTAAAAGAATACTTATTAACATGGGAAAATACTCATAGGTAGCTTCCAGATAACAAAAGTGGCCTACAAGACTATATGAAACTATGTACATAGATGCAGAAAAATTACAGAAATCACTGGTTTCCTTTGGGGCATAAGGGCAATTTTCTATTTACTTTCCTTTTCCTTTGGGGCATAAGGGCAATTTTCTATTTACTTTCCTTTCCCTTGGCTGTATTCTTTAACTTTTCAGTATTGGGCTCACGTAAGTTTTATAACAGAAAAAAATATGTTATAAAATGGAAGTTACAAAGTCCATGTAATAGCATGGGGCAAAAGGATGCTGTGAGAATAAATATTGAAAATAACTCTGTTTTTAAAATTGTGAACAAAGGCCAAAAGACAGGGTAGTAGTCTTATGACTTTTTTTCTATTTTTCTCTAATTTCAAAAAAAAATTGTTTTAAGATTTTATTTACTTGAAAGAGAAAGTGAGTGAGAGAGAGAAAGCACAAGTCGGACTAAGGGACAGAGGGAAGGGGAGAAGCAGATTCTCCCGCTGAATAGGGAGCTGACGTGGGGCTTGATCTTAGGACCCTGGGATCATGAGCTGAGCCGAAGGCAGACACTTAACCGACTGAGCCACGGGTGTCCCTCAAAAAATTTTAATATGTTAACTTTGTAAGGATAAAAATTTTACAATATCCATTTTTTCCCCCACCACACATGTATGTTTCTGCAACTTTCTTTTCCCTGAAATAGACCCTGACAACCAAATCCAAATCTTGGCTGTCACTTTTCTCAGTTGCTGAATAAAGACAGGACAAGAAAAAGAAAGCAAGAGTGGGCCTCTTCCTGAACAGGATGCCTGATTTCCGGAGGTAGACGGGGCTACTTACTGGGGGCCTTCACAGAAACGGTGTATTCATTCTCCAGCTTGGCTTCCACCCGGACTGAGGGAGAATCCTCAGGAGAAAATTCTGCTTCTGTTGTCACCCTCTCATCCAACTTACATCTCACGATGACGTAGACGGTGGTTTCCACCTGGAACGGGAGACCAGTCAGTGTCCCCGCCCCCTCCTGGGTGCCTTGTCAGGGTGCTGGGCAGAGGCTCCCTGAGCCCCAGCTCTACCTGGGGAGGCTGCCCAGAGCAGAGAGGGGTCTGCGGTCCAGCTCTGGGCCTGACCGCCATCGGTCCCAAAGAGACAAGTTACAAAGACCGAGAGTGAACATTTATCAAGCTTTACAGCAGTTTGATGGGAGTAATTTTATGTCTGTTGGATCTAATGTAATAATTCAAAATCCTGGGTTTTGTATTTCATACCTCTTTTTATTTCATTTTTATAGCACTTCTTTTTTATTGCGTTTTATAAAAGCATTGGTGCATGACAGAATTGGGAATTAATTGGGAATTAAACAAAATAAAAGGAGTCTTCAGATCTAGTCAGAGAAGCACTATTCTGACACGCCGTGGGAAGCCAGCGGGCCGACAGCCTTGGAAGCGGATTTGAAATGCAGAATCCCAGGCCCCTCCTGGACCCACTGAACCATCAAAGTCTGAATTTTACTGAGACCTCTGGGTGACTCACATGCACCTTTCAATGTGACAGCCATCAGCCTGGTGAAGCCCTCTTGGGGTCTGCTTCTTACACTGTTCTTGATTGGGCACAAGTACTTTACCAGAGGACTGATTTTCCCTAGGCACGGAACAACCTGAAGAAGCTATTTCACCTCGCTCGATGATCTCTTGCCAGGCCAGCCACGTATGATGAACTTGTCTTACTGTGCTGGTTAAGTGGGGAATGGGCCTCTTAAGACTTGAACTGGTAAGGATAGGCTAGGCCCTCAAAGAACAGGAGGGAATGGAGAGATTTCTGGTCATCGCTAATCTCCCAGTGTCCATCCTCAGATTCTACTATAAAGACCTCACAGTAGCCCTTCATGACAAGGGCCACCATTTCACAGCAGGTGAGGGAGAGGCTTCTGGAGGCTGCTGAGGCTAATGTGAATGTGTTTGTGGTGGCCTGGCCCTGTCCCACCTGCCCCTTCTCCCAGGCAGCCTGGGGGGTCAGAAAGAATGAGTGTGTCCTCTCCACTGACAGCAGGCCCCACCCCAGCCTGGCCACCCCAGGATCCAGAGACCTAGAGAAGGCCACAGGGTGACTCCTGGAAGTCAGGATAAGGGAAAGAATGGAAGTCTGGAGAATCAGGGAGGCATGCAAAAGACACTGTTCTTTAGTTCCAAACTCCCTCCCCCTCAGGCGCCCACCAGCCAGTCTTAGGACGAGAGGAGTATGGGGAAGACAGGAAGGCATATGGAGAG
Source organism: Nasua narica (assembly GCA_028533885.1). Lineage (NCBI taxonomy): Eukaryota > Metazoa > Chordata > Mammalia > Carnivora > Procyonidae > Nasua > Nasua narica. The sequence goes on from CM052812.1 coordinate 47,059,732, forward strand.
ACTGGAAACTGAAATGCCCACAAAGGCCTGGCCAGTGGGGAGAGGGTATGAAGTAGGCTGTGAAGAAAGAAAAGGGAGCAGTGGGAGCAGTGAACTAGGGGATGTGAGCATCATCTAACGGGCTGCTAGGCCCAGTCACTCAGCTTAGGCCTGGTATTACCAGATTCTGATTCACAGGAAGCTGGGGATCGATTTTCATGCCTAATTTTTAAAACACGGTGCAATCTAAACCCAACATGTGTATGATCTCAATCTAGCCACAGGCTGCAAAGCAGCCGTCTGCAATCCCCAAGGAGATTGCTTGCCCAATGCCTCATGGCCTCAGGCTGCATGGAAAACACTCACAGGTGCAAGGCAGCTAGTACTTCCCAATGCCAAGGCTCCCACACCCTCTCGTCTCAAGGACACCACGGTGGCAAAGTTAGCAAAAGGCTTGTAGCCACAGGGAAGCATTCTGCTGCTCTGAACTAATAATACCACACATTTTCATCAAGAAAGGAAAGATATTGAAAACCACCAATTCTATGGTAGAATTCACATGACGGTGGCCCATCAATTGGACCATCACATTCATGTCACCTGTTAACATAGGTCCCACCCTGAAAATGTTAGTCACATTACACTCTGGCTTTTATCTTATCCCTTTAGCAAGCACTATTGGTGCGTTTCAGCCAGCAAACGTCAAGGCATTCACTTGGGAATGGTCCCACTATGGGAGTGGTCAGCTGATGGAGAAGCAAGCTTTCAAAATGCCCCCCTTTCTCTTTCCTCGCACCCTGGGCTGGCAGGAACAGACCCAGGCCTCTGCCTCCAGGGCTGGCATAAGGGTCTGGTAAGGCTCATGTCTGCCACACGCTCTATATTCCTGATCTACGAACTTAGAGTCTTAGATGGGCAACACACACTTTCCTGAGCTCGCCTCTCTCTTACTTAAAGGAGTGAGGTGTGCTCAAGGGCCCAGGTACTGGGAATCCCAGGGTAGCTAATCTACAACAGAAGCCCTGAGGGAAGGCTGAAATTACAATCCTTTACTGTGACAGCTGCATCCTTTGAAAAGGCCATTTACGGGCACAGATCCGCCAGCCAGGAGCACCTACCCCACAGCGAATACGGTCCGGCTGCACCACCATCAGGTTCCCAGGTGAAGTCTGCTGCGGCAGGTTCTGCTGCTTCGAGTAGGAAGGGACCTTCTCGTCCTCAGTCTCGGTGTCGGTGACTGAGTCACAGCCAGAATCTACGGAACAAAGGACACCACTGAATGGGAACACAGGGAAGGAGAACTGACGGGCACGTTCCACCCCTGAAAGCCCCAAATATTACCAAATAGGAAATGGCTCTGAATGTCAAATAAATACAAGCTGGAAGGAGTGACTCAGGAAACCATGAAAGACAACCTACTGGGAAAAAGTCAATTGCCCAGTAGGCCACAAGGGTAGGGTGACAGTAAGAGGAAGACTGTGGAGAAGGCCAAAAAGTCTGAAACAGGATATTGCCCAAGGCTGGCAAGTCTAGTCTCAACCAGTAGGTTTCTAGAAGTTTACCTCCAGGCTTCCTGCACTGCTGCGAGGGAAGGAGGCCCCTTCTCCTCAGGTGGGGTCAAGCATGGGCCATCCACTTAAAGGTCATCTTTTGAACATCAAGTAAAACCTGTGCTGTCCAGGAAGCCATTATTCCTGGGGTCATGGCTAGCCAATGGAGCCACTCGGGAGCAACAGTGAAAAGCAATCATTCTCCACAAATCTTGGATGGATGTAACTGGGTTCCAGATCGGTACCCCTGCCAACACCTATACTGAGCACAGGTTCAACGCAGGTGAGGGTGGTATGCCGATGTGTGGGGCATGGCACAGAATGATGATGCTGAGGTGATGTAAGTGGAACCTTCCAGAACACTAAGGCACAGACTTTTAACCATTGTTCATCAATGGACAGGCTGTGTGCAAGATTCTGTGTGTGTGTGTGTGTGTGTGTGTGCATGCATGTGCGCAAGCATTTGCCTATACTACTCTGGAGATAGTCCAAAGTTTTCATCAGATCCCCCAAGAAGGACAAAATGGTTAAGAATCATTAAGAGAACCTCCAGTCCCCTTCTTGGGATGGCTCTTCTTCACTCCTAAACCACTTACAGAGCCAGCTAAACACGTCAGGCACTGAGGGGACAGAAGATGAATGAGACGTCAAGCCTGCCTTCGGAGAACCCACAATCTGAAAGGGCAGGTCCAGTGAGAGGTAGAGGTTCTGTTGGCTGGTTCCTTCAGGCTAGCCTCCCAGCGAAGGAGGTGGCCTCCAGCAGAGCCCACAGCACTCAGTCCTAGTAGAATGCTGGGGTGACGCATAGGGCAACGATGTGTCCCCCAAAAAGCTGCACCCACAGGCTTGCAGACTAGACCTCGGGTCATACCAGGGGAGAGGTTGTGCTCCCATGACCATGAAGGCTGAGGTGGGGGAGCTGGGCTAAGGGGGCAGGGCACCAACGTGTCCTACTGCTGTAAGTATGACACAAGGACCTCCAGGACCTGCTCAGGCTGGGGAGAGGACCCAGGCTTCCCAGATACGAGCTTAAAAACCCCGCAGCTTTGGACAGTGGTCTCATCCTGACGTCTGTGCTGACAGTTGCCTCTGCATGGCCCCAGATTGCGATGGGCAGGAGGCACGCTCCTGCTGTTTTCCCGTCTCCGGGATTTCCCCCATGACTCACTATTCCACAAGGCCCGGCAGAGACAGCCAGGTCTCTGACCCTGCTTGCAAAATAAGAATCCCAGCAGTATTTAGGGCTAAGAGACAAGGTCAAGAACCCTGGGAGTTCCAAGGAGGGTTGATACTGGTTTTCACTAGGCATCAGAGCCATCAATCTGCTATAGCTCTCCTTTCCTTTCCAATCCTACTGACTTCTTTATCAGTGCTAACTATCCCCCTCAAAGGCTAACTGCAGTAGCCTCTCCCTCATGGCCTCCCTGCCTCCCTGCTTTCCAGTCATGTTAATAGAGGCTGCCATTTTCTCTGTTGGATCTGCCTTTCCCTGCTGCCTTCTCTCCTTGGTGCGTAACTCCTACAACAGCAGGACCCATCCCCGTGGACAGAGCCATATACACCACTGAGGCAACAACCCCCCAGCAAGGGAGACTGTTTAGGAAAGAACCAAAAAGATCAGTGATAATTAATATTCTTCTTCTGAATAATTAAATAATATCACATCAAGCTTTAATATTTTATTATTAGATGCCTGAACCATCTCATTTTTTTTCCATTTCTGAGGTTCTTCCTGCATAAAAAAATAACCTCATTGACTTAAAACACACCATCAGTTACTTAAAACTACAAGAAGTTCCCGAAATTCCCCCAGGATTGTTTAGACACTATACTGACTGGTCCAGTGCTAGGCATCAACTCTTGCCAATTCCCTATTCTAAGTTATTTTACAGGTATAAACTCCTTGGAACAGACCCATTGTACAGTCTTCCATTGCTTCAAAAAAGAAAAACCCTTCATTTCTCCCAAATTATTGATCTATTATTAGTCAGCTCGTCAAAGAGTCAAAGCTCTAGTAAATATACTGAGGAAAGAATAGAGAAAATATAAGCAAACCAATGAGAAAGACATGATATTGACAGATATGGAGAAGAATTTTAGAAATATACTGATGTAAAAACTCTATGCTAAGAATTTTTCAAATTACAATTTTTATAGAAAAATATTAATTTATCAAAATGATCTCAAAATGAGTAGAAAATCTGACAAAATCAATAATCATGAGGAAAAAACTTTCTCAGTTTTCAAATAAAATTCAGAGCACAAGCCACACACCCCTCTTCTTGCATTAAATTTTAAATTATAGTTGCAACAATATTCTTCTTTATAATATCCAATTTTCCTATTTAGGAAAATTCCATTTATATAGGTTTAATGCCTCTTACTAAAATTCAAGAAACAATAAAGTTTAGTCCTATTTTATATTAAGTTTATAGAAAATTAAACCGCAATTAAATATAATGGATAACCCCCAAATTAAGCTTCATTCTCATAAAAACTTAATATGTGATAAAGAAAGCGTTAGAAATCAGTATAAAGAAAATGGTTGGTGAGAAGAATGACTCAGCAGATGGTCCTGGAAAAATTTAGCTATTTGGGGTAGGAGTGAAGTGACAAAGGAACTGTTTAGATGTTTCCTAACTCTCATATACTCCAAAATAAAGCTTTGATGGATTATAAAGTAAAAAAAAATAAAACAGATTTTAAAAATAAAAAAGATGAAAAAAAATTATAAAATAAAAATTAAAAAGATGAAGGGCACCTGGGTGACTCAGTTGGTTAGGTGGCTGCCTTTGGCTCAGGTCATGATGCCAGGGTCCTGGGATCGAAACCCATGGGGTTCCCTGCTCAGAGGGGAGTTCGCTTCTCCCTCTCCCTCTGTTCTTCCCCCTGCTCCTGCTCTCCTCTCCAATAAAATAAATGAAATCCTTAAAAAAATTAAAAAGGTGAAAATTTTATCATTGGTTTGGGAAAAAATTTGTTCATCTTAAACAACTAAAGAAATACAATCTAGACAAATGATAGGGTTGGTATGTATTTAAAATTTTAGTAAATAAAGTTTTAAAAACCTAAAATCTAAATTTATTGCTTTGGCAGCATTAGTCACAACAGCCAAGGGTGGAAACAACCCAAATGTCCCTCAACTAATGAATGGATAAACAAAACATGGGATTTTATTCAGTCATAAAAAGGAATAAAATATTGAACATTGAAAATATGATGCTGAAAGAAAGAAGCCAGCCACAAAGACCACACATATTGCGTGATTCTGAATATATGATAATGTCCATAGGAGGCAAATCTATAGAGACAAAAAGTAGATTAATGGTTGTCTAGGGCTGGGGGGCTTTGTGGGGGAGTGGGGTTTGGGGGATGATGACTAAAAGGTATGCAGTTTCTTTTTGGAGGTTATGAAAATATTCTAAATTACTTGTGATAGCTGTACAAGACTATGAATATCCAATAAATCCACTGAATTGTACACTTTATTTTTTTAAGATTATATATGTATGTATGTATGTATTTGACAGAGAGAGAGAGACATCACAAGTAGGCAGAGAGGCAGGCAGAGAGAGAGGGGGAAGCAGGCTCCCTGCTGAGCACAGAGCCCAATGCGGGGCTCAGTCCCAGGACCCTGAGATCATGACGTGAGCCGAAGGCAGAGGTTTTACCCACTGAGCCACCCAGGCACCCTGAATTGTACACCTTAAATGGGTAGCTTGTTTGATGGAATGAGCTCTGCGTATGATATGCAACTGAGGAATCACTGAACTCTACCTCTGAAACTATTAACACACTAGATGTTAATAGAATTTAAACAAAATTTTGAAAAAATGAGTAACTTGTATGTTATGCGAATTATACCTCAATAAAGTTGTTACCAAAAAATTAAATGGCAAATCACAAACTATTTTAAAATTTGCAATAAATATGCCAAGGGGCTTATTCCCTTAACATATGAAGAGATCATAGAAATCTCTTTAAAGACCCCCAATAAGTAGATAATTCACAGAGGGAGAAATAAAAATTACCTCCTCATCTAAAAAAATAAAACATCTTCATTATCACTAATTATCACGGAAGTGCAAATAAAAATAACATATTGCTATTCTATCTTTTCGAATTAGGAAATGTTTGAAGGTGAGGGAAGACCGATATTTACTCTCATTTGATGCTGAGGGAAGTATAAACTGGTAAGACCTTTCTGGAAAGGCATGTGTCCATATACAGAGAAAGAGAAAGTCTTTAAAATGTTCATATCCTTTGGTATATAATTCTACTATAAATTTCTCTTAAATAGGAAAATAAATGTTCAAAATGTAGACAGAATTAATGAACCAAGATGTCTCCTAAATCATTCTTTGCATCAGTGAAAAGTGGAAAACAATTTCACCGTCTGATGAAAGAATATTTTAAAATATTATTTTGGGGACGCCTGGGTGGCTCAGTTGGTTAAGCTTCGGCCTTCGGCTCAGGTCATGATCCCAGAGTCTTGGGATCGAGTCCTGCATCAGGCTCCCTGCTCTGCATGGAATCTGCTTCTAGCTCTGCCTGCCGCTTCCCCTGCTTGTGCTCTCTCTGACAAATAAATAAAATCTTTTTTTAAAATATTATTTTCAAAGAGTTTTAAGTAGAAGCTTATGATGCTACGTTAAGCAACAAAGCAGGATATAAAACCACATATCTTATAGTGTAGGGTATCAACTATATGAAGAGAAATGCATTTAAAAGGTCAGAACAAAATCTGTGCTTGGCTTGTGCATGGCCCTTCTTCCCTCCCTCCCTCTTTTCTTCCTTCCTTCCTGAGTACCAATCTTTTCTGCATTCTACGAGTTTACACAGGGAGAAAGCACTCGGGTAATGAGGGTTAGGTAAAGAGAAAGCAGCCACTGAATCTTGTGCCGAATCATGTCCCTGGCTTGGCACCAATGAGACTGACCCTAAGAGTGAGGCACTTGGCAGACACTCCCCAGCGTGCAGATGGGCCACACAAACAGTTCCCTCCCGTAGCTCTATCTATTCAGTCCCCTGAAATGAATTCACTCCCGGCAGCTAGCTCATTTCGGCAAGCCAGGCAGGATGCCACTCATCCTGAGACCGACTCTGGAGGCACAGACTGACATCACCGCCACTTACCCACGGCTGCCCCTTCCAGGGAAGGGGGGGGGTGCCCACTTCAGCAAACCCAAGGTTTCCTTGGAGGAAATTCTAAGCCAGACGTAAGCACCACTGAACCCCACCTGACAGAGAGAGACAGCATCACGCTTGGCCACTTCAGGACGCAGACCCCTTGGGCCCCTCCCCACCTTGGAGGTGAGGTGCTATCTTGGGACTTAAGAAATGTTTGCGTGAAGGCGCTCTGAAAACCCTGGGGATCCCCCCAGTGTGAAGTATTATTAAGACACCAATAGTATCCTTACTGTTTTAAAACTGAACAGTATTCCCTCAGCTTTTATGAGGTCCACAGGAACTCTAGAGAAATCCTAGACAAAGATTTTCTCGGTGCCTCTGGCGCCCTGAAGTCCCCTCTATAAAGGATTCACGTGGCAAATACTCCTTGGACTCAGAGGCAGGAAAAGTTCGCCTCTTGAAAGAACTTGCCTGTTTTCTCCTATTAGACAAGAACAGGCTAATGTGCACATTTCTCGCTTTGCCCTCCCTGCCAGATAATTCAGTGACAGTTCTTCTTAGCTCCTATTACACTCTCATCCAGGTCCTTGGGCTTGCCTATCGGTCTTTTTTAATATTGTGCTTCATTTTGTAGGCTGCTCCAAATACTCTGGAGATTTAGGCCAGATGTGAATCCATGTTTCTCAAACTGGCATCTGCCAAAAGGCCTCAGATTCTCATAATCCTTATGAGAATTAGTGCCTCTAAAGTAAGATGCAAAGACATTCCAGATTATCAGGATGACCGTGCCATAGTCGGGTCCCGCCATAGGACTGTGGTGCTTGTGTGTGCGTGCGCAGGTGCATGCGTGTGTGTGTGTGTGTGTGTGCGTGTGCGTGTGCGTGCATGTGTCTGCAGCTAGACGGTGCTACGCTGAATGTCAGGGGCCAATGAGAGAAGAAGAGACAGGGCAGGGCAATATGCACAGGAGGCATCTGAGCCCCACGAACACCAGAGGCTTCCCTGAACACTGCTTCATACAGAGAAATGTGGTGGGAGATCCAAGCCCCAGCATAACCCAGGGGAGCCACAGCAAGTCCCCTCAGTGGACCGGGTGAGCACCACTGCCTCAAGTCACACTCGCGATGCCGTGGCAACAAATAGCATTATCCGGCAAAACGAGCCCAGTCTGCCTGCCTTCTATTTATTTCATACCGACCTCGGTATCTTGCTCATGTTTTGCTTTCGGAGTTGGGAAAGAACAGCAAACATAAGGAAACGAATATGTTTATACATATTTAAAAACAGCAGAATAATCTGTCAACACTAAGGGTTCATAATTTGTTTCCTTGATGAGGCCGACTCTGTATCGTTCGGGTCCACAGACTGTGGATTGTGAATGCAATGCGTGAGTGTGCAATCGGACGGCCACCACAGCCCGTGGAGCAGCCGGCACTCGGTGACAGTGCTGGTGACACTCCTCCCTACTAATAGCAACAACAGAAGTCATCCATTACTGGATACTGTGGGGACTGACTGCTAGTCTTAATCTCATTTAATACTCACAACAACGCTGGGAGATCGGAAACAGTATCTTATCCTCATTTTATAGATGGAAACCCTGTGCCTGAAGGATGGAAGGAAGCAAGCCAGCGGGAATTGGCCCCCAGGGATCCAGGCCCTTCTGGTCTGTGGCCGGGTCCAGGGCAGGAATAATGGTGTTTGCAGGTCTTGGAGAGTTTTTTCAGAATACACAAGCTAACTTCTCTTGTAAGGTAATGTTAAGCTCTGAGAAACCTGTAAACAAGGATCATTCATTAAAACAACCACATTTGTTGAGCATTTACTATATGCCAGGAACCAGGCAAAACCCTTAATATATGTGATTCCAATTTATCACAACTAAGGGATTGGTATGATTCTGCCCATTTCATAGATGAGAAAACTGAGGCACAGAAATTTACGGAAGTTGTCCAAATCACATAGGTGCTTTGTGTATGAAAATTTAACCCCCAAATCCATGCTCTCATGCACTCTGGTAGCGTTTTCCACATTGTGAACCATGTAACCTGCTGAATAGAAGATGATTCCAAAGTGTACAGCAAATGTTCAGTGACACCGAACCGCATGGTAGAAAGTAACCCCCTTTCAATTCCTTCAACCCCACTTATATCGAGATGAAACCTTGGTAGGGTAAGAGGATGCCTTGAATATCTCTTTCACATGCTTTTTATTTTCTCTCTTTCTACTATGGTGAGGACAAGGCCTTAAGCCTATAGACTTCTTTCTGTAGGTATGAGTATCCAATAGAACTTACTGGCATTTACTATAGACCACTGTTTTATACTACTTAATACCACTTATAAAACTTAATGCCACTGTTTGATTTTTATTGTCTTTATTCTTAAAGTTACTTTTTTTTTAAGATTTTATTTATTTGACAGAGAGAGAGAGAGATTACAAGTAGCAGGCAGGCAGAGAGAGAAGGAGAAGTAGGCTCCCTGCTGAACAGAGAGCCCAATGTGGGGCTCGATCCCAGGATCCTGAGATCATGACCTGAGCCAAAGGCAGAGGCTTTAACCCACTGAGCCACCCAGGAAGGAAGCCAGCGCCCAAAGTTACCTTCTTTTTATATTAAGAGATAACCGGTTTTTCCACTATAGTGGCAAAGTTTCCTTTTAGAATAAATTTACTTAAATAAAAAACCATGAAATGTCTCAAAGAAAATATTGTTGCTAGTACAAAGGACAATGACTGTGGTGATGGCTATGTGACACTGGAATGTAATCAATGTCACTGAATTGTATACTTACAATTTGCTTAAAAAATGACAAATATGTCATATATATTTTGCCACATTTTAAAAATTGGTAATGTAATATACCACAAAAAATTGATTTTACACTTTAAATGGGTGAATTGCATGGCATATGAATTCCATCTCAATAAAATTGTTAATAAATAAATAAATAAAACTGTTAAAAAGATAAACCAAAAACCATGTTGATGATTCTCAAATGACCAAAGTTTGAGGAAAGCTGAGTTATGCTATACAGTTTCCATTATGTTAAGCTAAATTTATTAATGATTTTTAAAGTAAGGGAAAGTGAAGGGAGGAAGAAGGTCTGTAGCATAAATATATTGAATTATTTTCTCTAAGTTTTAGATGAAAAGGAAAAAGAAAGTGAACAAAGAAAGAATTTAAAGAGACACATTTTAGCAGAGAAAAAAGAACTTTCCACCAATCTAGCCCCAAATGGAATGAGACAGAAATGATCATTGGCACCAGTCCAGCTGGGGTCATTGGAAATGTATATCCAGGGGCTAGAATGAAATAGGAGAAGATCATCAATTGCACCCAAGATTTCCAGTGCAGCTGATAAAAGAAAGAGTGAAGAAGAGGCAAAAATTTCTTAGAAGAATATAGAAACGAATAGCCAAGCAACCTAGTGGCAGGGTCCACAAAAGAAAGGGGCCATATTCCCCTGTATTTGCATCCTGGGTCAGGGACCCATATTTAACCACCACACATATGAGGCAGGAATATAGAGAGTTGCCTGAAGTCTGGAGAAACTTCCAGTGGCATTCCCACTCAGGATGAAACTTCTCACCTATGATTCTCACCCATCCTACCCAAGCCATCATGATGAAACTGTACAACAAAGATATCTGAAAGCCAGACATAAAATATTCTGAAGCCCGAGCTTCCAAGTCACCTAGCAAATATCTACTGAATATGTCTGACATGGGATCCACTGAGGAGTCCCAAGAGTGTGCCCTCTACAGTCTTGGCCTCAAGGAGCTTACAGCTGATGGGGCGCCTGGGTGGCTCAGTTGGTTAAGTGTCTGCCCGATGGATCCCCACGTCATGCTCCCTGCTTGGCGGGTAGTCTGCTTCTCCCTCTCCTTCTTCCTCTACTGCTCCCCGCCCCACCTATCCTGCTCATGCTCTCTCTCTCTTTCTTGTCTGTCTCAAATAAATAAAATCTTTAGAAGAAGCAGCAGCTTACAGCTGAACTGTAAAGAGGAGGCTCCACATGAAAAACCTGAGAGAACTATGGAATCCCTTACCAGCAAGCACCAGCCTGTGTGGTAAGACTGTGACTACGCCTCAGTGACGTAAGTTAAGTTTCCAAGTGTTTCAAAGTGCTGTCACATGAAAAACAGAAGTTGAGGAAGTTGAAAACAACTTCCTGAAGGATGAAGAAGGCAAGTTAACTTACCTTAATTAAGTCAAATAGCATCTGGATGCTGAGATTACCCTTCAGTGAAAAAGGTTTCCATTTAAATTAATAAATTTATTTTCAATTTTATTTCCATTTCAATAAAATAATTTCCATTTAAATTAATTCCATTTAAGTTAATACAATAAATTTCCATTTAAATTAATAAAATAAATCATAACTCATTCCTTTATTCTTTCAACATACATTCATTGCCTATCCATGAATAACAAAGATTCAAAGCCTATCTTAGGACCCCCAAGAAATGTAGGTAGGGGTGAGAACATTTCTGCCCTCCCTGACAGTGGGGGGACCACATAGGCCAGAAACCCAAGAGAGCCTCTCTCAACTTCCCGAGACAAATGAGAACAGGAATGACCTAAAAAAAAAATTATGGGGAATAAGCAGGAATTTATAAATAAAACACAGTTTATGGCCACCAGAGGATCAAAGTAGGAAGGACAACCCCAAAGAAAAGGCAAGTAAGGCCTTGAAAGGCACAGAGAATGCTGACGAGGGGGTCAGAATGACTTTCCTGGAAGAGGTAAAGGCATGATTAAAGGCACAAAGCAAATGATGTGTTTGAGCCACAGGAAGCAATGTGGGGGCACTTTGTACATAGGATGAGAGGGAAAAGGGAACTTGAGGGTCAGAGAGGACCCTGAATGCCATTCAAGGACTTTAGTTGTGTATCAAAGACCTGTCAGCAAACACTATTCATAAGAAAAGGAAAGCCTATAAAATATAGACTTATTTTTCTAAAAGTGGAAGAACTTTGCTTGTTTTCTGGAATAATTCCAGAGACACAAGCAGAATATGTCAGCTCTTTTCTAAATCGTCGTCAGAATCGAGAAGGGGATTGACTGACCAGCCATCACCCGGAGCAAACGGTGCCTCCAAATATATAACAACATCGACTAGTGGCTAACAAACTGTTACCAAGCCAACATCCTGCTCTGCTTTCATGAGCAAATGAGATGCTATAATTAACCCGATGGCTGAGATCGGACCGCAAGCATGGTTCACAAAATGCTTAAAGACATGATTCTTAAGTAGACTAAACATTTCTCCTACCATGTATCTGGTTTCTAAGCTATTAGCTTAGAAAATCAGGGTCATGGTTATTATTGTGACCTTAGCGCAAAGGGAGACCTCAGGCCTGGCCTCTTCCCTAAATTCCAAACATGTGTGGATCCAAATGAGGGAGCTTTCGCTCTCCCTGCAAAAGCATGTGGGTTCTGGGGTGAAGTGAGAGGCTTGCAATGGTGGGACGCAGGTTTTGAGTTTCAATACCCACCACCCCCCACCACCCCTCGCTTCCTGGCAAACATCAAGACTGCTTATTCATTTTAGTCATCACCTATGGGTCTTTCTCCCCCCTTGTTTACCCACCTTGGTTAATGGGTACTGAATTTCCTGTCCAATGAAACCCTTTCACTTAAAAAACTCCCAACGCGGTGACAAGTACACCCAAGCCACAAGTCAACAACTCCCGGCAAAGTCACATCCGAATGATGGTAGGAGAGTCAGAGGAATGCCTTACCCACCACATAGCTTACTGGCATTAAAGTCGAGCAGGGGTGGGGTGGGGGGGAGGATTATTTAGTGGTGTTAGTGTGAGTTCATTAAAGTGACATCAGTCATTGTCCTTGTCGCCTTCCTCACCATCATCATCCCCATGATGCCGAAAAGGTAAGGCAGAGTCCTGCAGGCATATCCCCAACCCAGACTTTAGATAAACCCACAGCGGCCACTCTGCCTCCCTGGAAACAAGGAGAAAGGAACAGAAAGGAGGAGCGAGAAGGAGCCCACTCCTCCCGCAAGCCCAGGCTGACTGCCCGAGGTAGTGGGTGTCGCTGAGTTTCCCAACACTCGCCAGCTCACCTGTCACATCCAACCTGCTTTGCCATCCAGATGTTCTGTGCCAGCTGCAGGTTCCTGAGGCTGCCCGGTTTCATTACACACCAGTGGACCTGCAGTGCTAGGGAGAGGGCTCTGGATCAGGACTCTCCCGTACATCAACGCCAGTCTTTACCATCAACTCACAAAGACAAGGACTCCTTTTTCCTTCCTTCACCAGGTAATGCCTCTGGCCCTCCTCCAGGTACCTGAAGTTCAGGACAAGGAAGCTGGGCAGGAGGAGGGGAGACCTCGGGTCTCTCAGATCTCTATCTAACCCCTACCCAGTGGCTCTAAGTGAACTACTCAAAGTGTTAGTTTTGTTTTGCTTTAAAGCAAAAGATGAGGGCTCTTCCCTTCCCCTCCCCAATAGCACTCTACCTGCTCTTCAGCTTGACTAAAAATAGCCCCACCGCTGAGGTTGCCATGACAACCAAAGAGACCTTGACAAGAGTGCAAGAGCCCCCAAGTCTTGCTGGGCCCCTCCAGCCCTCTTCCAAGTTCAACCTCCAGGAGATTTCCCTGAGTAAGTGAGCCAAACTGCTTCGTTCTCATCCAAGAAGCCAGGGGTTATTTGGAGTTTTCACACCGCTCAGTGCCTCAGAAGGGCTTAATCTGTTCTCACTTCTTCCTCCCAGCGGCCTCAGGTACCCATGACCGATGTGACTATCTCCCACTTTGCAGATGGCAAAGGGAGCGCACAAGGACGGGAACGGACTCGCCCTGGGTCACCGGCAGCAGGTTTAATGGTAGAACCACATTTAGAACTCAAGGCTCCCATCTCCTAACCAGCTCCCTGGCTGTAGGAACGGCTGATCTCAAGGAAGAGGACCCCACTGGAGAAATAATTCCTCCAGGTGAGCTACTTCCTCGCCATGGACAGAAGTGCCCTCAACCAGTCTCTGACATAAATCTGGGAAGGGCTGCAGAAAGTCCCATCTACCCCGGACTTGGCATCTCTCTGGGGATGCTCCCAGCACAGCTTTCATGGGCCAACTTTATCAAGATCCTTAAGAAGCACTGTCCATACCTGCGTTCCAAAAGCCACCACTGGGGACAAGGGTCTCCACCAGGACTCTCAGGGCTGGAGGCCTCAAGGCCCCTGTTTCGTCGTTCAGGAAACCCCAGTGTTGCTAACCAAGCAGGAGGTGCCACAGCCCCCGTGAAGGTTTCCTCTTTCTTCATCTCTTTCCGATACTTATAAATGTGCTTCCTCTCTCTATGTAAATTTCGTTCAAATGGCAGGACACAGGCTTGTAATGAGGCCATTAATAACTACTCTTTAAACAGCCTCTTCTGAGTTTCCTGGTTCAGGAATCAATTCTAATTTAAACAGACATTGACGTCTGGATTTGCTGGTGTGAGGATAGACAAATGGCCTTTGTCTGGGCCCGGCCACAAAAATGCAGTTTATTTTCACCCGGCCAAGAACTGAGACACCAAAGGCAACTTTTTGTGTGTGTGTGTGTGGAAGAGATAGGAGGAGAGAGAGAGAGCGCACCAGGGGGTGGGGAGGCAGAGGGAGAAGCAGACTCTCCGCTTAGCAGGGAATGGACTCGGGGCCAGATCCCAGGATCCCAAGATCATGACCTGAGCTGAAGGCAGATGCTTAACAGATTGAGCCACCCAGGTGCTCCTTGATAATAGAAGTGAGCTTAGGAAACTGTGAAGAAAACTCCTTTTGTTTTTCCTCTACCACTCTGCCATTGCACTTACAAGAAAGGCTGAGGTGAGGTTTACTTTTCCGGCCGTTGCTGGCCATTAGCATTCTACCCAGCTAGCACTAGGAAACTGGACTGGTCAATTTCACTTTCCATTCTTAGGAAGCATAACTTTCCCTCCTCAACCTGAAAGGCAGCATCTGGACTCACAGTATGGTCAAATCGGGGTGGGGGCAAGCTTCTCCTCAGCGATCGCCTTTAAAAAAACCAAAACAACACGATGGCACTCCAGATTGCTTAAATAATTATGGGCCAAAATAGAAACTCCTTTAACCCAGGGGCTGCTGATTGCCTCCCACCCTAGCAATTAAAACCTGCACCACTAAGGGCAAGGCTCTGTAGCTATTATATCCTATTTTCTAGCAACATAAATGCACCTGTTGGTAGGGTTCTGGAAGAGTACAGTCAGCAAAACCACGGGGGCCTAGATTCAAGTCCCACCGCTACCACTGACTGGGTAATCATGATTCTCCTAAGCTTCAATTTCCTCTCCTTTAAAATGAGAGTATTTATACCTGCCCGGCCTGCTGCACAGGCTCGTTGGGATTAAGTGACAAATGCAGAAGCCCTTGGAAAACTGAAAAGTGCCTGACAAAGTTAAGTATTTGTTGTTCTTGTTGTTACTCATTTGCCGAATGAGAACCCTCCAAGACGAGTGCCCGTGGAGAGACGGGCAGGAGTGCGCGGCTGCGTCGGTCCAGAGCTAGACCCAGGAAAGAGTGCTAGCCGGGCCAGGGGCGCTCCAGGGGGCCGAGGAGACCGGAAACGACAGAGATCAGGCTACTCCCAGGCACAGGCAGCAAGCCGTGATTCTCCACAACAAAGGAGGCGTCCTGAGCCCACCAGATCACCCAGCAAGATGGGGATCTTCTGTTACAATGGTCCCCAGGCACGGTCACACCTGGTTAGAACAAGCAGCACCTTCAGAGGCCGTGGGGCAGAGCCGTAAGTCCAGGGCTCCCTGCCTGCATCCAGACCCCAGCTCTGCCACTTCCCTCTGCCTGCCTCAGCTGCCCCGGGTGCAAACGGAAATCATCACACCACCGATCTCCCACAATAAGTACATCATGAGTTGATTCATATACAACCACCGAAGAACATCCGACAGAGAGCGAGCACTGGAGAGTCATTAGCAATTAGTATTGTTGATCTGTTGACCAAATTGTTCTTCCACTAGACTGTGATTCCTTTGAGGGCAGATTCCCTGACATTCGTCTTTTGATCCCCAGAGCCTAGAACATAGTGAAAAATCAATAAATGCTTCTTACACGAACAGATGACTCGATGAATAAGGTAAGACTGATCACCTAAGTAACTACCAGGGAGAAAATACAACAGGGAAGAACCACCACTGGGTTTTGTGCCATGGGGCTTCTAGGGCAGGGTCTGGAGAGAAGCAGGAAATTGTATGACCCCCCAGTTGATGCTAGCAGGCTGAGCCAAGCTGCCCTGGGAATTCAACATGGTACACGCATTGTGTTAGTCCAGGTCTTCTGAAAAACAAACATGGAGGTGGAACTAAACACACAAGGATTACATCAGGGAGAGTACCTGTGGCAGAAAATGGGGAGGAAAGCCGGGGAAACCATTACATTGTCTGAGACATTACATTGTCTGAGGCCATAAAGAAGAGGGGGAAGGAGGGATGGGTGCAAGCGTCCTAGACCACTGAGCAATCTAAGGGAAGTTCCGCAAGCCTCTCAAGGAGTTCTCAAGCTGAGGGTGGCCACTGGAGGAGTCCCATGTCTCCCAGGAGCCTGCTACAGTAGCCCTACCAAGCTCAGCCATTGGCCGGGAACAGGGATGGGGGTGCTGCCAGAACCTTGGGCCAATGCTGGTTTGGATTCAGGGTGTAGCCCTGGGGCACCTGGTCAATTCCACTCAGCAGGAAGTCTGCCAGGCCCACTAGCGGGCAGTGCCCATACGGCAGTGCTTAAGAGCGCCGGACTACAGATCCAGAAGATCTAGGTTGATCCCAGCTCTTAGCAGCTGGTTACCTTAGGCAAGTTGTGCAACCACTCAAAGCCTCATTTTCCTTATTTGCCAAATGGAAATACAATTCCAGCTTCTTAGGATTGTTAGTGTCGTGCACTGTGCCTGACACACAGCAAGTGCTGTGCCTGACACACAGCAAGTGCTTCACAAGAGGCGGCTGTCCTTTCTCTATGTTTCCTACTAACAATGAAGCACTTCTATTAGCAATCAGGACATGAAAACAGCCCCACGGCTGCATACTTGCATTTGAGTCTTTTGGGTCTACTACAAGGACAAGGGACAGAAGCCTAGAACCCCGGTTAGGCAGTATCATGATTTAAACCACCAAAGCCGTCTGTCTACAAATGAAAGGTCCCAGGGACTTCCCTATTTGGCTGTTTCCTGGAAGGGAGGCCAAGGGGGGGTGGTCGTGGGCCAGAATCCACCTAGAGCCACACCTACCTCCTCTTTTCTTCCATTTGCCGTGGTTTGTCTACAGTGTTGTCAGCCTGTCCCTGCTAGCTCTCTGCCTCTTAAGGAAGGCATACTCAGCACCCCTTCCCCACCCCCCACCGAGGACATGCTCATCCCCGAGCTCGAGCTCGGAGAGACAGGACTCTGCAGCACTAGGCCCATTCTGAGCACCTGCTGGGGACCTCTTTGCTTGCCTTTGTCTCTGGGACAAATTAATTGTTCGCTTAAAACCTTGGCCAGCTTTCTGCTAGTGGTCATTGCCTGGCTACTGCTGGCCTCTGGCCCCCACAGCTGCCCACTTCTTGGTCTGGCTATGACCCGGAGCACTTAGGCTGCGACCACCCAGTTCAGCTACCCTGGGCCTCTCCCAGCCTCGCTGCTCTCCGGCCTTGGTGCCCTTAACAAAGAGGAAAACACTCTTACCTCTTCCACACCACCACCTCAGAGGCCTTTTTGCCAACCTGCCATTTCCTAGGTGACCGAAAACACACACTGGGATTTTTTTTCCTTCGGGGGTGGGGGGTTGGGGGTGGGAGGGGGGTAGGGGTTGTTTATGAAGGAATGACCTTCAATTTTTCTAACTGAAAAGAGTCAAAATTAAACTAAAAAATATTGATTTTGTTTAATAATTAACAACTTGACAGAGCTGATCAAACTGTATCTAAGTTTCCATTTTACCGGGACTTTCTCAGGAAATTTTAACTCTCTGTGTTGGAGCTGGAATCCAACACAAGCCGCCTTGTTGCAGAGTCAGAGGTTGGAAAGCCAAGGGCGCAAAATAAAGGAACTGGCTGAATCTTCCCGACCAGGTGAAGTGGGCCTTTCCAACTGAGGGAAGGGAAGGTCACTCTGCAAGTAAAAGGAAAGAAAGCCTCCAGCAGTAAACAGGCCGGCCTCTTGCTTACATGGTCTCCAACAGGAACACGGAGCCCAGCTCTGAATGCAACTTCTTTCTCTCCTTCAGGTCCCTAGGCGGAGCTGGGGAAGCATTAGGGCCAACCTGACACTAGACACAGCCGATGTCTAGGACAGAGAATTCCTGCACCAGGGAGAAATGTTGGCTGCGCCATCTTCTGCCCCCATTACACATAAACATATTTACAAGCTTAGTAATTAGCTTCTCCACATCATCTCTGCCTCTTGGATTGCATTGATTGCCTTTGCATTGATCCCTCTCACCAATTGAAAAATCAATCAGATTTGGTTTCCTCGCAAATCGAAATGCTTGAAAAATGATACGCTGAAGCAAAACCTGGGCATTCTCACACTTTGACCCTCAGGTCAATGATCCATTAACCACCTGTCCCTGGTGAGTCACGTGCCCACTCTCAGTTGTCCACCTCTGTGTTAAGACAGCGAGGACAACACAATTTGATTTCAGGGGCCCTGTCCAGCCCTGACATTCTAGGTGACGTCTCACCTGCCACATGATCCTCTGACCTTCTGGAAACATCTCTTCCCAACAAGCCCAGTCTGGGCAAGTGCGATACGAGATACATAGCAGGAGGGCACACGTTCTGCTTCAGAATCACAGGCATGGGAGCAAAATACAGTTTTCACCGTTATTTTATACTTAACTATAGGAGCCACTAGAAACTTAATCAACATTGGGATCAGAATAAAAAAAAAATCTACCCAAGTGATTCACACCTCTCAGAGGGGAGGCAGGAGTGTTTGCAAATGAGGACATTTGCAAACCAGGGTGATCAATTCAAATGTAGAAACTGTGGAACTTTTAAAGCCCAGTCAACGTTCTATTGCAATTTTGTATTTTAAAATAACAAAATTGTTATTTTTATAATACGAATGAGGGAAGGTGGACATCAAAAGGGTTCCGACAGATAGAAAAATATTTCCCCATAATCCTTGTACCCCTGTTTACACCACTCCCGCCATGCCCCCTCAGCCCCTGTGCCCCTCCCTCCAGAAGCTCTGAGGCCACTGGACCCTGCTTTTTTTCACTTTTCCTTTCCATACCATAGGCCCTCTGTATGTTGTGTTTTGCAAATCCAGCAGTCACAGTATGGTTTATTTCCCCTTCGGTCAAGGTTCAGCAATCTTCCAAACGTGGGGGTGGCAGACACAGGCCCCTCTAGGGGCAGAGAAGAATGCTCGCTCATCTGAAGTGGGCAAGGAGCACCTGGAACGTTCTCATGCACAAAAACCTCCCCCACCTCCACATTCTACTAATAAAAACTTCATCTGAGTTATCACACTGGGGATAATGCAAATGTCCTGAGGAAAGGTTCAGCTGCAAGGTCACTCACACCTTAGTGAGAATTATTTTTGAATCTTAGATCATCCACGTTTGAAACACACTAGAGAATCATTCAGAGCAAAATGCTACTCAGTAAAAGATTTTTTTTTCAATCGTAGTCAACCTCTACTTGAATATTTACAGTGGCAAAGGCTGCATCCTTGTCTACTCTACTAATGGGAATTTCAAATTATTATCTGAGCAAGCTCATCCTTATCTTCAGCCCAACCCCTGCGGTCTGTTAAGATGGTTGGGGGCAAGTAAAGGAAATCCCAACTCAAAAGCCTTCAACAGGTAAGGACACTGGTCTCTCAGAGTAGGAAGTCCGGCGGTCGGGGCAGATTTGAGGGTTGGCTATCACAAAGAGTTCGTGGACATCATCGAGGCCCCAGGTTCCTCCCGTTTCTCTATCCTATCATCCTGCAGCAAGAGCCTCATTCTCAAGCTGGAAGCACGACCACTGCGGGGTCTACAGGTTCACTTCAGCCACAAGAAGGCCCAGAGGAAGAAGAGAGAAATTCCCCCAAGCATGGAATATAAACTGTTCCCTTTCCTCTGACCAGTCCGACTGCTATCACCCGTCACTGGGGGAATGCTATCCACTCACGGGCTCTGCTAATCATCCAGGATGGAAGAATGTTGGAAATTCCAGGATAACGTCCATCCCTCCTGCCTGCCAGCAACTTCCACCTGGAACAAAGTTCTCCATCACCTGGCAACTCAGAACACAGCTACACCCCCTTCCACGAAATGGCTCATCCAGGGTTCCAAACTGCAGGCTTGTCCTTTGCTGGACATTCTCTAGTTGGCCAGTTTCCCCCTAAAAGGGTGGCACCTGGACTGAAACACCATCCTTGCCGGAATATAAAGAAATCCCAATATACCGAGACTGGGAAGCTGTCTGACTGGGGCTTTGTACTGCAATCGCTTGTAGTGGTGACATCATGCTGCTGCTTCCTCATCAGTCAAGGAGCCAGCCGTAAGCAACAACTGGTTTTCACCAGTTACTGCCTCGTTGGATTTCTGCCATGCTGCACTAGCTGATTTGCTTTTATGGACCTAAGAGCAGAACTTAGGATCATCCCTATTAAACTAGACTGAGAGAATTTTGAATAATGCTTTGAATAATGCTTCTGCCACTCAGTACAACAACTACTCAGGCATCTATACAGGTTATGTGTCTATAACTCTATATTAGGTTGTGTTTTGTGCTGGTCTCAGCCTATCTATAGCAATGCCATCAGCTAGAAATGCCTGGGGGCACTCACCGGGGCCCCAGGGGCTTCCCACAGACCTCTCCCTTTCCAAACCAATGTTACAACTGGATGGACTTCTGTGTTTCTTATTATGATTGCAAGATGCCCTTCAGCAATGACCATCAGGAAACTTTGAAAAAAAATAAACATTAGCTTTGCGCAGTGGCAGCATCGTAGCCAATGAGGTTTATCCGAGGCACGATTATTGCTAAATGAAAAAAATAAACATTTATTACTTACGAGACCTGGAAATTACATAGCACACCTGTGGCCACACAGTGAGGTCATGGGAAGAGAGAGAGAGAAAGAGAGAGGGAGGAAGGGAGGGAGGGATAGAGAGAGAGAGAGAGGGAGAGATGGCACAGGCCTGGGGTTCTGCTTTTACTGGGGTTGAGGATGGGGCCCTGGAGTTTTGCAGACTTACTCTTTAATGGTGAATTTAAAACCTAAGGATGGTCACTTAAAGCAGGAAAAAAAAAGACAAGTGGCCCAAAGGTCAGTTATTGAAATCAACCAAGATCTTTAAAATAAAGGAGCCTCAGTGTGGGGAGGTGGCTTTTTATCGAATCCAGTGGCTGACAATGTGTTCGTTTCATATAGCCATCTCTGAAATCAATGCCTCTTTGAAATGGATGCCTGCAATCAAAGCCTAAATCAGGCACTTGAAAAACTGTCAGAGTTTACACTACACTTTGCTAGGGCTGCTATAACAAAACACCGCAGACCAAGGGGCTTCAACTACGGAAATCTATTTCCTCCCAGCTTACGATCAAGGCTAGAAGTTTAAGAACAAGGGGTCAGCAGGTTTGGTTTCTTCAGAGGCCTCTCTCCTTGGCGTGCAGATGACTACCTTCTCTCTGGGTCCTCACTTGGTCTTTACTCTGTGAATGCACCTATCTGGGTCCTTATCTCCTCTTACACGACAGCAGTCATCTTGGATTAGAGCTCATCCTAATGCCCTTACTTTAACCTAAATACCTCCTAAAAAGACCCTATCTCCAATACAATCCTATTCTGAGCTACTAGAAGGGTAGTATTTCAACAAATGAATTTGGAGGGGGAGAAATAATTGAACCCCTAATAAATCTGGTGTCTGTATACGCCTCAAGGTTAGAGAAAAACTGGACAGGAAATCTAAAACCAGAGGCTCTGAAAATCTACTAGCCACTCCTCCAATGACGATCATTAAAGAATAACCATTAATTCAGGTACCATCTCATTTTGGAGAGAGGATTCTGACAAAGTTTGAGAGAATGCTGAAGAGAAAGCCTGTTCTGGAAACTGGAACATTTCTAGTTGAGCAAAAAGAGGGTGCTACAAGGGAGTTTCCCCAGTCAGAATGGGTGACTTTGGATATGAAGGGGGCTGCTGAGCAGAGTCATAGTGGAGCAGGTTGAAGGAAAAAGAGCCAGAAGTTTCTCAAAATGCAAGTTCAGTTATTTCCCAATTTTACTTGGGCTCTGCACAGCAGCAACTGTAATTGGTACACTGAAAATTATCCTGAATGCCTATAGCACAGATCAACTATGTCTGTCTTCATTATTTGGGTCTGCAATTAGCCAGGCGGGCAGTGATAACTTGGCATTTTGCCCAGAGACCTGAAGACTCTGTTGGTACAGATGGAATGAATGGAAAGCAACTGGTATGCTTTCTCAAGCTTATCCTCTTTAAAAAATACACACACACAATTATAGGTAATAAACATAGATAAATAAATAAATGGATGGGCTACTCTTAGAGCAACGACACATAAATACCAAAGAGTTAAGTAGGTAGCACTACCGAGTAAGATTCAGAGAAACAAATGCTAGTTTGTAATCAGGTTGGTTACTCAAAGATCCATAACTATTCCTTCTTAGATTAAATCGCTTAACTTAAGAAGCAAAAAAAGCCTGCTTTCCAGGTGGATTTACAATTCTAATGCCTGAAAGCTTTAGGGTAACATGCCGTGATTAACCTTTCCTGCTGTTTTTCCCCCTTCTTGCTGCTATGTACAAGTACTCAAACACTGGACATTGAGGCTAGAAGGTCTACAAAGGCCACTCAGCCCAGCTCTTATATCTGATGTTTGAATCACCTTTCCCACAACCAAATACCTACTTAAAACCAATGAAACAGGCACATGGGAGCTCAACTTTGCGAGAGCTGCCTTCTCTCTGAGGAAGCTCTCCTCTGGGAAGAAATTGTCAAGGGAGAAGGGGAGCACCGTTTTTTGCTCCATGCTCCAATGTTGTCTTGCTTTAGTCACTATTATGAGATTAGTCTGTGACAACATGATACCTGGGTGGGGAAAGAACTGTGTGAACCCATCTTTCCCTCCCCCTCCCCTCATTAATGGATGCTTTTTAGCCACTTCACCAACTGACACCAAGCCTCACCTCAGGTCTCCAATCAAAACCTTTGCAGGATTTTACATAAACTGAAATTTACATTCGATCATCACCATAGCAACCATCACACAGCATTAGATGCAACTTTTCCCTCTCTGATATAATCTTTTTTTTTTTTAAGAGCTGCTTTTCTCTTCAGTTGTGAATCCAAGCTATTCAGAAAATAAACATCAAAAATCTATCTTGAAAAAGTACGTTTAAACAGACTGCAACAAGGTTCTAAGAGCAGACATTTGAAATGGTTTCTAGTCACTGAGCACCATATGCTTTCTACCTCAACTGATGGTTGTGAATTGAAGTCTCAGGGATTCAGCCCTAAGCTGAGGATTGTTAAAATCAAAACAAGGCTTCACTCATGTGACAATCATTCCCTGAAAAATGTCCCAAGATAATAACCATAAGCTTCGGCAGAAAATTCTGCTAATTTCCAAAGAGACGTGTGTATCACGTTTAAATAAAATGTTGTTTGGCTTGACTATTCAATGTGCAATTGCAAATCTGAGATTTTTAGGATTCCCATGCTGACTAGAGGAGATACTCAATTGGGAATGTGGTTCAAGACCATGTGGGAGAATGCAAAGGTACTGGAGAGTAAGCTAGAGATAATAAGATATGTCCCCACCCAAGAGGCCTATTTTTTTCTTGTTCTAGAGTGCAGTGCCACAAGAGGCCCTGAATATTTGTAGATGTCAGAAATATATTTCAGATTTAGGGTGCCTGAGTGGCTCAGCCGGTTAAGCGACTGCCTTCAGCTCAGGTCATGATCCCAGGGTCCCGGGATCAAGTCCCACATCGGGCCCCCTGCTCTGCAGGGAGCCTGCTTCTCCCTTTGCTGCTGCTCCCCCTGCTTGTGCTCTCTCTCTCTCTGTCAAATAAATTCTTTAAAAAAAAAAGAAAGAAATATATTTCAGATTTAGAAAAAGAAAAGAGACCTTTCTAAAATTTTAATAAGACAAAAAAAAAAAAGTCTACTTATGACACTAGCCCCACTAACAAATGAGTGAGCATTCATCCTGCCAGTGCTGTTCATCTTATTCTCTTACTACTTAAAACCCAGACTGTGGACAACTCAGATGTACTGACAGTCAAGACAGTAAAATTAAGTCCTTTTCCATAAGCCAAATAATTTGATCTTATTTATTTAAAGCCAAACCATAATGTATGATACTCCAATCATTCATTGACTCATTCATCAAAAATTTATTGAGCACTAGATGCCATCGTATGCTGAGAGCTACATCTCATAAAGATGAGTGAGACTTTGTCCAGGACCTCAAGATCTTCACTTTTCTAATTCCATTGTATGGCAGATGTTTTAAGCCAACATGTCAGAGAAATCTTAACACATTTTCTCGAAATGAACATTCACGTTTGTATCTACATATAGGAGGTGATGCCCATCCTATGGCTTTGCCACTCATTTTATTTATTTTTTTTTTGAAGATTTTTATTTATTTGACAGAGCGAGATCACAAGTAGGCAGAGAGGCAGGCAGAGAGAGAAGGGGAAGCAGGCACCCCGCCGAGCAGAGAGGCCGATGCGGGGCTCCATTCCAGGACCCCGAGACCACGACCTGAGCCGAAGGGAGAGGCCCAACCCACTTAGCCACCCAGGTGCCCCTTTGCCATTCATTTTAATGACCCCAGTCTGGATACCAGAAACTAGCCTGATGGTTAATTGTTGATTTTTTTTTTTTATCACTAAGACCTAGTAGAATTCACCAGAGATATTCATTTTTAAGATTTCTGAAAATTTGGGGCGCCTGGGTTGCTCAGTGGGTTAAGCTTTTGCCTTCGGCTCAGGTCATAATCTCGGGGTCCTGGGATTGAGCCCCACATCGGGTTCTCTGCTCAGTGGGGAGCCTGCTTCCCCCCTCCCCTCTCTCTGCCTGCCTCTCTGCCTACTTGTGATCTCTCTCTCTGTCAAATAAATAAATAAAATCTTTAAAAAAAAAAGATTTCTGAAAATTCTGTGACTTTTATTGAATCTAAAAATGATGCAACTTTGATACTCAGGCAATCCAGCTGAATTCTACCCCAAATAATAAAGAAGACTCCCCCAAATGAGCAGTCAGGTATGAAAGGCAAGAAAAGGCAGGTCTTAAAGGTTCTCAGTCATTCCTTCTCATGTAAGACCAATGGCATAACTAGTTGGGCAACCTGAGCAAGAGGGAGATAGGGAATTAACTTTCGAATAGTCACTAAAATATTTTATATGCCTAGAAGTGAAGAATATTACATATTAATATATGGTGTGTAGGAAAAGTGCTAGAGCAGAAATAGGATGCTGGTTTCATCTCAAGTGTCAACTCCAGGGGAATGGGGGCGGATGCCTAGAACCCTGAGTAAGGCCAATTTTGAGTCCAATCCCAGCTCAGTGAGAAAAATTACCTTGATCCATTAAGAAAGTCTGATCTGGGATCAGGCACTCTGCACAGTACATAGAAAGACTATGGGAGTGGGAGCTTAGGCTGTGCTGAGGGGGAGTGAGGAGATACATGCTACTCAGTTACCTAGGAAAATATAGAGAAATAATAATAACTTAAAAATCCCTATGCATTCAAAGACCAATGAACCTGTCAGCAATCTTGAAAAACTTCAAGGCACAAGTGGCTTAATTTAAAACAGAATGGGTACCTTCCAAATGCCTGGCCAAGAGCCAACCATACACACCATATTAGAAAAAAAATGTGCCGAGGAACATAAAGAAAACCTAAATATGATTACAGAAATCAGAGATCAGAGCATTTGAGGTGACACACTCTGATAGATCTACCTAGTTGGCAAGTAACAAGACAAGCTGAGAATAAGGTACAAATCCTCTGGTGAGAGTTAAAGAACCCAACCAATACATGCATCGCAACTGACACCGGAGTTCTTGGCTTTTCATTTGTTTTTGCTTTTTTGAAAGATCAGTAGGAAGATCACAACCTCTTCAACACAACCTCCTGGTAATGACGTAGATGTGTGGCTTCTGTGGTGAAAGGAAGCAAAGAATGTCATTTTGAGTATCTTAGAGCTGTAGACTTACTGCTTTTGAAAAGTATAAATAAATATATCCACAAAAGCCACAAATTCAGTTTCTGAGTTATTTATGTCTTGATTTTTTTCAGAGTTTCTTAGATGACCGATGTTGAATCTAAAATCATCCCCATGTGATTTATCAAATGGTCATTTAATGGTCATCAAACTCGAGATACACAAACCTATCACTGGTGTGAATTAAGCAACAAAAGGACACTCCCAGACTCCCCCATTCCGTTCAGGTCCTTGCATCAAGGAGAAGCAGAAGCTGCCAGGTTGTGGTTCAGCAAGAAAGGATGATGACCATGGTCACCTGCACACATCCCCTGGGGCCTCTTCCCAAGTTAGACTGACATCAAATGATAGGCCCCAGTGATGGGTCCCTTGCAATGGAAATAACTTCATCTCCTCCTTGTCACAATCACAGATGGAATTGTCACATGTGTTCTAGGGATGAAAAGTTTTTCAAGCATTTGCTGTGCACCAGGCTCTGAGCAAGATACAGGAGACGACCCACCTGGATACATTTTGTTTTGCAGCTTGCTTTCTAGCATAGCTCATGAATACAATTATCACCTACTTGGTCTGCTTATTCCCATCCTCAAGGGCTCACAGTCTTTGGATCCTGTTCATCTAAACATAATAATAACTCCAGGGCAAAGGACAAAGGTCAGCAATAGAAGAATACCTAACATGTTCACCAGGCAAAAGGACAAAAAAGCTACAAAACTAAGCTCTTAAAAACTGGCTCTCCAAATTTCGATGTCTGAAGTGGGGCATCTTAGAATCTGAGTGGAATCACTCAAGACATGTCAACAAAGAGTTAATAAATGTGTGAAATTCATTTCCTCTAGGAAAGAAGGTTAACAAAAAGCTGTTTAGTACATTGGGGTGTACAAAGGTTTTTCACCAAAGGACAAAAAGCTTCTGCCACTAACAACAACAAAAATTGAAGGAATACTCCAATGGAATTGCCAGTCAGCTGGGGCGAAATGGTAGAGAGCTTTGAATTGTCATATTAAGGAGCGGGGACTTCATCTTATCATCAAAGGCTCCCCCATTTGGGTTTTGAGGAAAACCATTCTGGCATTTTGGTGGAGAGGTATGAGATGGAAACAAGAAGCCCAATTAATCTATGAACTAGGACAAAAGGCTATCTGCAAAATAAAATGTATACAATAATCTACTTTATAAAAAAAATTACCATGCATGTATATGTTGTAAATTCACAGGAAAGGATCAATTGATTGAAAAATCAAGCTGGAGAAAAGTATGTATATAATGGTTCTATCTGTAATGAAAAAAGGCCTGTGTGGGTTTGCTAAGTTTATAAAAATGTTCTAAAAAGATACACACCGAGCTGCTTACAGCAGTTACCTCTACAGAAGCAAATGAAGATTTAGGGAAGTAGACAGAAATTTTTGCTTTTTCCTCTGTAGACTTCTGATTGTTAGAAACATATTTTATAGCAAACATGTATGATCTTTATCATTTTTAAGAGATTTCTAAAACTTACATAATAAATTGGGTAATGGGCATTAAGGGGGGCAACACAATGGGATGAGCCCTGGGTATTATACGTAACTGATAAATTACTGAACACTACATCTGAAACTAAATATGTACTATAGGTTGGCTAGTGGAATTTAAATAACTAAAAAAAAGAAATATTAAAAAGATAAAAGATGGGGCGCCTGAGTGGCTCAGTGGGTTAAAGCCTCTGCCTTCGGCTTGGGTCATGATCTCGGAGTCCTGGGATCGAGCCCCACATCGGGCTCTCTGCTCAGCGGGGAGCCTGCTTCCTCCTCTCTCTCTGCCTGCCTCTCTGCCTACTTGTGATTTCTCTCTCTCTGTCAAATAAGTAAATAAAATCTTTAAAAAAAAAAATACTCAAAAAAAAAAAAAAGATAAAAGATGACCATAAAATAAAAGATACAGTTTCTGTGACAAGAAATGATCAGGACTTAAAAAGCACAGCAGTAGCCATGAGAATAGAAAGCGGGGGAACAAACAGATGCTGACCCAGAACGGAGGTGAGCCCGGCTGAGGTGGGCGGGGGGCGGGGGGGCAAGTGGAGCCATGTGTTTCCACTCATCCTCTCAGTCACATTTCCTCAGAGTCCTATGAGGTGCACATTTCCACCACATTTTACAGGTAATGAAGCAGAGCCTCCGAGAGCTCAGACAGACCAGAACTTCCATCCACCTGGTGCTGACGCTGATTTCCCTCTTAACCGCCTTTCCTGCACACAGGTCCTCCTCCGATGCAGCAGGAAGGCACTAGGGAGCCAGCTAGCTCAGACAACACAGGCTGGGTCATGAGGAGACTGGCACGGCTGAACTGTGCGCCCAGTTCTGTTGAACAGTAAGCCCCAAGGGCACCTGGGTGGCTCAGTCGGGAGAGCATCTGACTTGACCTCAGAGTCGGGAGTTCAAGCCCCACACTGGGTATGGAGCCCACTTAAAAAAAAAAAGGGAATAAATAATAAGTCTCAGATGCCCAAAGTGACCTTTAACAGATGAATGCCCACTGGCTAGCTTGGCTCAGGAGGATTCTTGACAACAGGACTTATGTTTTCCTCCGATTCCGTAATGCCTCTCCAGCATTTGATGGAGCACGAGCCCTCACCAAATTCACTGAGTGCTCAATAACTGTGTATCGATGCGAAGGCAGCAGGGTCACCTGAAGCAAATGGTGAAACTGCATTTGAGTCCTAATTTAGATCATGAGTGCTCTGAAAGCATTTTTTTCCCCTCGACAATTCAGGATATAGGCAGTCAATGCACATTTGTGACAACTTATAATTGTGACCCCACTGAGAGAGTAATTTAATCGTCGTAATGCTCCTTCAGGTAAAAAGAGGTGATAATATCTGTGCTCCAAGACTTCAACCAAACAGCCAACCAAGCAAAGAGTACTTACTGGGATCTCTGTGTTCCAACATGGTGCTAGGCACAATGGAGGACCCCATGGAATGATAGTCATGGGCTCTATACCTAAGGAATTTACTGGTGGCAGAAGCAAACTGAAATTCAAGAAGTAATTAGATAAATGAGCGTTACTTCTGGATGTCCTGCAAATGAGTTCCACAGGAGTCCAGAGAAAGGGGAAACCAAGGATACTAGAATCTAAGGAAGAGCGACTTGGGCCTTAGGGTAAAGAAGAGACAAAAAGGACAGGCCTCCCAGGCTCCGCCCCCTCTTCTAGCAACAGAATGGCATTCTACGGTATCCGTCAGAGCACCCACAGCTTTCAAGCTATTCACTCCCCAGCATGAGGTGGCTGCTGGCCAGGACTATTTCATACCCTGACTATGTCTCTGTACGTCCGTGTGCCAGGGAGCTATTGCAAACTTAGAACAACCCGACCCCAACACCCCTTAGCATTTCCACTGTTTGTTCAGTAGGCAACACTGCACATCTGGGTCTTTGCTCTTTCCAGTCAGCCATCGCCCCCACCCACAGCAGAGACGAGGCCTTTTAAAAACACACCACCTGAGATCTCCAGAGGACGTAACTTCCTAGAGTAAAGGGGGCTTGGTGATAAGAGTCAGAGGACAAGGACAAGATGTCAGAGGAAATTAGCACTCGACTGCATCTCAATACAACACTCATATGAGCCTATGGAAGGAAATGTACTGATATTTCATCTGAAAATCAGGTTGTAATAGGGGTTCCATTTCTCCTTTAAGTAGAATCTATTTACATTTAGCTCTACATCCAAGCAACGCTGGGGAAAAGGCTGCCTCAGAAACTAGGGTAAGCTCTTAATGAAGAAATAAGTGAACAAAAAGCAGAAACAGACCTATAATAAATACAGACAGCAAACTGATGGTGGCCAGAGGGAAGCGGTTGAGGGATGGAGAAAATGGGTGAAGGGGAGTGCATTCCAGTTATGGGATGAATAAGTCACGGGGAGGAAGTGCGTGGCATCGGGAATAGCGTCAATGGTGCCGTAATAGCATTGTGTGGTGACAGATGATAGCTACACTTGTGGTGAGCACAGCATGACAGACAGACTTGTCCAATCACTAGGCCCTACACCTGAAACTAATGCTACATGGTGTGTTAGCTGTGCTTTAATTAAAAACAAACAACGAGGGTCAGTCCTTTAGCGGGGCTGGACCATCTCTCTGAATGTCACCTTGGTCCTACTGCTGCCCCAAGAGCAAAAAGCCGAGACCAAAGGGCCAAGGCTCTTTATATTGACGTTGAAATCCTTTAGCCCACTGATTCGAGTTGATCTTTATAAACCTTTTCCCCCATTGTCCCTCCCCAAGCACTTCTTAGCCCAAATTCAAACACATCTTGCACTTTCTTACCCCTCTGCCTTGGGCATAGAATTCCCTCATCTTGAGACTAAGTCCCTCCCCTTCTCACGAATTCTTCCTCAAATCCAACTATCTCAGTGCCATCTCCTCCAAAGAGTTTTCAACTAATCACCTACCAAAGTGCTTTCTTACTTTCCAAAGTCTACATGCAGGCATCTTTCATTCCTGTGTCCTGAACTCACACACTAACCCACTTGCTTCTGGATCTCCCTGCGTTCCACCCCTCCAGAGTGTCCGTTCCTCTCTATTCCCACTGCCTCTGCTCTGCTCAGGCCCACATCCCCTCCCCCCTGGAAGCTGCCTCACCTCCTGCCCAGTCTCTGGCCTCCAGCCCTGCCCACAGAGCCACCAGACTGAACTTACTAGAAGATGAATTCCAATCACGTCAGACCCCAACATTCAGCCCATCAACATCTCACCATGGCCTTCAAAGTTTTAGCTGTTTAGATAAACATGAGCATTTTTCAGCAACTGATCTCACCTTCAGTCTTTTTCCCAAAAGCTCTAAACCAGTGGTTCTCAAACTTCAGTTTTGAGATCATTAGTGTTCATATATATTTCCGGTCCATTCCACACAGATATTCTGGCTCACTAGGTCACTGGGAGGGCTGAGGTACATGAAAATGTACAAATAATGTGGGGTTCAAATATTTGGGGAACATGAATATTTATAAAAACATGAGGTTCAAATTATTTGGTTCTGCATCAAAACCAAAAACGTATGGTTCTGACGCAGGTGTTCGGAGGACCACACTTTGCGAGCACCTGAAGGAGACACGGTGCATGTGGGGCTGGAAACAAATTGTTTTTGAGAAACCACTGACCTGGTGAAGGCTAGAAGTTGGGGAGCAAACCTGAAGTCCCATATGCCGCTGGGAAAATACCAGTGCCTCTGCGTCTCATGTGCAGAATGAGATAACAACAGTCTCTCTTACAGGTGAAGGTTAGAAGAGATGATCCCTGGAACATGGTCAGCACAGCACTCAGCACAACTGGCAGATGCTGGAGGAAAACAGTAAAAAGCAGCATAGTCCAAGGCTCAGTGTGTCACTGACAGTGCCTCTGGGCTGGAAGGGACTTCAGGGATTCCTTCTTCGGCATCTTTGGCAGATTTTATCCAACCATAGCCTGAGGGCTTCCAGGGACAGAGCCTCAGGCACCACCTCCCGGGGCAGCTTGCTCCGTCCTCACGCCAATCTAGGCATTAACCTTCTTCCTAAATCTAGAAGAATTCTGCTTGTCAGTCACTGCCTTCCATGAGTCCTCATTTGCCTTTGGATCATCACCAAACACCCTTCTCATTTCCACATAAGCATCTTTCAGACGTTTGAAGGTCGCCATCTTGGCTTGGCGTTTTCTTCTTTGGGGAGACAATAAAGTACAGTGGCTAGAACTCTGAGTTCAGTGCTAGAGGTCTGGGCTTCCGTCAATAACTAGCTGGGTTTCCCTTGGCAAGTCATTTGACAGTGCTGAGCCTCAGTCTCACTGTCACCCCCAATCTGGAACTCTGGGACAACACATCCCTGCTTACTCCTACCCCTCAGGCGCAGGCATGATCCCAGCTGCCTCAGGGTGCTAGCATCTTTTTACACTGCTCCACAAGAACATGACAGTGGTCTGAATGGAAGCTGCCAAGCTTTTAGAAACCCCACAGCCCAGGCTATCCATATGGACCATTCACAGTCTTCTAATCCCCTGGCCACAGTTAATTAGCCTAGAGTTAGGTGTCTGACCCAAATTCAGTGAATTAGACCCTATTGTGGGATTTTTAAATTTTGGACCAGAGAGAATAAGTAGCAGTTCCTCTTCAGAGCTGGGACTGGAAGGAATGAGGTTGGATATCTCCTAGGGGGTGGAATTTTCCTTGGAGAGGACTCCTCAGAAAATAATGTCCTAGGGGCCCCTGGGTGGCTCAGTCAGTTAAGTGTCCAGCTCTTGATTTCTGCTCGGGTCCTAATCTCAGGGTCATCAGATCAAGCCCTGTATCAGGGCTCTGTACTGGGGGTGAACCTGCTTAAGATTCTCTCTCTCTCTCTCTACCCCTCCCCCCACCCCTGTGCATGCACCCCTGCTCTCGCTCACATGCTCTCTCTAAGAGAAAAAAAGAAAGGGAAAATGATGCCAATATGCAGAGAGACACAGGAAGGAGAGGTGAAGAGGTAATGCGGAGTTCAAGTCCTTGGTTCTAGGTTATCTCTGAGGACCAACTGCACTCCTGACCTTCCTCTTTGTTAATTCCTCTTTTGTCCGACTTGGGATTCTCTCCTTACAAACAAGTCCAGAGTAAAACCCACACCTTTCTAAGTCGGCCTTGAAGGAAGATAGCTCTGGCTTATCTGTTCTCCCTATATAACCCCCCCAACCTAACTCTCCACTCCCCCACCTTCTGCCAACAGCTACTCCATATGGGTGACTAGAGTCTGTGTATAACACAAGAAGGGTTGTGGCTTTGTCCAGTCCAGCCACCATTCAGAAGGGCAGTTCTAGACCGCATCTTAAAGAAGTTGTGACACCTTGCGGATTCACAAAGAGCATATGGCCACCTCAAACCCCCAGCTCTTTTTCCTGGAAACCAAGGAAGCCAGGACTTTCTCTCTGCAATGCTACAATGGAATAATTCAGTTTGTTTTGTTGTATGGGTGGGAGTAGAGGGGAGGGATGAGGTTTGGGACCTAATTGCAAAGAAACACTTAGCCTTGTTAAATATCATGCATTGGCTTAGGGCCAGTGTTCACGCCAATCGAGATTGTTGTGACTCAAGATTCTGTCATCAATAGCAGACCTTCCCAACTAGCCTACCAATGGAATGCGTTACAATTGGGTCAGAATATTCATTCCCTCAGTTATCCGCTTGGTAGAACAAAGCTTAGGGCTCTGAATCCACGTTAAGTGCTTCCAACTCTGACAGCCTTATCATCTTCCAAGTATTCCTATTTCGAGTCTCCATAGCTTTGGTAACACAGGAAATTCAATTTTTCATAACAAAGTATTTACTAACAAAATGATCATTTACAAAATTGGTCTCCACTTAAACATCTCTGCTTGCTTAATCATGGTGTCTATTCTCATCCATTAAGTCATGTTTTTATTGCTTATTCTCATTCAGATTTAGGATTTCTCTACAACAAACCATAAATGCAATGTGATTTGCTTGTATCAGATTATTCTAGATTTTTCAAAAGATGCAGAAATTTATGAGGTTGATGAAAGTAATGTTGGAAAACTGAATCACACGTAAAGCCACTGTCCATGGGCCAGGGTACCAACCGACAGGAAAAGTCCACAGGAATGCTGCCCAATAATCAAAAGTGAATTATAAGAATACATAATGATTGAGAGGAAACTTTGAAAATGGTAAAAGTCAATTATATTTCAATACAACTGTTTTTAAAAAGTCAAATGTGAGCTAAGGAATGTTATCTTGTGCTAGCATAAAACTGTCAGAAAATTGTATTCGACCCCTCTTACATAAAACCCAGTAACAGCTGATTCGGCCTTTGTGTGGCTTAATAATTAGAACATAGCTGAAATTATAATCAAAACTGTGTTATAGGGCGCCTGGGTGGCTCAGTTGGTTGAGCGACTGCCTTCGGCTCGGGTCATGATCCCGGAGTCCCGGGATCGAGTCCCATATCGGACTCCCGGTTCTGCGGGAGGTCTGCTTCTCCCTCTGACCTTCTTCTCCCCTCTCATTCTCAGTCTCTCTCTCTCTAATAAATAAATAAATAAAATCTTTAAAAACAAAAACAAAAACAAAAACTGTGTTATATGATCAAATTAACTCACTTTCTTAATGTTTAGTTTAGCTTTTCAATAAAAGTCCAATTTTTAAAAAAATATTTGCTACAAAATTTTGACCTCTGCTTAAGAATATCCACTTTAGGGGTGCCTGGGTGGCTCAGTGGGTTAAGCCTCTGCCTTCGGCTCAGGTCATGATCTCGGGGTCCTGGGATCGAGCCCCACATTGGGCTCTCTGCTCAGCAGGGAGCCAGCTTCCCCCTCTCTCTCTGCCTGCCTCTCTGCCTACTTGTGATCTCTCTCTGTCAACTAAATAAATAAAATCTTAAAAAAAAAAAAAGAATATCCACTTTATCACTTGACCTGGCCTTTTCCCAACATCACCTGTCATCGGATTATGAACTAAACTCGGGTCATTGCTATCCCTGCAACTTTCCGCGGCAGCTCCTTGCCCTTTCCCACCACAGAAACAGAAAGTCTCACCCCTCAGCCTCCCAAAGGAGAGGTCTTCAAAACTTGGAAGATAGTTTCCATGGTTCCAGTGAAACTTCTTTCTCCACAAACTTATTTCCTTTAAAGGTTTATCATCTGACAGAATATGAAATTATCTTCTTCATGCCGTTCAGTCATTCAACAGTTTTCTAAGGGCCTGACACATGAGAAACTGCTGAAGACATTGGGCATCCCCACTCTCCTACGTTCCATTGAAGGTAAACAAAACGATTGGATGCATGGATGGATGGATGGATGGATGGATGGATGGACGAATATCTGTACATGCCTCCCATTAAAAGAGATAACACATCTTCACGTGAGCTGACTAACACAGGATAGAAGAACAGCCTCTTCTCTGACCCTAATACTTCTGTTCATAAAGCTTCATGTGGCATTTACAGTTTTTTCAAGGTGACGTTGCTCTGTTGACCCCGTTTAGCTCGCCTCCAACTAAAACCACTAGATCGTCTTACAAATCCTACTCTTAAAATATTTATTCCTTCACTCTGTTTTGCACAACTGTTCAATTATTTTCTTGGACCCTGTGCTGAATTTTATATTGATCCTCATTAATTTCCAACTAATCTTTAGCCCACCCTTCCAACTAACACACATTTAGATGAAATAGAAGGTACTACTTTCAGATTGTGGGAACATACTAATATATATACCTAACATCACTGCTGTCTTCAAATTTAAGGCAAGAAGCAAAATCTCATTTTAAAACAGAGTGCATGAATAAAGCTACTCTAGAACTTTAGATAGTCTAACCATTACTCTGAGAAAAATGACTAACCTGCCTGAACGCCATGGTTAACTGGGCTCTGTGTTATCATTGGGTAACCATCTGCATAACTTTTTTTTTTAGAGACAGAGAGAGAGAGGGGTAGGTAGAGCAGAGGGAGAGGGAGAAAGAATCTTAAGCACGCCCCACACCCAGTGCAGAGCCCGATGCGAGGCTCAATCTCACGACCCTGAGATCTTGATCTGAGATGAAATCAAAAAGCTTAACTGACTGAGCCACCTCAGTGTCCTACCAACTGCGTAACTTGTGCCATCATTGGAAGACAAACCCTTTCTTCTCTTTTCCAAGGTGGATGCTCAGGAAACTCATTCTTTCCTTAATGGGCGCTTTGAGGAACTATCAAAGGGGTGCTTAGGATATCTCAGGTCCCCTTTTTATTCAAAAGGAGCTCTCAGACTTCCTGCCTCATAACATTGGACATACTTGGCATTAAGTAATTAATGGGACAAATGGTGATTTAATGGCCCTCTCCTTCTAGACACATCATCTTTGCAAGAGCAGGAATTAAGTTGACTTCTTCATCACGTCTTCTCAGGACCTTGCAGAGTGCCACCCCTATGACAAGCACTCCATAAACTCAATAAATATTTGTTGAATATAAACATAAATTAAGTCTCATTTCTGCCACTAACTGTGTAACATAGGTAAGTCCTTGAATTCCTCTGGGTCCCACTTCATTCATTTTAAAGTAAAGGGATTGGGCCAGATCATCCCCAAGTTTCCTTTTCTAACGTTAATATTCTGTATCTTGATCCTGTGGACTCAGAGGCTCCCTGTCCCTATTCTCCCATCAGAGACTCTTGTTTCCAGAATATGAACAAGTTATAACCACATGGACACCTTAGACCATGGAAGGGCCTGGGGTGAAACAATGTTGAATGAAGGGCTTCTACAATCTCTGGGACTCTGATTTCCAAGTGAATACAAAATAAAAATAAACATTGAGGCGGCCAAATGAGTGTACAATTCTTTCGGTATTAACATTTTTCCTGAAAAACTACTAACACAAAAACGCTTCACAATTAACAGCCGGAGACCTCTGGGACACACCAAAGCTTTGAGAAATGATATTCAGAAAGTTCTAGAAAATGAAAGGGGGAATCTGTTTCAGAACAAGTAACAGGTTGACTCTGTCAGGAATGCTAAATCTGTATCCTGCAACAGAAATGTTTCCCCACATTTTACATACTCAAAAAAAAAGGAGGTCAGCAGCTAGTGCGAATATTCTGTCTGCTGGCTTTGATGGGTGTCTGTCTTTCTGCAAGCCTTCACTACAACTATGGCCTCAGACATTAACTGTACATGTAAAAGGAAACTTATTTAGTCCACTTTTAAAATTAGAGCACTTTCATTTCATCATCAGCCTCCCCTCTATTTCCTGTGTTATCAGATGTTCGAGAGAGAGCCAGCAGGCTGTCTGTGAAACTGGCAACTTAGCAGACAAAATATGTAGGTTCAACCAGCATTCTTTTTTTTTTTTAAGAACATACACTTTTTTATTCAGTGGACTTCAGGTTTTTTTTCTCCCCAAATATGTTTACTTTAATTTTTCAGTGTTACAAGATTGATTGTTCATGCACCACACAGTATTCTTTTAAATAAGAACCTGGTATGAGTCTAGCCTTGTAAGAGTGATAGGGAAGATACACATATGCAGAAGGCATAAACCCAGAAGAAAAAGTACCAACGAATTTCCAAAATGACTAAGCCAATTCTAGAGGTCTCTTTTGAACTCTGCAGATGTGTTCACTTTAATGATCTCCTTTAAAGAGGACACAACCAAATTAATCTCTGCTTCAGAGAGACCCACCCATACCCCACACAGAGCAAACAAATCCGGTTGTTAGTTTCTGTCACAGCATGCTGATTCTTTTGTGGGATGGGATGTCATACATGGTATGTTTTTAAGTACGGACCCAGTAAAAAAGATGTACTCTATCAACCCTGTCAGCTTCAAGTTTCTCTTTAGCTACACCCTGACTACATGACACAAGATAAACCTGCTCCAGGGAAATGGTTGGTGATCCAAATGACACCAGCAGCACAGGCCCCTAAGAAGGGTACTCATGAGAGGGATAGCTTCCTCTCCAACGGAAGCATTCAAAATGGGACCAAGAGTAAGGAATATGTACGCACCCACGTGTGCGGACATCCATCCAACCACCGTCTACTAGGCACCTTGGGAGTGATGATAGGGAATTGGTATTCTATTTGTCATGCATAAAACATCAGCAGTGGAGACCAGTATCTCCCTAAAAAACATAAACACACTGAAACTAAAATAGCCTCCAGGTGTTTTTTTCCCCACAGAAAAGGCAATTTTATCAATTATTGATTTTGCTCATTTCTCTAGTGTCTTTGAAAACCAAGCAACCACTGTTTGCCTACACTATAGCAAAATGGCTAAATTAGGAAGTCTTCCTCTCAGAAGTCCATAAGAAAGCCTACTATAGTTTCAGTAATTTCTCCAAAGAGCAGATAAAGAGTCATATACAGCATAAATCATCCTATTTCCTTGGCCATCTCAGACACACTCTCAGTCATGTGAATGGCAGTGGAAACAAAATTGAAAAGCTGTCAAAACATCCTGTAATAATAGGGAAATTAACAGACCTATTTTGTCACGGATATTTGCCTCCATTTCCCCCGCCCCATTATCTTCCTATAGACCCACATTCATAAATCTACACATGGACCATAATAAGCAGTACGTGTAAAATATTAAATCCATACATTCCTTCATTCCCACCCCGATAACGGCATCATGTTATATTCTCCTAGACTAAACTTGGGGTAATGTCCATAAACTGAAAGCTATTATGATGTCATTTAAGGTTCTGTTTAAAATTCTATTGTGGGGGCACCTGGGTGACTCAGTGGGTTAAAGCCTCTGCCTTTGGCTTGGGTTGTGATCTCGGGGTCCTGGTATGGAGCCCCGCATTGGGCTCTCTGCTCAGCGGGGAGCCTGCTTCCCCCTCTCTCTCTGCCTGCCTCTCTGCCTACTTGTGATCTCTCTCTGTCAAATAAAATATTTTAAAAAATAAAATAAAATAGGGCCCCTGGGTGGCGCAGTTGGTTGGGCGACTGCCTTCGGTTCAGGTCGTGGTCCCAGAGTCCCGGGATCGAGTCCCACATCGGGCTCCCAGCTCCATGGGGAGTCCGCTTCTCACTCTGACCTGCTCTCTCTCACTCTCTCTCTTTCCTAATAAATAAATAAATAAAATCTTTTAAAAAAATAAAAAAATAAAAAAAAATAAAAATAAAATAAAATTCTATTGTGAAGAGGAACTTGTTAGCTGAAATAAAACACTATACCTTGATGGAATTTTGAAAACTATTAGATTAAGACCCAGCAATGCAATGTAAGCCATGTTCAACCACACACAGTAGAACCACATGGATTTCATTGGCTGTTAAAAGTCTCAGATGTCAACCTGTATTCCAGCTTTTCATTTTATTTTATTTTTATTTTTAATTTTTTTCTAAGTCAGGTTTATTAAGGTATAATTTACACACAGCAAAATTCATACTTTTGGTATACACAGTTCTGTGAGTTTTAACAAAGGTACATAGTCATGTAACTACCACTGCAATCAAGGTATAGGGTATTTCCATCACCCTGAGAGTTCTCTTTCTTTTTAAATTAACATATAATGTGTTACTTGTTTCAGGGCAGCTCTGTGATTCATCAGTCTTACACAATTCACAACACTCACCATAACACATACCTCCCTGCTTTTTAAAAAGGCAAGAACGGATACAGGGTGACTCGCCCAAGTGACTTGCCCAAGGTGGTGAAAGCAGTTAGTGTCAGAGTTCATGAAATATACACCCATGTTTTCTTACTTCTTGTCATAAAGATTTTAGCACCCTAAGAGGACATCAATCCAAATTTGATTTGACAAGTGCAAAAATACGACTCAATGGTAAGTAGCAGGCTTTAGCCCCACCCCTACGGAGTGAGTGAAGGTGCAGACGTCATCACAACGCTCCCCCTTATCCAGAAGATCAGTCCCATGAGGCTGAGAAAAAGGCCAAGGAGTTCATATAAATGAATTTAACCTGAATTCAACCTACTTGGATTAGCTGGGCACAAGCTCAACTCCTTCCTCTGGATCCTGGAAATCCCCACAACTCCATCATTTCTCTCTTTTAAAATTCCTAACTGAAAGTAAAACATGAATATAGTAGAAAAAGGGAAACATCAGAGAAATGTCTAAGACAAAAAGCCTTCCATCCACCCCAAAGCAACTACTATCAAAAATGTCTTGTGTATCCTTCCAGGATAAAAACTTTCTATGCATATATTGGTATAAACATAACTTTTTAAAATTATATATCTACAAGCCCCCTCGTTTGACTGTCTTCA
Source organism: Nasua narica (assembly GCA_028533885.1). Lineage (NCBI taxonomy): Eukaryota > Metazoa > Chordata > Mammalia > Carnivora > Procyonidae > Nasua > Nasua narica. Next base: position 47,099,324 of record CM052812.1, read on the forward strand.
CTTACGTAGCCAGGAGCTCAGTCTCACTGGTCTGGATGATAACCTGGTCATTTCAAGGACAGAAATCCTGTTGTTAATCAAAGCTAATGTTGTCTCAACTGACACTGAACTTCTGGAGCCTGGGAATACAGCTAAACGGCTAACAAAATACGGAAAGGGAAGAAAGGAAATAAAAAGATAAAGAGGTATTATATTCAGGGCCAGCATCTGGCAGACAGATGTTCATTCAATACTTTCTAAATGATTTATTGATCGAATATATGAATGAATGGAGAAACCAGGACAGGCATACTGTTAACACATATGACATTCAACATATTAAATATTAACTGATGGGGTCCCAATTCTCCAAAAGGTGAGCACCCTTCTTGATCTACACTGTCCAGTATGGTAGCCACTGGCCACAGGTGGCTATTGAACACTTGTACTGTGTCCTCGAAGTATAAACTACGCACCAGATTTCCAAGACTTGGTATTAAAAAAAAAAAAAGATGCCAAATATCTCATTGATAATATATATATATTGATTATATGTTGAAATGACAATATTTTAGATATATTGACTTAAGTAAACCATATTATTAAAATTTCTTTTTACTTTTTTTTTTCCTGCAGCTACAAGAAAACCCTTAAATCCCAAATGTGGCTCACACTGTACCTTTTTTTGGACAGCGCTGCTCTAGAACGTAGGCACCATTACAGCAGTGACTATGTCTGTTCTTTCCCTGCTCTGTCCCAGCACAGGACACTGGAAATAGTAGATGCCCTGTGATACATACCAGATGAAAATTGATTGTGGTATATAGATAAGGCCATGAGTAGGCCTCGGACTGCATAGCAGGAGGCCTTTGCCCTGATCCTTTTATGGACACCCAGCTGTGTGACTTTGGACAAGTCACTGAACCTGCCTAGGCCTTGTTTTCCTCATCTTTAAAATGGGCATAAAAATAAGGTCTTCCCTACAGGGAAACTGCATGGACCAAATGAAAGAAAGTCTACAGAAAAGGGTAAAACCTATGTCGGGTTCCTCCTGAGTTCCAGTATGCTCTACCACCAACACTCCTAGAAGAAGCAAGATGCAAAAAATACCGAAAGAACAGGGTAAGAAACTAACCAGTGAAATTCCTGTATCTTGGATTTCCATCACAGCATGTGATAGCAAAATCAAGACAAAGACAGGTGCAAAGGAGATTCTCCCAGGAATGGAAACTTGAATACTCATCACTCCCTCTTCACTGTATCTCACCAACCAACCACAGTTGACAAAGGGACCTGCAGAAACCTTCCCCCAGGGGCCACGGAACAGCTACTGAACTGGGAAGAGGCAGCCTTCTCTGTGCGGCTGACGAAGCACTGCGCCACCTGGGGCTCACGGCTCAGCGGGAAACTTCATAATCCTGGAGGCCTCGGAGACCTAGGGGCGGGGGGAGTTCCAGAGGCCCAAAAATCGACTCACCCCCTTGTTTCAGGCGCAGCTCGCAGGGTGCCTTACCTTACTCTAGGACGCAATCAGGGCTCTTGGAGAGGGAAATCCAAAGGACCCTGGGGCAGGCTGTGGCTTTTAGTGAACAGCAGGGTGGATTTCAGCTATCCCAGCCAGGTCTTTGTCCCCATGTCAAAGACTATTGCGGAAAGGGAATGAAAGGGTACCGAAGAAAGCCCCCTTCAGCAGGGGCCATTAAGGGAGCCTTCAGGAGCTCACCGCAGAGTGGTTAACCCACAGCAGAGAAAGAGCAGAGCCAAACACCCATGGCCTTGAGGCAGAAGAGCAGCAGAACAAAAATAGTCCGTTTCAAGAGGCAAAGGTCAGATTCTCCCTTCAGCCTCTGCAGGGAACCACAGAAGCCCCAGAAGTGAATGACTTACCATCAGTATGGCCACTGCATGAAGGAGAGCAAGGAGGGCACAGTGACTTCCCCTTTGCTGCAAGGGTCTGACCCTCCCCCTTCACTGAGGGCTGCTCCCCGTGACGTGGAAGCGAGTCACGCCGTGTGGCCAAGCCTCAAGCCCCTGGGACCTCTGCCCCGTGACCCGCGTCATCGCAGCGCACGGGGCCTGAGCCGCTGCCTGCTCCTCTAAGCAGAGAGCCGAGGGACAGGCCACCAGGCAAGGAGCAGAGCCCCCAGAACACAGAGGTGCCTCAGAAGCAACAGGCAAGGTTTGTGGAAATTCACCGTCCTGGAACTAACCCCCCTGAGAGTCAGGTTCAGTAGGTCTGGGGTGGGAGCCCACTCACCCACCCTTGAAACAAAATGCTCTAGGGAACTCAGGGAAGCTTCCTCGTCCCTGATCCTGCTTCTTCCACAAGCTTTCTTCATCCCTCTTGTCTCCCCGTGGAGAACAAGGGCAGCGAAAGGAGACTTAGGAGAAAGCAAGGCAACGTGGAGAGGATTCTAGAGTCGGAAGGCCCTCAGTTCCAAAGAGAGGTGTTCCCATCTTTGTGCAAGTCGTTTACACTCTCTGAACCTTAGATTTCTCGTCTGAGGAATGGCAATAAAACCATCTACCCACACAGGGTTGGCGGGAGAATAAATGCACGTAAAGTGTCCCCTGCATTACTCCTAATAACTGTCAAGAAACATTCGTGCTATTATTAGCTCTTTCTGTGAGGGCAGTTCTCCACATGAGTGTCTCTGCAAGAAAAATTCTACATGTAAATTCTACATGTAAATAATTGCCTTAATCAGGCATAAAAGGAAAGAAAAAAATTAAATCACAACAACAAAAACCTATAGTAAGAGGGGCCATGGATTCGGGTCATAGGGAGACGGTAGGAAGATGCCCAGAGCTGTGATGCCCCCGCTGTCTCCAGGAGTCGACAGAGAGAAGAGCGGGGAAATCCACAGATTCACAAAGATTTAGGCACAAAGCTGCAGGGAGATATGTTGCAACATTATTTATAAAAAGGGAAAACTGGCAATAATCTACAGGTATTTAAAAAAATTTTTTAAACATTATGATGAACATATATTTACTTCATTTCAGGAAAAAAAATGTTCCTTTGTATATTTAGGAAAAGATTTTGGGATCCATTTGATGAGCTGAAAGCATTTTTAAATATCCTTCTTCTAAACTCCAGTATAATATTCAGATTAGAACATTCATATCAAGGACGCCTGAGTGGCTCAGTTGGTTAAGTGACTGCCTTCGGCTCAGGTCATGATTCTGGAGTCCCGGGATCGAGTCCCACATCGGGCTCCCAGCTCCGTGGGGAGTCTGCTTCTCTCTCTGACCTTCTCTCCTCTCATGCGCTCTCTCACTCTCTCTCTCTAATAAATAAAAACTAAAAAAAAAAAAAAAAGATTATCTTTAAAAAAAAAAAGAACATTCATATCAACAAAGGAAGGCCAAATGTAGGCATATCCCTCTAAATGTTCCCCATGGGAACAAAAGGCAAACTATACTATAATTCTGGGTACCATCAGAACGGCTGAAGTACAGGAGCGTGAAGAGGAACGGGGAGGCAGAGGGAAAACAATGCATATAAAGAAGCAGGTGAGATCCCCAGTATAATACTGAATAATATTAGAATAAGGTTTACTGCTTCCCTTCCCCTACACACACACACACACACACACACACACACACACACTAATGAGAACTTTGGAAATCAAAAACTCAGCATCACCTAACAAGTCCTTTCTCACACAGACTAACAATCTATTTTTGTATTCCAGGGAGATTTGCAGCAAAGAATACAGCTCGACTAAAAAGAGGAAATAATTTCTATGCTCTACCTGGGTTTTTCTCACTTCCTTATTTTAAAATAATCACCCAACAAATTAAAAAAAAAAAAAATCCCGAACAATAGTACAGTGTTCTATGCACTGGGTATATATCACTGGAGACATTTTGCAACTAAACAGAATCAATTCAAGGGTTCTGAGTAATTTGCCATCTTCTCGGAAAACTTATAATGATATATTACAGTGCTAGGGGCTGGAAGAAACCTTCCAAATCATGTGGTCCAACCCCATCATTTTACAGATGAAGATCTTGGGAAGCAAACTGCCTGCTCCAACGCACTAAAGACTCTAATTAAAACATCTGCTCAATTTTAAGGTAGCTGACAAATTTGGAGAGGGGGTGGGAAATAAAATAAAACCTCCAAAACACTTTTTAGTGGAATAGTAATTATGACCAGCAGGCTTAACAAATGAAGAAGCAGTAAGGATTGTAATGGAAGTATAAGTTTACTCTAATGTCATGATCACTTACATCCAGAAAACTGACATTAAAAGTTGCCAGAGCTCACACATCAAATCTGTGAGTGGGGGCAGAGGAAGAGAACTCAGGAACTCGGCTCTGAAGTCTGTTGGCCTAAGCACCAAATGGTGGCCTCATTTCATACCTAAGCTGACAGGTATGAAGGAGTCACCCTGATGTGATGGTTCCTCTACTTCCAGAAAAGTGGAGATTGGAGAAAATGGTTCATGCACTACATGATCACTGACCTGGCAAAGGAAGAGAGGCTTAGACCCTTGCTCACATACTCAGTGGACCCTTGACCAGCAGCATCAGGATCACCTGGGGACTTGTTAAAAATGCGGAATCTTGGGCCTGAGTGGCTCAGTCCATTAAGCATCTGCCTTTAGCTCAGGTCATGATCCCACGACCCTAGGATCAAGTCCTGCGTCAGGCTCCCTGTTCAGCAGGGAGTCTGCTACTCTCTCTGCCCCTCCGCCCTGTTCATGAGCTCTCTCTCAAATACTCTCTCTCTCAAATAAATAAAATCCTGAAAGAAGAAAGAAAGAAAGAAAGAGAGAGAGAGAGAAAGAAAGAAATGCTGACTCTTGGGCCCCACACAGACCTACCAAGTCAGAATGTGCATACTGACAAGATCCCCAGGTCCCCCTGAACACAGGAAAGTTTGAGAATCGCTTATTTAGATAATGCAGCAGCAAAAGAAGTATAATTGACTACCTATAACCCCATTTACTCTAAGTTTCTGGAATAATTACCTTATTACCAGCCTTGCTCTCTAAAGCTTTTGATCTTTAAGCTTTAAGTTTTAAATGTTCTAAAATTTAGCCTAAATTTCAAATAGTGTCAGCAAATATCTTATTGAGTAGTCATGTTTTTCCAAAAGGTACCTCAGTGTTAAGAAAAAAAAATATATATATATATACATATATATATATATACATACACATAGACAAATATGCTGGGAGCTTTACCATTTTTAAGGATTACATAGATTATAACTTGAGGTATTTTTTTCCTGTTATTTTCTGCTGAGGTCATAGGAGAAACATGACCAATATTTCTTCAGGGGAAAATTAGAAACTTAGGGAGACCGGATGAAGGAGGAAGACTAGACTCACAATAGAAATGTGTTCCCAGGGCACCTGGCTGGGTGGCTCAGTCCAGTAAGGGTTTGACTCTTGATTTCAGCTCAGGTCATGATCTCAGCGTCGTGGCATCAAGCCCCGTGTCAGGCTCTGTGCTCAGTGCAGAATCTGCCTGGGATTCTCTCTCCTCCTCTCTGTGCCCCACCCCCATAAATAAATAAAATCTTAAAAAGAAGAAGGAGGAGGAGGAGGAGGAGAAATGTGTTCTTGTTGAAAAAGAGGAATTTAATGTAAGGGAATTTTATGGTCAAGAGGCTGTGAAGGTCACATGGTCCACTCACGGCTCCAAAGCTGAATCCCTTTAGGCCACATTAACAGTCTCCATTCACATACTCCCAGGGGTGTGGAACTCACCACCTCCAAAGGCAATCCGTTCCATCTTTGCACACTCTGTTAGAAAGGTTTCCTGAAATCTATCTCCCTATAACTTTCAACAACCCTACAATCAGTAACTCCATAATTATTGTCTCTACTATTAATTCAACCCCATTATCAATTTCCCATTACATTTCCCACTGGGATTTTCTTTCTTAACACAGAAGGTAAAAGATACAAGTCTCATGTATTTATGCATTTATTTCAATCACAGGGCATCTTGTTTTAGTGGGATGTATGAAAATTTCATTTTTTGCTTTTATTTTGAGGCACCTTAGGAAAACCTCATGTGTACAAGAGAAGTATTAAAATAAATTATCACAAGTTATAGAGACTATAACTAAGGGCATAATCATATCAGAAACCTAGTTTGGGATAGTACCATTCTTAAACATTGTTTTAACCCTAAGCTATGAGATAGTGAAGAGAAGGGGATGTTTTGGAAATGTTTGAGACTCTCTGACCTTGGGAAATCATAGGTTATCAACCCTGGAAAGTGTCTCGGATCAAGTCTCATTCTGGCCTCTTACAGAGCAGGAAACGGAAACCCAAAGAGGTAAGTGACTTGCCCAATACCGGGCACCCAATTAGCACCATGGAGTGTCCCTACCCCTGGTCAATGCTCTGTTTGGCACACTGCCAGACTCTGAGTCTGGACTTTGTTAAGGAAGCTTGCCCAACATAAAAACCGGAGATACAGCACCACATTACTGGGCCCACCAAGGGCGATGGCGATGTGTACCTGAAAAGCAAGCCGTCCTAGCACACACAGACCCCTCAGATCCCAAAGTCCACAAGTCTAACACCAGATAAGAAAGTTATATCGGAGCCATAAGCCACCTTTCTTCTTTCTCTTTCCTAGAACTCCATTTGTTCCTACCCATTCACTGATTCTGAACTGCAGAGTTTCCACCAAGAAGCTTATTTTAATCTCCCATTAAAATAATCTTTTTCTGATGACAGGTTATTTGTTCCCAGAACAGAAACACCACCGTGGAACCCTTCATCCTTTCAGAAACGCTTGAAGCTAAAGGCTCACAGCATACGGAGCCAGAGGCCTTAGTAAAAAGTAAATGATTATAGGCAATCGATTTATCCAGGCATCTAAACATTGGGCTCATTGAAATGATATTAAAAGAATCCTTTCTATCATGTATTTTTTTTTAATAATACCACTGGAATATTTTTAAAAACAATCTATTAGATCATACAGTGTGAGAAGCTGGCACAGAGACAATATATCTATGTACGGGCTGCTGGGCACAGCAACCTGCCCACGAGATCATAATGGACCACAGCAGGGATAGGATCCATCCGCAGAAATAGCTACTTGTATTTCAGTTCTTTGTAAGTTTAGGCAGATCAAAACTCCCTCCAGGCAATGAAGAACAATCATGTAGGATCAGATTATGTGCGTTTTCTATCACTGTGGCCCTCTAAAGTAAAGAAAAGCAAACACCCTAGAAGAATTTCTTTTCCAGGTGAGACATCTTTTATATTAACACTCGTCACTTATATCACAAATTAGCCAGGATCCCACTATGCTAAGAGATCTGGTCCTATTTATCGGTTTAGAGCAGTGCCGCTGGATAAAAGTACCGAGGAAGCTATATCAGCTTTTTCGGGTCCCTGGGAATTAGTGAATTTTTGACTCAGTTCATCAGATGAGACGGGGTGGATGAGTCGAATTCATGCCTGAATCCCCGCAGGGATAACTGAGCCCCATTAAATCAACCCGTAACTGTCTAGGCTTCTTGGCTGGCATCAGGTACATTAAGACCTCAAATGGCAAAGGAACAGAGATAAACACAGAGCCCACTCAGAGCCCACAGTCAGGCAAAAATAGAAAGCAAAAGAGGAAGAAGAGCTGTGACAGGCCTCCATCCCAGAACGCGCCTTCCGTTACTGTTCATCAGAGTGTATGTCCCACTTCCTGGGGCCACTGAAGTCATGAGCCTGGCCAAGGGGACCAGAACCTTCCCACTTTAAAGGAAGAAACAGGGCAAAAGGCAGAAGCTTGGCTAGTGGGAAATAGAGAAGAAGGGTATTTCTCTCTAAACGTGTTGTCCAAAGTGACATATTTTCCACAACAATCTTAAGGTCCCTGATGATAAATTGGAAGCAGCTTACAGGCAGGAAAGCTGTCTCCACCTGAAATGCCTGCGGCCTGGAGGAGCCTTTCTTCTTGTTGTTGTTGTTGTTGTTGTTGTTAAAGGGCTTGCTTAGCTTTCCTTGAGAAGACAGCCTTACCTTCGGAAATGGCCTTCCTCACCGCTGCCACGTAGGTCTCCGGCTCGTCGTCGCAGGTGAGTTCCTGCCAGTGCGCCCAGTCGGGAAAGTAGTCCAAGAACTCCTCGCCGTCCTGCACCCCGCAGAGCAGCCGCACCACGCGGTGCGGGGGGTGGAAGGCTCTCTGCAGCAGGGGCAGCAGGGCCGGCCGGCAGAAGCACTGCACCAGCTCGGCGGACAGCAGCACGACCACGCAGCGGGCGCCGAGGAAGAAGTTCAGGTCCTTGGCCGAGAAGGAGGCGTCGGGGCTCAGCCTGTAAGTCAGCGTCTTCTGGCTGCGCACCTGCCGGCTGGACAGAAAGAGGTCCTGAAGGTACTGGCACCACTCCTCGGCGTCCGGGCTGTAGACGATGAGGATGTCGCATCTTCCAACCGCCCCTGAGCGAGAACGAGGCGGAGAGGCATGGTGACACACTTGCTCTTTCTAGGGCTCTCACGACTTTATCTCGCGATAAAGCATCCAGAGGGAGGTCCTGGCCCCACCATCTTGCCCAGTCTGCCCTTAGCGGCGCTGTCAAACCTCTCCCCCTACCTCCGGGCTGTGTTCCAGCCGCACCGGTGTCCCTGTCTCTGCCCTGAGATGCCGTGCCATTTCAGAACCTTACATAAGCTGTCGCTTCTGCTGGCATGCTCTTCCACCCACAGCTGATGCCGAATAAGATGATGATGACCCTGCGATGGCGATGATGGCGACAGCGAGAGCAAGCACTTTATATAGAGCTTACTGTGTTCCAGATGCTCTTCCAAGCACATTGCCTAGTAAACTCTTTTAATCATCGCAGCAACCTTACTAGGTAGAGAATACTAGTAGCCCCGTTTTAAAGATGAGAAAACAAAGGTGTGGCAGCTTACGTATTTGACCAGTGGTGACAGAGTCAGAACTTGAACCCAGTTTGGCCCCAGAAACTGGCTCTTTCCCAAATACGGCGGTTACAAGTACAGGTATGGAATCAGGTGGCCAGAGTTAGCATCTTGGCTCTGTGAATTATTAGCTCTGTCACCTTAGGCAAGTTACTTAAATATTCTAAACCTCAGTGGACTCATCTGAAAATGGAAATATAATGGCAATATTTATCAGTGTTTTGTGAGAATTAAATTAGATATTTCATATAAAGAACAAAGCACAGCACTTGGCATGTGGTAAGCCCGCAATAACTGATAGCTGGTGTCCCCATCCTCATAGTAATAGAAACAATGCATGAACATAAGCAGCAGCTAGGGGGGATTTAATGCTTTGATCTACATAATATCATTGGTAGGATGTCCTTCACCACACCTGGACTGGGACATAGGCTTTCTTCCTCTCATAAAGCATAAATGCCAGAAATAGGCCAAAAACCTATTTGATCTCTAGGCCAAAGCCTCAGAGAAACAGTGAGTTAAAAAGAGTTTTAGGGGATCACTTGGCCCAAATGCCTCATTTACAGATAAAAGAAACATTTCATCAGGGAAAGATGAAGGGACTCGCTTAAACACACACTCAGCAAACTGGTCACTAAGCCAGGACTGAACCTCTGGGTGTCCCCTGGTCCCCTGTCCAGTCCTCCCTCCAGTCCACCTGCCGCCTCCCATCAGGGATTCGGTTAAGAATCTTACAAATAATAAAGCTTACCTTCCAATTATCAAAGTTCAAAGAAGCTTGGCTCTTAACACACCTGTCACTTCCTTTAGAGAAGGCTTCCTCTCCCACTAACTCCACAAACTCTTCTCTGTGACTTGGAAGGGGTGGGTGCAGGGGAGTCCCCACAGTAAGCACAATACAACAGGGATCCTTCCTCCCACTCAGAGAAGGAAGCTGCCCAAGTCTGGTGAAGCTTGGGAATCAGGAAAGTTGTGGGTTGCTACAATTAAACATCACGCCTGGACCACATCTCACTGAGTGGTTCCTGGCAAAAAGGTCAGAGGCAGGACTGGGGCAAGACCTGGGGCTGTCAACTCTGAAACATCATGAGAGGACTCCATCTTCCTACGCCAACCTCCTCAATATTCCGAGTAAAAACCAATGACATATAATATGTAAATTCAATACAGTTCTGATTTCCCCAGGGATAATATTACCAAATTTTTAAAAATAGCAAATAAAGAAAAAGTTTGGAGTTTCTTTTTGGAGTCTCTACTTTGCTGGAGCTCTAATCCGGTGCTAATATAAAAAATATAAAACCCAACAAGCTCTCAGTAGGAGCACATTGATCAGTCAGGGAGCACTTTTGAAGGGGAGGTTTGCAAATTTTAAAAGAAGTCAGTTTTAGAAGGCAATATTGGCAGGGGGGCAGTTAGCAATTCTGACGACACCATGGACCTTTGTGGCTCTGCAGAAAACTCATTTCTAAGCATGGTTTAGTTCCTCAACTGTGAATAAAACAGTCCATTTTAGGACTGCTTACACTGGTCCCAGAGTTTAAACAGAATAAAGGCAAATTTTTAATGTACAGAAGGTGGTGTTACAGCCTTCCATAAAATAAAATCTTTGCTGATTTTTTCGCCCCTATGTAACACAGTTCTTTGTACTTAAATGGAGAAATCATTTCAGGACAATGGAAGGACTAAGATTGACCAAGCAACACAGCTATGGAACTCATGCTGAGAAAAGTAGAGTTAAGGTACCAGAATACGTTTACCTTCCTTCTACCCCTCTTTTCTACATGGTTGGCTTATCCTCAGAGGTGAATGTTCTTCTAAATGTAGTGTTAATGCATATACCTGTGTTTGAGCCTGGTCCACCAGGGAGGCAAGGTACAAGACTTTATATTGCACTATAATAGTAAGGGTGCGATGTTAGCAATCTGTGCTCAGAATTCAGTTAAAAGTGCAAAAGTAAAAAACTGTAGCCACCAACACCCCCACGTATACAGACAAATACACTAGCAAATATCTTGTCAACAATTTTTACAAATGGGCTAGAAGGAGAATAAGATCTAGGGGAGGGCGGGCCGTGGTCCCACACATTAGGGATAAAGCCACTGGTGATACCTTCAATGGATGGTAGAGAAATGAGAAAGAGGGAAGAGTATTTCCGAGAGCATAGTAAGTAGTCTTAAGAAAACAACTCAATCTTGGGGGCCTCGGTGGCTCAGTGGGTTAAAGCCTCTGCCTTCGGCTCAGGTCATGATCTCAGGGTCCTGTGATCGAGGCTTGCATTGGACTCTCTGCTGATAGGGAGGCTGCTTCCCCTTCTCTCTCTGCCTGCCTCTCTGCCTACTTGTGATCTCTCTCTTTCTGTCAAATAAATAAATAAAATCTTTAAAAAAAAAAAAAAGAAAACAACTCAATCTTAGAATAATAACTGACTTAGCAGGAAAAGCAAGCAGCAACCTTACAATGCCCTGACATGTGGCCATGAGCGATGGATGCTACTTTTATGAGGAGACAGTGACCCAAAGCAAAGCAAACCAACGATTTCAAATGACAAGTTCCGGGGTCACGGAGGAAGTGAGTATTCATTTCACTCTGGATCCTGTCTCAACACGACCTGTTCCTTTGTTAAGAGTACAGCGCAGTATCTGCTGGGCGTGAAAGGCCTCTGGTCATCAAGGGAGCCCAGATATTACCAATGAGGAAAACCGGGTGTGGAATGTATGAGAACTCTAACATCTTCGGTTTTTCAATAAATCTAAAACTTCTAAAATGAAAACTTTAAAATACAATTTAAATCAAAAAAACACTTAAAGGGTTAGCCTCTTCTGTATGGAAAACATTGAAAATGTCTCATTCCTGGGGTTCTGGTGGTAGATTTGACTCCCCCCCCAACTCCTTTGAGCAAAACTACCTGAAAACAAAGTGGTTAGTGCCTCAGACTCATTAATATTACAACCTACTTGGTCACCCACTTGTGGCGTGCCTTGAGACCAGTATACTAAGTCTAAGCAAATTTTGCCTCGGCATAAATGAGGACAAGGAAATCTATCGCCTTTTTGAATTTTGCTCTGCTGCTGAAACTGAAAGCTGGGGAAATTCTAAAAATAAAAAAAGTTCCGAAGTGGAAGTTAAAGTTCCTCAATGATAGGGTAAATAACACAGGACCAAACACTTTGTCAGCAACCCTCTCTTGTACAGGGACACCCCTCTTGTCAAGGCCTGTAACATAGGCCATTTCCTCACTATTCCAAATCAATTCTCCCAGTTTGTTTATTAAGAAAAATGAAATCTCTGATCTCACTGATATGTGGAATTTAAGAAACAAAACAGAGGATCCCAGGGGAAGAGAGGAAAAAATAAAACAAGACGAAAGCAGAGAGGAAGACAAACCATAAAAGACTCTTAATCATAGGAAACAAACTGAGGGTTGCCAGAGGGGAGAGGGATGGGGAAATGAGATAACTGGGTGATGGACATTAAGGAGGACATGTGATATAACGAGCATGGGGTGTTATATAACACCCCATGTTATATAACATGTCTGTGAAAAATCAGACATTATATGCTAATTAATTTAATGTAAATTTTTAAAATGTTTAAAAAATAAAAGAAGAAAAAGAAAAATGAAATCCATGCGGGCACCTGGGTGGCTCAGTCTTCCGCTCAGGTCATGATCCCAGGGTCCTGGGATCAAGCCCTGAGTCTTGGTCCCAGCTCAGCAGGAAGCCTGCCTCTCCCTGTCCCTCTGCCCCTCCCCCTGCCTCATGCTATCTCTCCATTCTCTCTCTCAAATAAATAAATAAATAAAATCTTAAAAAAGAGAGAGAAATGAAATCCATGAACCAAGAGGTGTCTATAAATCCTAAACAGAAATGAGGATGGGCCTTTGTCCTTGTGGAGCTTTAGGAACAGGTTGGGCTATAGGAGAAAGCAGTGTGGGTAATGGTGGGGGTGGAGGGCCAGGGCTTGTGGCTACAGGGAGTGACAGCAGTGGTTAAGAAAGACAGTGACTGAAAAAGAGCTTCCTTAGAAAGATTCAGAATCCACCTGAGAAAAGAACAGGGAGGAAGTGGCAAGTGGCCTTTCAAACTACCCAGCCCTGGCCATTTCTGTAGTCTGTAAGTGACTCCGGCTCCCCATTCATCTGTCCTGAGCTCCCTACTGAAGAGGGATGTGCGCTAGGGAAGGTGACCAGGATAGGGAGGGGTCTGGTAACGACTCACATAAGGAGCTTCCAGACTCTGAAGCATTCAAGTTTAGAGACAAGAACCAGATGGGAGTTACGATCACAAAAAATTAAATGTACCTTCAAACCCTATTATTCTCTAAGTCTAGGGATGGTAGAAAAATCTGGAGGTAAGAGAAACCTTGGGGAAAAAGGGCAAGAAAAATTATGCAAGCCTTCTTCAAAGATCTGAAGGCTGACACATGGAGCAAAGGATTCTGGTCTTCCCCCAGCCACAGACTCTTGGAGAAGTCGCTTATGGCTTCTTTGTCTCCTCTCCCTCGTGTGTAAATGCAAAAGATGCCATCAGGAGCCTACAGAATATTCCAGGGTAGGCTCATTCCATTTCATTTTATCTTGCTTCCCACGCTTTTTCAAAAACAAGGAGCCAAGATTCTCCTTGATTTCAATAAGCAAAGATGTCTTTCAAAAAAGTAAAATCCAAATGCTTACCCTTCAGCGGAAGCAAATTTGAAAAGACCACACAATTCAGCCTTAAAAAGGAATGAAGTGCTGACACACACTACAACTTGGGTGAACCTTGAAAACGCTATGTTATACAGAAGAAAACACAGAAGACCACATACTATATGATCCCGTTCATATGGAAGTCCAGAGTAGGGAAATCTACAGACACAGACATAAAATTTAGGGCTGGGCAGGAGGAGGGAATAAGAAGGTGATAGCCAAAGCATACAGTTTCTTTCTCTTTTTAAAAAATTTCTATTTCATAAATGTATACCCTCCTTCACTCATTTCTCAAAATGAGTTTCTTTCTGAGGTGATAAAAATGTTCTAAAATGGACCATGGTGATGTTTGCACCTATCTGTGAAGATACTTAAAAAAAAAAAACAAAACAAAAACAAAAACCACTGAATTGTATACTTTTTCTTTGTTTGGGGGTTTTTTAAATTGTATACTTTAAATGAGAAAAGTGTATGGTATGTGAATTATACCTGAATAAAACTGTTTAAATAAGGGAAGGGGGGAAGAGGGGAAGAGGAGGAGGAAGACGAGGAGCAGAAGATTACATGAATGAATGGCCTAGGTGACTCCACACCCTATCATATCTTGTGAGAGGTATTCTCACTGCCACCATGGGTCCTTGCACCTCCAGACCTCAGAGGCCCCAGGGACCTCAGCAGCCCAACTCCCACTTGTAGGACCTGAAGTGGTATCTCACCACAGCGCATGCTGACAGCAGCGGGGTTTGACAGTCCCAACCATTACAGACATTGGCAGAAGCCACTACAGAGGCCTTAAATAGCCCCAGGTTTGGCCACTGAGCGAGAGTCCCATCTGAATGGGAGCACACTCCTCTAGCCCCTTCCACCATGCCCTCCTGGAGTCACGCACACAGGACACTAGACGAAGGTGGTTTTCTCTTGTCTCCTCTGTCCAAACTCTCTTCCAGTTTGTTGTTTCTTGCAATTAACAGCCCAGGGCCTGTTCTCAGTCATGGAAAGCGGTGGGAGCTTCACCGACCTCATCTCCTACTTCCTCCAATCACCCACCTGCTCCACCACCTGCTCCCTGTTCCTTAAATACACCATATACACACATTTACTGTTCCTCTGAATGGAGCACTGTTCCCCCACATGACCTTTCAGGTCTTCACTCAAATGTCCCTTTCTCCACGAGGCCTAATCTGGTCCCCTCCTTTAAAATTATAAACCCAGGGCACGTGGGTGGCTCAGTCTGTTAAGCGTCTGCCTTCAGCTCAGGTCATGATCCCAAGGGTCCTAGGATCGAGTCCCACATTAGGCTCTCTGCTCAGCAGGAAGCCTGCTTCCCCCTCTGCCCCTCCCCTCCACTGTGCGCTCTCTCTCATAAAAATAAATAAAATCTTTAAAAAATAAAATTATAAACCCAACCTCCTCTACTGTTTTCCCAATGCGCTTATCATATCATTAATTTCCTTGTCAAGCATATTGCCTGCCTTCCCCCATATTCCATAAGCTCCATGGGTAAATGCCTTATGTCTGTTTTGATTGCTGAATATATACCTGAAACCTAGAACAGTGCCTAGAAATGGTAGGCATGCAATAAATATTTGTCGAATGAATGAATTTCCTCTACATAACTCTGCTTCAGCTTTTGAGTGGAACGTGTGGACTATGAGCCTACTGTTACCACAGTACAGCTTCTTCTAACCTCCAGAGCCCTACTTGAGAGCCACAAGGCTAAAGCTAGCCATTTTCCCCACTCCCTTTAAAGAATGAGCCTGTATTACCAGATCTAACAGGACTCTTACTGCTGACCTTCTCCAGCCCTCACCCTGTACCCCTCACTCCCAACAACCCCCCAAACCCCAACACCCCCTCACCCCCATCCTGCCCCAGCTTCCAAAGCACCATTAGGAGGCTAGACCTCAGGAGATACAGGGACAGCTGGCTCTTCATTCTAGCATCTGCCCACATCCTTCAAGAACAGTATCTTCTTCTGGCTGACTAGATTTTAGTTTTCAACAGGCTTACATCCTGTTTATACATGTTATCTCCACTAAAACATGATAAAATGGGTGAGGAAAATACAAGTAAACCAACTTGCAAATACTGTAACTCTAATCTTCTCACCTAGCAATACCCTGTTTACTTATCGTTTTCCTGCACAAGACTGTAAATTAACTCCCTGCGAGCAGACACTGGGCTGTCTTGGTCACCGCTGAGAACACGTGTAGGTGCACCGATAACCACCCTAGTGCATAGTAAGTGGTCCTGAGTTGTCTCTGTTATCATCATTATTACGTGGTTTGTCCCGGATCTCGGAGAGTGAGTGACTTTGGCAAGTGTACACACCCACGAACCCGAGAAGAAGCCAAGACGATCAAAATAGACTCCTGGCACCTTTCGATGGGTAGATTACCCAGTGGACTTCACTTTTTCCCACTCCCCAAAATTCTGCAAAAGGCATAAAAAAACTAAAGCTAACGGAACGGTGTTCGTATGTTTCTATCGAAATTCTAGATGAAAAGCAAAGCCTAGGAAGGGTAGAGGAAGGGGGCTTGGGAAGGCGGCCCAAGGGCCTCCCTCCTGGGACTGCCTGAGCGCCCCCTATTGGTCCAATGGGGCCCTAAGAGAAGCATTTCCCAGGAGTGGACAAGTCGGCTCTCCGCCTTGTTTCCACGGGACCCCGGTTCACAGAGTTGGAAGAACAGAGGAAACGACTCTCAGAAGCAACTAGAGCCAGTCGGAGAGAGGAGAGGGGGCTTAGAAGACGGGGGACTGGGGAGGTGCAGGCGGGGGCAGAGGAGAATCGCGCGACAGGCTGGGAAGGGGGACGTGAGAACGCTGGGGCGAGAAGTTTGCGACGGGGAAGCGGGAAAGAGGGAAAGAGCAGGAAGCGCACAGATCCCGCGCCGAGGACGCAGAGCCAGGAGATGCCCCGCGCTCGGATGGCCGCGGTGGGCGAGAGAGCGAGCCAGCGGGGAGGCTCGGGAGGGGGGCCCGGGCCCGCCTACGCACCTGAGGCTGCCATGGCGCCGGGCGCAGCTCACCTGCCCCGCTCGCTGCGTGCGCGGGGCCGGGCCCGGCGGCGTCCCGGGACGCGGGGCGGCAGCGGCGCCGGGCTCCGCGCAGTACCAGCAGTGGCTCTGGCGCTTCCTCCCGCCCCGCGGCGAGGACGAGCCGCGGGGGCGTGTCCACAGGACCCGCCCCGCCTGCGGGACTCGGTCCGCGGCACCTGCACCCGCGGCCGTTGGGGAGGGGAAGTGAGAACCCCCAGCCCACCCGGGCCGAGCCCCCGGCCAGCTCCCCTCATGGCCCCCGCTGCTCTGCCGCCGGGAGGCAGGGGGCTTCGCGCCACGTGTGCCCCACTCCAGGCGAAACCGGCCTGGCCGGCCGCCAAAGAGCAGTCCTAGGCGGAGGGGAATGGGGGGTGGCGGGGGGAGACGAGGGAGAAGGTGGAGCTACCCGACCTCCGTGACCTGGGCGGGGGTGTATCTAAGCACAGCTGGCCGAGCCATCTCCCCTTCCCCTGGGGCTTTCTCCCAGAGCGGCAACTGGGGCAGGAAGGGGAAGAAGCACCTTCCCGGGCACCTGGCCCTGGGTGCTTGGCGTTGCCCTTGATTACCCTCGAGTGACTTTTCTGTAGTTCCTTGGACCTGGTCTCCTGATGGCACGAAGGATAAACTCCTGTGATAACTGCATAATACAGTTATTGCCTTTTAGGCCTTTGAGGTGGCACCTATCATGTCTTCATGTTTGAGCTGAAGAAACAAGCCATTGCCTTGCTCTCTTGCGCAGATGCCCACAGGGAATGAATGCTCCCGGGAGGTTCTGGCAGGCCTGAGTCCAGAGCTAGAGCTCTCCACGGACTCCCGTACTCACCTGTCTGCTTTTTGCTCTCCTGCGTCTGCCTGCTCCTGTAATTGATCTGAACAGCCCTGGGCCCTTGGAGTCCTCAAAAATGCAGGGTCCAGAAGATGGATCCGGAGAGCAGAGATGAGGGAAAGACAGAGTTCAGGCAGAGGTAGACATCATGAGATGGATTTAGGAATGGAAATATCAGGGCTCAGGCTTATAATGATAATTTTCTACAGCTGCCATAAAAAATCACCAGAAACTTAGTGTCTTAAAATAATACAAATTTATTCTCTTACTGTTCTGGATTTCAGAAGTCCAACAGAAGTCACACTGGGCTAAAATCAAGGTGTCAGCAGGGCTGGGTTCCTTTTTAGAGGTTCTAGAAGAGAATGCATTTCCTTGCCTTTTTCAGCTTCTAGAGACTACCCACATTCCTTGGTTTATGCCCCCCTTCCAACATCCTCAAAGCCAGCCACATAAGATCTCTTTGACCCCCAGGGCCCTAGGATATCAATCTCTCTCTGACTCTTTTATTTCCTCCCTCTTCTGCTTTAAGGACATTGATCCCACCTGGATAATACAGGAAAATCTCCCTTTTTAAAGAGAGACCAACAACCCTAATACCATCTACAACCTTAATCTCCTTTGTCTTGTAACGTATTCATAGGTAATAGGGGTAAGGACACGGACATCTTTGATGAACCATTACTCAGGCCTGGAATTGTGAGAGAGGAGATGAGCTCGATCCTGCTATACCTCACACCTATTTTCCATGTCCAGGCCCTCTCTGGCCTCCAGATCAGGTTAGCTACACCTCCTCTCTCTCACTCCCCCCACTCTGTCCTCCCCCCACTCTGTCCTCCCCCCACCCCCCACCATCAGGCACTATCGCGGCCCTGTATTATTTTTTAGTAGAAATTATATAGCTATGTTTCTTCAATTACTTAGGTGAATTTGTGTCTCCTCCATTCAATTATAAGTTTCTCAGAGGCAGGAACTAGGCTTTTCTTTTTCACCATGGAACCTCTAGCAATTGGAGCCAACACTGGCATAGAGAATATTAATAAACTCAGAAAGTATTTGGATGAGTGAATTAATGAAGATGGCCTGAAGGATAGGGAATTTTCAGGCATTAAAAATCACTGAGGGGTGGGGGTGAGAAAAAAAAAAAAAATCACTGAACTTGGGGCGCCTGGGTGGCTCAGTGGGTTAAAACCTCTGCCTTCAGCTCGGGTCATGATCTCAGGGTCCTGGAATCGAGCCCCACATCGGGGGGTCTCTGCTCAGCAGGGAGCCTGCTTCCCCTCTCTCTCTGCCTGCCTCTCTGCCTACTTGTGATCTCTCTCTCTCTCTCTGATAAATAAATAAATAAATAAATAAATAAATAAATAAATAATTTTTAAAAATCACTGAACTTGGAGGGGAATATGAGATGTCAAAAATGGGTTGTCCAAAAAAAAAAAAAAAATGGGTTGTCCATAATAAAAGCCATTAAGAGTAAGGAAAATGGTGAGCTGAAGTTTTGAAATGTTGAGTTTGAGGTACCTGTGGGATGTTTTAGGACCTCTGTCCTTGCAGGAGAGATGAGGGCCTAGGACTGACCAGTATTGTCACCCTTGGGGTTGAAGCTACATGGTTGGATGGGGGAGAGGGGATAAAGAGCAAGAGCCTGACCTTAAGGACAGAGTCTGGGGGAAGGACCATGCTCAGGAGCCACAGGAGACTGGAATAACCAGAGAGGCAAGATAAGAGGCAGGCCAGGATAAGCAGGAGGCCAAGAAAGGATTTTGAGAAGGTTGTCAATAATGTGGATCACTGGGAGGAGTCTGGGAAAAAGAGATCTAATACAAAGGACTCTGTAAGTCCTCCGTTTCCTCCTGTGCACAATGAAGGCATCCCAGCTCAGAAAATGCTAGCTCTCTGTGGATTACTCTCCTCTTCAGAGAACTTTGCTGGAATACTGTCTACCTCTCCGGCACCTTCCCTCACTCTTCACAAGCCTGGGGCCCTGGCCGGTCTGTATTTCTCTTCGGAGTCATTTCTATGAGGCCGTACTCATCTGTTTGAGGTCATTTCCCCCGACACCCCTGCTACCCAAATGCATGGTCCTCCTTCCAGCTCTGGATGTTAGAGAGTGAAGGCCCTTTCCTGCCTTCTAACCAAGAGAATCTGGATGACTTTGAACTGAGGGACTATCTCTATACTTCTTATAACTCTTAGAGGGCATCCATCGGTTGCGGGTAAGGTCTCTGGTCAGTAGTCGAGATTCTGAATGCTCCCACTGTTGCACAGCACGGATCTCCGATTTGGCTGGGAAGGGCCTCAGAAGCCAACATCCCCTTGCTAAGATGTCAGCCAGCCCCCAACACGGGCACTTCCACCAGTTTCATTATACAGAGGGGCAGGGGTGGGGGGAGGTTGAATTGGCAGAAGTGGTGTCTGTTTTTCCATCTCCATTTGGCAGTTTTTACAAAAGGTGGAAGGCTGGGTGACTGTCCCTCCAAAAATCCCTGCTCTGGCCCATGGGCATTGGCTCCAGGGGCAAGCTCTGCGGTCAGTCCCTCCAGCACCAGATGGCCCGCAGCTGGGTTCCGGGCAGAATGGAGAACCTGAGCGTGACTGCCGCCCTGCCCTCCTGTTGGCCAGAAAGATGAATATAGGTCATCTAAAGAACAGAGGGATGAGGAGTAGGGAAGAAATCCCTGTTTCTTACATCTTCAAGATGTTCTTTCATAATCTCTCAGGCCTAAGAACCAGACAGAGCCTTTTTCTTGGCTGTCAAGACCTCACTCTTCAGGACAAAGGGTAGAGTTGGAGGGAGATGCTGTAGCGGGATACTCTTAATTCCTCTTACTTCTCTTAACTGTCCTTGTGAGGAAGATGCAAACAGGACACACATTTTATAGATAAGAAAGTTAAATACCTTTACCCAAAGGCATACAGCTAGTACATTGCAGAGAGCTGAGTTCTGAACGCCAACAGACCGGCTCTGGAGTCCGCAATTCCACCCATGAGGTGATGTGGTGAAGGTTTGCAGCAGGCCCTGCTGTGATCTAAAGAGCCACACAAGTCACTGGCCAGTACTGGGCTCACCTCCCACTGCAGGTGGGCAGGCAACAGCTCTGTCACCTGCGAGGCTCCCCTGCTCGCCAGGAGCACCTTGTGCATCGGGAAAGAGCGCCGGCAGGCCCCACCTCCCCGCTCCCCTCCCTGTGTATGTCCCATCAGACCTTCAGCCTCTCAGCGGCAAGCTATGTCTCTTCCTTCACCGTGTCCCCAGTCCCTGGCACAGGCTCCAACACACAGCAGGTGTTCAACAAGCGTTGTTTGCTTTTAAATCATCAAAGCCAACCTGCTCGTTTTATAGGTGAAGATGAATCACACAGTCAAGTGACCTGTCCAAGGCCCTACAACCTTCATCTGAGACACTCGTTCCTTGCCTTGCTCACGAGTTCAGAGAGACTCTGCACATTCATACACACAGGGCAGAGTGCATGAAGACCGAACTATAGAGGATAGGCCAGAAGGCCAACACAGGTAGAGGCGGGGAGAAAGAGTTCCAGGGTGCCAAAGACCTGGTTTAGCCTTGTCAACACCCTGAAGTTACAAAATCTGCTTTCCTTTCTACCTGCTCAAGACAGTTTCAGCCCAACCCAGTGGACACAATGCAGACTATCTGGGGACACTTCCAGCTTTTTAGGAACAGGTTGCTTTGCAGACAGAACCTAGAGCCTAACCTCTCGCAAGAGGGAGGCCTCCTTTCCTAGTCACCAAAATGGCCACTCCGTATGCCATAACCCAAGGACCCCTCATTGGGCCCCTTTGAGCAATGGCCCTGAATCTCAAGTTCTTAGGAACAAAATGTTCTTGGGAGTCTGCTATACGGCTAATTCTGTTCAGAGTGTTGTCAGTTACTCAGCTTTCATGAATCTTTAGCTCAAACCAGTGAGGCAGCCATATTATTGTCAGCCCATTTTCCAGGTGAAGAAACTGAGGCTCCAAAAGGTAATTCTCCTGACCCATGGTCACTTGGTTAAAAAGTGTCAAAACTAGATTTTGAATTCAAATCCATTGGTTACACAAAAGCTGCCTGCCTTGCCATGTGTTATGATTCAAAGGCCATGCCAGCCATTCTGTGCTGGTTCCATGATCCCCAACCCAAAATTAACCTTAGTAACAAGAAAAAGGAGTGTTGCAAAGACTGCTGGTTGCCCACCCAGTAGCCATTCCCCCCTTGTTTCTTAGTTACAGAATCCCAATTCCATTTGGAGCCTCAGGATTCCATTCCCCAGCCTCTCTTGGAGCCTAGAGGAATCCAGTTGTAAATGGAAGTCATTGACTGTCCAGAGAAGCTTTTTAGAGGCTGCTTAACCCTTTCACCCTCTCTTTTTAAGTTTTCCCTTTGCCTTTCTCCCCTTCTTTGAGTTTCTGGCAGAAGAGTGAATGGGATGACTGGAGCTCCAACAACCCTCTTAGATTCTGAGGTGATCGTGTGAACAGAAGCCACACACTAAGGACAATGGGGCGGAAAGATGAGCAGAGTCTGGCTCCCTACTGACCACGGAACACCCAAACAAGCCCCAGGTGTCCCTCCCTCCCACACTCAGAACTCTTTTACATGAAAGAGGAACACATGCAACTCTGTCTTATCTGAGACATGGATATTTACATGTCCTACCACGTGTAGCCAAATCTAATTCTTGACCAATATGTGAATGGGAGCTTTCGGTTACTGAGCCCTGACTGTAATCCACAAATTTCCTAATGCTCTTGCAATTCATCCTCACAATAATTCTGCACCCTACATATTATCTCCACTTTACAGACAAACTGAGATTCAGAGATGTGGAATCATTTTTCCAGAATCATTCAGCGGGTAGCAGAACTGGAGCTCAAACCCAGCTCAGTCTGAGTTCAAGTTCCGTGGTCTTTCCATACACAGCACCATGACATACTGGATGCTTGCAGGAAGTTCATTAAAAGTACCTCCTGAGAACACATGACTGCTTTCAAGGTGGGGAGGGGTCGCCCTTGTACCCTCAGCGCTTTAAGCCACGTGCAGATGGTGCTTCATTTGTGCATGAAAGCATATCTTACACATTTTCTACTTCCGCCTTCCGAGGAACTGAAGCAGAAAGTCTAGGCAGCTGTGATTAAAAAATTTTAGGACTTGGCCTTATAGACTCTCAGAGTATTACAGTTGGGAAAGACCCTAAAAGGTCATTATTGGACACATGTGTAAACTAAAACCAAGACAGGCAAAGCGATCTTTCTAACAATATCTATTGAGTTGGAGGCAATATCAGGACTAGAATTCTGGTCTTAATTCCTAATCTGGTGGCGTTTTGGTTTCTTGGGTATCTTTGAAGCTATATCTGACCACTTATGTTTTTAACTACCAGTTAAAAAAAAAAAAAAGCAAATGTAGAAATTCTTTCCACAATCTGATGCTTTAACTTTGTAGTTCTTTCCCATAAATCTACTATAAGTTTCTAAAAGGTTAAAATCAATCTTGAATGCCTAGGATAAACCCAACATGGGCGCCTGGGTGGCGCAGTTGGTTAAGCAACTGCCTTTGGCTCAGGTCATGATCCCGGAGTCCCGGGATCGAGTCCCACATCGGGCTCCCAGCTCCATGGGGAGTCTGCGTCTCACTCTGACCTTCTCCCTTCTCATGCTCTCTCTCACTCTCTCTCTTTCCTAATAAATAAATAAATAAAATCTTTGAAAAAAAAAAACCAACTTGATCATGATATATCATCCTTCTTACATGGTGCCAATTTACTAATATCTTGCTAAGGATTTTTGCATCTGTGTTAAAGGTAGGTATTGGTCTATAATTTTATTTTTTGTAATATCTTTTGTTAGTTTTTGGTATCAGGTTTAATCTGGCCTCATGAAACACATTTGGGAGTATTCACTTCTTTATTCTCTAGCGGAGAAAAATTGGTATTATTTCTTTCTTTTTTTTTTTTTTTTTATTTATTAGAGAGAGAGAGAGACTGAGAATGAGAGGGGAGAAGGTCAGAGGGAGAAGCAGACTTCCCGCAGAGCCGGGAGTCCGATATGGGACTCGATCCCGGGACTCCGGGATCATGACCTGAGACGAAGGCAGTCGCCCAACCAACTGAGCCACCCAGGCGCCCGGTATTATTTCTTTCTTAAGTGTTTGATAGAATTAACAATTAGAACTATCCAGGCCTAAATTGTTCTTTGTGAGGTTTTGCCATATCAGTTTCCTCAATAGACATAGGGCTATTTAGATTTTGCACTTTATCTGTGCCAGTATTGGTAAGGTGTACTTTTCAAGTAATTTGTCCACTTAATATAAATTTTAAATTTTTACTGATATGAAGTAATTTCTAATATTTCTTTATTATCCTTTTAAGCTCTGGAGGATATGGAATGATAGTCCCTCTTTATTCCTGATACAATAAATTTGTGGCTTTTCTCTCTCTCTTTCTTTCTCAATCTAGATAGATGTTTATTAAATGTCACTGATTTTTCCAAAGAACCAGCTTTTGGTTAATTTTTCTCGTTTGTTTTTTTACTTTATTGCTTTGTGCTCATTATTATTTCCTTCCTTCTACTTACTTTGGGTTCAGTTTGCTCTTATCTAGCTTCCTAAGTTTGAAACTTTGGTGATTAATTTTATTCCTTTTATCTTTTCTAATATAAAAATGTAAAGCTATAAATTTCCCCCAATTCAATGCTTTAGTTGCATTTCCCAAGTTTTGATATGTTGTATCTTCATTATACTCAAAATATTTTCTAATGTTCCTTGTGGTTTCTTGTTTGAGCCATGGAGTATTTAAAAGTGAGTCAATCTCCAAATATTTGGGTT
The DNA here is from genome assembly GCA_028533885.1 of Nasua narica. Classification (NCBI taxonomy): domain Eukaryota; kingdom Metazoa; phylum Chordata; class Mammalia; order Carnivora; family Procyonidae; genus Nasua; species Nasua narica. The sequence goes on from CM052812.1 coordinate 47,123,568, forward strand.
TTTAAAAATATATATATATCTTATTATTAACGATTTCTAATTTAATTCCATTATGATCAGAAAGCACACTCTGTATGACTTCAACTTTTTTAATTTATTGAGATTCATTTTATGACCCAGTTTATAATCTATCTTTGAAAAAAATATGTATTCTGCAGTTGTTGGCTATATTGCCAATGAAATCAAGATCAACACCGATAGTGTTATTCTGATCTCCTATGTCTTTACTAATTTCTGTCTGGTTCTATCAATTGCAGAGAGACATATTTTCAAATGTCCAACTGTGGCTGGGAAATTTTTCTCTAATTATTCTCTTAATTCTGTCAATTTTTCTTTCATGTTCCAGAACCTCCATTTTAAGGCATTATTGGGCACATACACATTTAGACTGTTACATCTTTCTGATGAATTAAGCTTTTTATCTCTAGTAAATATGCTTTTTTCTCTAGTAAATAACTTCTTTGAAGATTTTGTTTATTTATTTGAGAGAGAGAGAGAGCATGAGCAGGGGGAGGGGTAGAGGGAGAGGGAGAAGCAAGCTCCCCTCTGAGAAGGGAACCTGACGTGGATCTTAATCCCAGGATCCTGGGATTATGACCTGAGCCAAAGGCAGACGCCCAACAGACTGAGCCACCTACACGCCCCTAAATACTTTTTTTTTACATAAGCTCCGTGCCCAGTGGGGAGCCCAATGTGGGGCCTGAACTCTGGAAACTGAGATCAAGACCTGAGCTAAGATCAAGAGTCAGTCGCTTAATGGACTGAGCCACCCAGGCACCCCAATAGTCTGTAAAAACTTTCATCTATTTATGGTAATCCTCTGCTTGACATCTACTTTATCTGGATACTAATAAAGCCATCGTATCATTCTGTGCTTACTGTTTACATAGCATAATTTTCCATCCATTTACCTTCAACCTACCCACATCTTATTACTTCACTTATATCTCCAAGGTAACCCACACATAATTAAATCTTTCTTTTTTTCTTTTTTTTTTTTTTTATCAATTCTGGCCATCTCTGCCTTTTAATTGGAGTCTGCCCTGCACAGTTATAGTTCAAGAGTTAGACGAGCTTTGGGCGGAGTGTGGAGCTCCCCTCTCTTCCTTTTCTGAGATAACCCACCCTCACTTCCCAGCTGCTGTATCCTTTGAATCTTCAAGATAGCCGGACTGCATATTATCTATCTGAATTTGAGCTGCCTTGCACAGCAAAAGTGGGGCCTGCGCTCTGGCAAAAAGATATAAAACTGAGACACTCAGAACTGTTCCCATCTAAATGTTGACTCCCCTCTAGTGTCTGCCTGCTTCTTTTTCTCTCTTGCCTTTAGGTACTTGTTGCTTTTGTTATGTCATCTGTGGGAAGGTTGGTCCCACAGGAGCTCCTCCTCTATCGTTGGAAGCTAAATCCACTCCATTTCAAGCCCGATAAAAAGCTAGATCAGCTAGACAGTTGCTTGAAGTGTCACTCTGTAAGGAATGCTGAAACATCACAGGGATAGATCAGAAATACGGTGCCAATTAGCTCAATTTTCCATGGTTACTTCTTATATAATAAAATAAAAATTGTTTCCTTTGTTGCTTAGGTAAACACAGTCCTCAAGTGGACGTTTAAGAAATAAAAAAAGTCCATTGGTCCAGACACTTGACCAGGTCAATGCATATATACCTATATGTATTCATTTTTTTAAGTTGCGTAATACCCCATAGCACCATACTATATCCACTCTTCTCTACTGATGGGGGTTCACATTAAGTTCTTTTTCTTCAAGTACATCTTTTTACCCCTACAAAGTCAAGCTACAATAAATTTTCTTGACTATAGTTCTTTATGTACTGGTGTTATTATTTTTCTGTAGAATATATTATACAAAGTGGTATTTCTGGATTAAGGACTATGTGCATTTTTAATACATATTATTATAACATCTTCCAGAGATGTTGTAGAAATTCACATTCCACACTCACATGGGTAGTCTCACCAATTTTTTTTTTTTTTTTTGCTAATGTGACGGATCAAAATGCTATACTTTTATTGTGCTAATTTTCATTTCCTTGAATACCAGTGAGGTCAAGAATCTTTTCATATCACTGATGATTTACACCTTTTTTTCTGGAAGTACTGTTAATATGCTTTGTCAAGTTTTTTTTTTTTTTAAGATTTTATTTTTACTTATTTGACAGAGAGAGAGATCATAAGTAGGCAGAGAGGCAGGCAGAGAGAGGGGGGGAAGCAGGCTCCCCGCTGAGCAGAGAGCCTGATGCAGGATTCGATCCCAGGACCCTGGGATCATAACCCGAGAAGGCAGAGGCCTTAACCCACTGAGCCACCCAGGCGCCTCTGCTTTGTTAAGTTTTAATGGTCTTTTTTTTTTTGGTAGGAGTTAAGGTACATTAGCAACATTCATCCTTTGTCATGTATATTTTAAGTATTTAGTCTTTTGATTTTGTTTATAATTTCTTTTGCTATACAAAACCATGCTAATTTTTAAGAGACGACCTATGATGGGGTGCCTGGGTAGCTCAGTAGGTTGAGCATCCGACTGACTCTTGATTTCTGCTCAGGTCATGATCTCAGGGTTGTGAGATTGAGCCCTGCATCGGCCTCTGGGCTGAGTGTGGAGCTGGCTTAAGATTCCCTCCTCTCCTCTTCATCTTAGGTAGTGACCCTTAGGGTTTCTAAGTTTTGTCTTTTGCATCAGAAAGTCTTCTTTACTTTATAATTTTAAAAATAATTTCTTTTATTTGTATCTAATATTTTTATTTTTCACATTTAGACTTTTAGTCCATCTGGAGTTTATTTTTACATATGATGTGGGGTAGAATTATCATCATATTTTCCTCCAGATGGATAGTCAGTTCTGCCAACACCATATATTAAGTAAGCCATCTTTCTCCCTCTAAATGAAATGTTGTCTTTATTTATATTAAGTCCTTGTTTGAATTTGTTTCTGGACCCTTCATTATTATTATTCTACTTGTATTGTTTATTCCTATGCATATAGTTTTATCATAACAGCATTATAGTAAGTTTTATTATCTGGTATACAAGGTAGAAATTGTGTTTAGCTAGTAATGTGGATAGCAAATAATAGAAGTTTTAGGCAAGAAATAAGTTTATTTCTATCTCATAAAAGAAGTCTGGTATAATAAAGCCAGGGTTCCCATAGTAGCACCACGCTCATCAAGAACCCAGACTTCTACTACTCTGCTCAGTCATTCTCAGTGGTGGCTTTCAACCTCAGGATCTCCTTGTGCCCCAGGACAGCTGCCGAAGCGCCAGCCATATATCCCTTTATTCCAGGCAGGAAACAGAGTGGGGAGAAGCCAGAAGGGTACATGCCAGCTGTCTGATTTCATTTTTAGGGGCTTTTCTGAAAGTCCTAACTTAAAAGTTTATTTACACTGGGGCACCTGGGTGGCTCAGTCACTAAGCATCTGCCTTCTGCTCAGGTCATGATCCCAGGGCTCAGGTCACATAGCTTGGGGCTATGAGTTTTGCGGGTACATGATATCCTCCTCACCTGACACTTTCTACCCTTCACTGTCGTTAAGATCCACACCATGACTCCCCTAATCGAAAGCTCCATTTCTATTTAGGTTTTCTGCAAGTTCCTACCACCCCTCTTCTTCTGTGACTCCCATTGGCTTAGGGCCACTTCCCTTTCCAAGTCCAGCCAGCGGGCAGAAGTCCCTCAGGTATCAGCCAAACCAATATGACAATATTATATTTCTAATATAGAGAAATAATGTATATATTTTAAAAATCATATGTACGTATTTCCTTTTAAGATTCTTGGTTTTTCATCAAAGAACTTCTCAGTCACTAAAAACCATGCATAACCCACAATAAAATTTTCTCCTGAAATTGTAATTTCCCCCACCCCCCTCAAATTGTTCAAGCACCGGAGGGACTGAGCAGAAAAAGGCCCCTGTTTCACTGTCTGTGGAACTCAGCAGCCTGTCCACAGACCTTTCGACAGGGACACTTCCCCTTCAGGGCCTGCACTTCGCCTGGGCTGCAAAGTCAGCCTCCAGCAGGCGCCTCTCCAGCCTTCACTTGACCACAGCTTTGCTCAACGACTTCTGCTTCCTAATTCTTGAAACAGTTTGCTCTTCTCTGCTTTTTACTGGCTGTCTCTCCACCTGCTTCTTTTCTCCCATGCCCTCCCCCCACCACTCCCTTGGTCACCAGGCAGGCCCCGAGGTCAAAAAAGTCTGCCTCACCTGTTCCTTTTCCCTCCCTTCCCTTGACACTATCCACACAGACGCCCCTCACTTTTCCCCACATTCTCAGTATTTCTTTTTCCAGTTTATTGTTATTGTTGTGACTTTACCTTTTAACATAAAACTAATACATGCATAATAAGAGGAAAGAGTAGGTAGGAAACCACTGTTAAGGTTCTAGGGGGCTTGGGGCGCCTGGGTGGTTCAGTTGGTTAAGCGACTGCCTCCAGCTTGGGTCATGATCCCGGGGTCCTGGGATTGAGCCCCGCATTGGGCTCCCTGATGGGTGGGAGGCCTGCTTCTTCCTCTCCCTCTGCCGCTCCCTCTGCTTATGTCCTTCTGCTCCCTCTCTCTAATGGATAAATAAAATCTTTTAAAAAAAAAAGGTTCTAGGGGGCTTGATCTTCCTGGATATTGACTGTTGGGACTGGCTTAAAGACACAAGAAAAAGACCTGTAAATCCCATTCCATCTCTTTCATTGTTCCTGTCTTCCCAGAGAAATAGTTTCTAAGGGGCAAAAATGAAATTTATGAATTTGATGCTGAGTAAGAACCTTTTGAGGTCCATGGAGTGATACAATATTCCCCCATATTAAATTTATCTGGATAGATTAAAATTCAGGAAGCTAAGGCACCCCCCCAAAAAAGGTAATGAATATTCACTGCAGAAAAATTTAAAATATAACAAAGTCAAAAGGCAAAGACAAAAACAAGCTGCAATCTCGTCAGTCCACAATAGCATTCTAGCAGAAGTGAAAACCTCGGGCAACACAAGGTCGTTTTGCTTGTGTTTTTGTTTTCTAAGTTTGCAGCAAACTTATTTGGCTACACAACCCAACCCAAACTGATGGGACATTTATTTATACCTTCATCCCACTTAGAGTGAATATTCAGGTTCCACTGCAGAAATATTCGTGGGTTTGATTGTAAATTGCTGCCTCATGCACACTGAGGGTTTCCCGCAATTAAGCCCCTTTGTAAAATCTGAGAAATTCTGAGCAAATTTCAAAACGTATCTGACCCTCAAGGGTCCGAACTGTGGACCTGAAGCCTTCAAGAAAGTGATGAGAAGAATGATACCACATGACATGTACGTGCTCCGGGCCCTGCACAGCCCTCTGTGTATATTAATTAATTAAATCCTTATACATCCTCACAAAGTAGGTACTATTATCTTCATCTCCATTTTACACACAAGGAAAGGGGTGACATTATACTTCCTGTTTTATCGCTTGCTTTCTAGGCTGGATAATACGTCTTGAACACCTTTTGTTTCAGTGACTGACTCTCCAGCCTTATCTCTAGTGATTACATTATGTCCTATTGTGTCACTGTGTTTGCAGCCAGTCCCCTGTTTTTGGGCACAGGCTATGTTCACACCCTTCCTTTTGATGCATTTCTCTCAGAGATCCTTCAGGAGAAGTCTGTCAGTCATCCCTCTCAGACCTTTGGTTCTGAGGGGCCAGTACATCCCAGTACTTGCTTACTGGCTCCTTAGAAGGAAGCTTGTCCTGCCTCTTGACCATCTCCTTTTATATTTTTTATTTTGTGTTCTTCTAACTAAACGTTCTCATCCTCTGTATATCTCTACCCAATTCCCCAGCATTTGAGGCATCCATTTCGCCATTATTGGGGCAAAATCTGAAATGGCGGATATCTCTCCCTTCGTCAGCACCGCCTCTCTTGCTTCCTGCCTGGGACTGACCCACTTCCCTCTCTGTGCGCCCTCACAGAAGGCTAGCATGTCATCTCTTAGGTCTATAGTCCTACTGCCTGATTGCTAAGCACTTAGTCCAATGGGTCCTTCTTTGACATCATTTAATCTTTTTTTTTTTAAGATTATTTATTTATTTATTTGAGATAGAGACAGTGAGAGAGATCACGAGAGGGGAGAAGGTCAGAGGGAGAAGCAGACTCCCCATGGAGTTGGGAGCCCGATGTGGGACTCGATCCCAGGACTCTGGGATCACGACCTGAGCCGAGGTCAGTTGTTTAACCAACTGAGCCACCCAGGCGCCTGACATCATTTAATCTTAATTTTTTTCCCACAGTTGGCACTCAAATTGTTCTCATGGCACCTGTATTGGTTTCCTGTGGCTCCTGGGACAAATGACTAGAAACTCGATGGCCTGAAACAAAAGGAAATTTTTCTTTCACAGGTCAGAGGGTCAAGAGTCCAAAATCTAGGTGTGGGCAGAGGGAAAATCGAGGCAGAGCCACACTCCCTCTGAAGGCCTGGTGGAGAATCCTCCCCTCCCCCTCCAGCGTGTAGCAGCAGGGTTTGCTTGACGGCTGCATAATCCAACTGCAGTCTTCATCCTGGGCTTCTCCTCTCCCCTCCGTGCCTCTCTGTGTCTTTTATGAGGACACTTGTCATTGGGTTTAGGGTCCCCCCAGATAATCCAGGATGATCTCATCTTGACATTACATCTGCAAAGATCCTTTGTCCACATTTGGTCACATTCACAGCTTCCAGGGGTCAACACAGGGACATAACTTTTGGGAGGCCACCAAATCCACCATAGCACCACTCTTCCCAGGTCTAGGAATTGATTTTTTCCCCTTTACACTCTCCAAGCAGTGTCTCTTACTTTCCCAATTCCCACCCAGGAGAGTCCTAATGCCTTGGAGATCTTTCATTCTCGGGGAGCTAGCAGGGATAAAACAATGGTCAAAAAAGGGTTGAAAAAAAGGGCTCTTTTCTTCTGCTGATCCATAAATCCCAAACCAGTCCTTTCACATGCATTAAATATACCATCTTTAGGGTGCCTGGGTGGCTCAGTGGGTTAAGTCTCTGCCCTCAGTTCAGGTCATGATCTCAGGGTCCTGGGATAGAGCCCCGCATCGGGTTCTCTGCTCAGCGGGGATCCTGCTTCCCCCTCTCTCTCTGCCTGCCTCTCTGCCTACTTGTGATCTCTGTGTGTTAAATAAATAAATAAAATCTTTAGTGTATATATATATATCTTCTTTAGCAAATTGAGTATTTTTACTTATGCTAAAATGAGGCACAGCTTTATCTCAAAAACCAAAGGTTAAATTCCAAGGAGGAAGGAATGATTTCTCGAGTGCCTAGAACATAGTAAGTGCTGTTCTATTATGTCATTTAACCCTCAAAACAACTGAGTCTTAGAGTCCATTTTCTCTACTCTAAAGAATAGAAAATTGGGGCACCTGGGTGGCTCAGTCATTAAGCGTCTGCCTTCGGTTCAGGTGATGATCCCAGGGTCCTGGAATCGAGCCCCATGTCAGGCTCTCTGCTCAGCGGGAAGCCCATTTCTCCCTCTCCCTGCTTGTGTTCCCTCTCTTGCTGTCTCTCTATGTCAAATAATAAATAAATAAAACTCTTTTAACAAAAAAAGAAAAAGAAAAGAAAATTGAGGCTCAGAGAGGTTAAGTAACTTGTTAAAAATCAAACAGTACCCAGCAGGACCCAGCTCTTTCAAACCTCACAGCCTTTCAATCTTGCTTCCTTTTTTTTTTTAAGATTTTATTTATTTGACACAAAGAGAGAGAGAGAGATGGAATGCAAACAGCGGGAGTGGGACAGGGAGAAGCAGGCTTCCCCCTGAGCAGGGAGCCCGATGGGGAACTCTATCCCAGGACCCTGAGGTCTGAGCTGAAGGCAAACGCTTAAGGACGGAGCCACCCAGGCGCCCCTCGATCTTGCTTCTACACCAAAATGACTTTTGGATTTTTCTAGGTAAGTGTGGCACATAAACAATAAATAACTCAGAGGTCACTAATAGTAGCAACAAGACCAGAAGCTTGGTCTCGAGGGCCGGTTCATTGCGCTTTCCCCCACACCACACTCCCATTCCGAACAGAGGGCATCATTTGAATTGACAGAAAGACACACACATTGACTGAGTTCAGAAATAGCCTGAACATTGGAGTTGGAGTCTGAGTCTAGTCCAGCTTGGGGACGGCTGCTTCTGGACCAGTCATTTGGCACCTTTGAAGCTCAGCTCCCTCATCTGTAAAATGGGATGGTAACACCCACCTCTCGGCGCTGTTGTGAGCACGAGAGAATGCGTGCTCCCGCACACGGACGACGGGGTTCCCCGGGTGGTAGCCATGACAACTGTGCGTGATGCCATCTGATGTTTCTTTAAAATCAGAGGGTTTTTTATTATAAAAGAAAAAGTAATTCATGTTTATGGTAAAGCATATAAAGTGAACCCCCCCCCCACCGCCGCTCTAAAAGAACCCAGTCCTAGTTCTTGGAGGTAGCTGTTGCTAACAGTCCTCTTCTGTAAGTTTCCACAAATATTCCGTGCGTTCGGAAGTATATATCCATTTGTGGCATGAACAGGCTCATACAACTTCACAGCTGCCTTTGTACTAAATCATTGTCCCAGGTGTGTCCTCCAGGAAGTAGACAACGAGATGGACTTCAGTGGGCAGACCGTTTATGGGTTGGTGCTAGTGGGACTCAGGTCCGTGGAAGGTAGGGAGGGAGCAGGAGTGGGGAGGAGGGGTCAAGGTCTAAGACAGCCTCAGCCAACCCCACAGAGTTTCCGAGTGATGCTCCTGGTGAGCCAGCCCAGGCAGGCAGCTCTCTGAGGCCATCTCTGACAGGGGTGCGGGCAGAGGGCTGTCTGCCGCCAGCACTCCCTGCTGCGGACCGCAGCAAGTCCTTCGGCAGAGGGCTCCAGCAGCACCTGGTGTCCACCTCAGCGACGTCAGGAGGACTTAGTAAGACAGCAGAACTCTGGCGGACTAAGGGTATCCAACCCCCGGCCCTCTTGCCTAGCAGCTGGAGGACCCAAACCCTCTAGACCCAGTGAGTCTGGATGTGCCGGGCTGTGTCAACTTTAAACTAGTTTTATGGGGGGTTTTATTGTCCAGGGACAGTCACCATCACTTTGTCTTCCTCTTCTGACAGCAGAGCTTCTGGTTTCTCTTTGTCTGGAATGTATGGCAAAGGGCTGGGGGAGGAAGGAATTGAGTTTCAACACACATTTCTCAGACGAGTAATGAAAACAGAAAGTCGCTGAGGATTCCCACCCTGTAAAAGACAAGCATAAGAGGTCATTCGCACAGGGGACAATGGCCCTCCCTATCTACTTCCTTTTCAATGTTCTTTTAGTGTTTTCCTTTGTTCAGCACTTGCTGAATCAACTCCCAAGCTAAGAATTTGGGGCCACTGCCCCATGGTGCCATCGTCTCGCCCCAGCTATGCCCCCCATGCTCTATCCTGGGCATGGAGACCTGCTTGAAAGTAAGAATATGGCTTTAATCAGTATTACCAGAGGGTACCTAGCTGGCTCAGTCAGTAGAGTATACAACTCTTGATCTTAGGGTCATGAGTTCAAGCCCCACATTTGGCCTAGAGCTTACTTAAAAAAAGAATAATATATATATACTTATATATATTTATATTTGGAGGGAATGTAAGATATATTTATCTGGAGGGAATGTAAAATATATATATATTTATATCTGGAAGGAATATGAAATATATATATACATTTATATCTGGAGGGAATGTAAAATGGTTCGATCATTTTGAAAAAAGAGTATGATAGTTTCTTACAAAGTTAAACAAATACCACAAGAGCTAACAATTCCACTCCTAGATCAATGAAAACCCGTATTCACACAGTGACTTGTACAGGTATGTTCACAGCAGATTTATCCATAATAGCTCGAGCTGGAGACAACCCAAGTGTCCATCAGATAAAACATTGTGACATATATTCTTGCAATAGAATACCTATCCTCTTTAAAAAGAAATTGATAGACACAAAATATGAATAAACCTCAGAAAACATGCAGAATGAAAGAAGACAGACACAAGGGTACATACTATATGATTCTATTTACATGAAACCCTAAGAAAGTCAGTTTACACCAAAGTGACAGAAAGCAGAAAAGAAGAGAAAGGGGTATGTATGGACATGCTTAGGAACAGAAGAATATGCTCCAAAATATTAAAGTACTTGGCTCACGGGGAGGTGGTGGATGTCAGGGAGCATTATAAATGACTTTGACTTCACACCATTCTGTACTTTACAAACTTCACAATCTGATCCAGCTACTCTACTCCCAAATATACACCCAAAACAAATGAAAACCTACATCCACATAAAAACCTTACACAGATTTCAGTGCAGCGTTATTCATTACAGCCAAAAAAGTGGAAACAACCCAAATGTCCATCAACTGACGAATGAATAAATAAAATGTGTTTTTATCCATATGGTGGATTATTTGGCAATACAAAAATGAAATAGTGCTCTGTGCTATACAATATAAATGATCTTGGAAAACACGATGCTAAGTGATGAAAAGCCATCAGATCAAAAATATTCACTACAAATATGACAGAGGATTAATAGAAAGGTCTCACTCTAGCTAGGCAAAGAAAAGGGAAAAAAGAACCCAGTTGGTAAAAGCAAAGGAAATGAAGACAATTGCTCCAAGGGAGCTAATAGTAAACGGACGCGTAAGGAGGCTTATAACTGCTAGTCCGCAAAGAAATGCAAATGAAAGCAACAGCATTCCAAAAGCTTGCGCTACTATTTACCACCTCCACGCTGGCCTCACCCTCGCTTCAGCAAATAGAGCTGGTTTCCCATTCTTTCATTTACAGAGAGCTAAATTAGTGCTCAAATATAATAACCTCATGATCTACGCGAAGTTAAAATTACCTCCCATTTTTTTCTCCTTTTTTCCCCACCTCACATCCCATATGTTCTCCAGAAAAAAAAGTTATTGAACATGTATACGAACACACTGCCTTTAATCCAAGAATGATAATATTAATAACAATAATAATAATAATAATTCTTTTAAGTAAGCAAGTTCTAAATCTAAAAAGCATACATAAGTAAACTTTTTAAACTATAAGCTACCAGCTGTCTCATGATTCCTTCAGACATGGTTTAGCCGGCCCATCTAGCAGCTCTGATGGGGGACACGTGCCCCAACACTCAGAGCTTTCCCTGACTCCCAGCCCTGGCCTTGCATTCTTCCTGAGGCCCGCCGTCATCCCTGCATGGGGTTGCTTCATGAATTCTTTCTCCTCCCTTCAATTTTGGGCTTCCCACAAATTTGCCACTCACGACATGGGCAGGACCTCTCTGAAATGAACCCATCAAGCCTCAGATTTGACTCCTGCCACAAAGTCCCCCTCCCTTTATAAAACAAGGTATGCATTGTTTTGTTTTTAAAGTTTTGTTGTTGGGCACCTGGGTGGCGCAGTTGGTTAAGCATCTGCCTTCAGCTCAGGTCATGATTCTGGGGTCCTGAGATCAAGCCCCACATGGGCTCCCTGCTCAGCAGAGAGCCTGCTTCCCCCTCTCTCTCTGCCTGCCTCTCTGCCTACTTGTGATCTCTCTGTGTCAAATAAATAAATAAAATCTTTAAAAAATAAAAAAAAAATAAAGAAACAAACATGATGCTGTTAAGTTATCCAAAAAGCAAAAATAATTTAATTATGATCTTTAATGCTAGTGTACTAGTATAATCTTCTTTCACTTAAAGAAGTGGAAAATGATACAAGACCATCAGGTTGTACATTCTTTTTGATTCTGTGAATGTGTGCATGGGGGGTGGTTGTGAGCATGTGGAAGATATTCATTACAGTAACATTGATAATGGCAAAAAAAAAATGTACTTTCTAAAGGTACAGCAACAGAGAAAGAGTTAAATTATGAGCCTGCCCTCTTGCAAAGACTAATTGGAATAAGGATAGACCACTGACCTTATCCATTTGCTGGCCAGTGGCTGGCTGGGGAAAAAAAAAAGATAAACTGAACCCACTAGAGTTTTTCTCTCTTAAATTAAGCAGTAGCTATTGCCAGTTGAGAAGGTATTAGAGCTGCAACATCACCTAGAGCAGTGGTTCTCCAACCTTAATGTTCACGAGGCTCACCTTGAGAGCTTATCAAAATACAGGTTGCCGGGCCTGGCAGAATTTCTGATTTAGTAGTCTGGGGTTGGCCCAAGAATGTGCATTTCTTTTTTCTTTTTTTAAAGATTTTATTTATTTGTCAGAGAGAGAGAGAAAGCAAGCAGGGGGAACAGCAGGCAGAGGGAGAAGCAGTTTCCACACTGAGCAAGGAGCCTAACGCAGGACTCAATCCCAGGACCCTGGGATCATGACCTGAGCTGAAGGCAGACACCACACCAACTTAGCCATCCACGCATCCCAGAACGTGCATTTCTAACAAGCTTCCAGTTGATTCTGATGCTGCTGGCCCAGGGACCACACTTGAAGAACCACCAGTATCGGTATTACCAAGGTACGGTTGTTTCTAGACTACAAGTATACAGAGATGTGCAGAAGGAGAAAGACAGAGATGCTTACAGAAGGAACTAAAAACCAACTGTGGCTCCTGACTACTTTCCATTTTCCATGAGCCCAGCTATACTGGGGTTCCTGATTTGAGATTCTATGCGACCTCTCTGTGTCCTTATGCTAAACTCCCCTTTGTTTAACCTAACTTGAGTGAGTCTCTTTGCAACATAAAGAGCCCTGCCTAGAGCACGGTTGTAAGACTATTGTGTCCCTCAGTGGAGACAAAGTGCAGTATCCCAATTCCATCCCAATCACCCTCTGTGTGACCAAGGTAATGATTTGGTATGTATACTTCCACAGCTTTCTCTAAGCTCCATATACACATATATGTAAGTGTTTTACTATGTCTGTTACAAAAATTAAATTGTTTTGAGTAAGCATTCAGATTCTGCTATAGACTGATATATCTGTGACTTCAACAAGCTGAAGTTTACTTCTCTTTTTTTTTTCCCTAAAGATTTTATGTATTTATTTGACAGAGAGAAAGAGATCACAAGTAGGCAGAGAGGCAGGCAGAAGGGGAAGCAGGCTCCCCGCCAAGCAGAGAGCCCGATGCGGGGCTCGATCCCAGGACCCTGAGATCACGACCTGAGCCAAAGGCAGAGGCCCAACCCACGATGCCACCCAGGTGCCCCTCTTTTGCATAACAGTTCCGAGGTGAGTGGTCCAAAACTGGCCAGGTGGTTCTGTGCTCTGAGGTCATCTTAGAATCCTGTCTCTTTCCATCTTGCAACTCTAACATCCTTGGGGGTTACATCAATCACATTTCCCAGGGTGGTTTATATCACATCTGCATTCTGGTCGACAGGAAAGGGAAAGAGTGGTGGCAGGAAGGGCATTCTTTGCTCTTAAAGAACAGATTTTCAAAGGCGCACAGATCACTTCTAATCATTTCCCCTTGGCCATAATTTAGATCCATGCGCACAACTATCTGCAAAAGAAGCGTAGAAATACAATCTTTATCGGGTCGGTCATGTTCCTGGTTACAATTGAGAGGTTCTATTACTGAAGGAAAAAGGAGGGATCTTGGAGAACATTGAACAGTGGTACTCAGACCGTACATTATACTCTGCAATTTGCTTTTTTCATAATGTTCCTCCAAGTCAATGACGTCAGCCCCAATTTGCTTTAATGGCTGCCAATCTAACGTCTTATTGTATAATTATCATGTATTTAGTCTTCTTTATTTGTGGGCCTTCAGGTTAAGTCCATTCTTTCGTACACATGCAGTTTCTTCAATAAACATGCTCTTTCACAGATTCTTGCTTCCTAGAACTTTTGTTTTAGTAAGGACGAATTCCACCAAAGAATCAAAGGATACGTGTTTTTTATTTTTATATACATTGCCAAATTACTTCCTTAAAAGTCTGTAATAATAAGTTACACATTCACCAGCAATGAAGGAAAGTCCCCATTCCCTTATATTATCATTAATGATCTTATTTTTGGCCCCTGTGAATGGGTGAGAAATTCCACTTCATTGTTACTTAATTTTTTTCAAAGATTTATTTATTGGAGCACCTGGGTGCCTCAGTCCGTTAAGTGTCTGCTTTCAGCTCAGGTCATGATCCCGGGGTTCCCCAAATGGAGCCCTGTATCTGGCCCCCTGCTCAGCTGGGAGTCTGCTTCTCCCTCTCCCTTTGCCCTTCGCCCTGCTCATGCTTTCTCTTGTTCTCTCTCTCTCAAATAAATACATAAAAATAAAATAGAAATATTTTTAAGAAAAGATTTATTTATGTATTTGAAAAAGAGAGAGATAGAGTGGGGGGGGACAGAGAAAGAGGGAGAGAGAAAGTTAAGCAGACTCCGTGCTGAGCACAGAGCCCTACATGGGGCCTGATCCCACGACCCTGAGATCATGACCTCCGCTAAAACGAAGAGTCAGGACACTTAACTGACTGTGCCACCCAGGTGCCCCCATTTTTAGTTAAATTTTAATTTCTCTGAGTACAAGTGAGGTTAAGGATATTGTTATACCTTTATTGACGATTTGCATTTCCTTTTGTGTGTATTGCGGGTTCATATCTATATCTATTAGGATCCCAGCAAGAAACAGAAGTCACCTTAGATGGTTCAAATGAAAAGACTGTCATGAAGGCACTACTCACAGAGCTGCAGGCAGGACGAAAAGGGTAAATACCAGATGAAAAGCCACCGAGGCACCCAGAGACGAAACGGCGGGAAGCTGTCGCTGCCCCTGAGGGCTAAAGAGACAAGACAGGGGACCAATGTTACCCAGTAAGGTCACTGAGTACCAAACACGGAGGAAAATCTCTCCTTGAAGAGCTGTGGAGGTGGAGGCACTTAGCACTTAGCTTCAGCCAGGCATATACCGCCGGAAGGGGAAACATCCCAACTTTTCTCTCCTTCAGCCCTCCAATCTCCCGCCAGTTCTTTGCATTGGCTAAATCAATGGCCAAGGCAGTCAGCAAAGATTCCAAGTGACGCAGTCATTTGAGGTGCCCAGAGCAACCTCCCTGGACAGATGCAGGCAAACAGGGTGGAGAAGAGATCTGCAGAACAAGCAGAGAAAACAGCATAGTATCTTTTACTCCTTTTTCCATGGAGTACATTGCCTTTTCCCTATCAATCAGTGAGAACTAGTCAAACACTGGAGATGTTAATCCTTTGCCCGTAAGATGTATGCAAATGATTTCCACAGTCCATCACCAGCGGTTGACTCTTACCTAGCATTTATTTTTCCATATAAATCATTTTTATGCCTTTGGAGTCTGCCTTGCATAGGATAGTCGCCACCTTCACCTCTGAGGTTTGACAAATTGTCTCCTACATTCTCTTCAAAAGTTTCTTTTTGTACTTTTGCACCTTTGCTCCCTTTTGAGCTTATTTTTATATGGGGCATGAAGTAGAGAGTCTAGCTTTGTTTTCTTCCAGATGACGAGCCAATCAGGCCAACCATGGTAATCATTCTTTCTCCACTGAGGTAAAAATCACAACTTTGTCCTATAATCTTAGAATATATACTCAGATTTATTTCTGGTAGTACTCTTTCCCTGCTTTGAGTGGATGGTGCTGGGGAGAACAGGATAAAAGCATTTAAAAATCTTCTAGGAAGGGGCACCTGGGTGGCTCAGTGGGTTAAAGCCTCTGCCTTCGGCTCAGGACATGATCTCAGGGGCCTGGGATCGAGCCCTGCATCAGGCTCTCTCTCGCTCTCTGTCTACTTGTGATCTCTCTGTCTGTGTCAAATAAATAAAATATTTTTTTAAAAAATCTGCAAGAAAGAATCAAGGTCTGAGAAATGAGAGGGTGGCTAAGAAATTCATGGGAAATGATGCCTGGGTGCCTCAGTCATTTAAAGAGCTGCCTTTGGCTCAGGTCATGGTCCCAGGGTCTTAGGATGGAGTCCTACATCGGGCTCCTTGCTCAGTGGAGAGCCTGCTTCTTCCTCTGCCTGCTGTTCCCCCTGCTTGTGCTCTTTCTCTCCCTGACAAATAAATAAATAAAATATTTTTTTAAAAAAAGAAATTCATGGGAAAAGAATTCTTTCAGTGGCCTTGATATATTAGATGCTAAAATTTTCTATAATGCTAATCTAACTTTTTTTAAAAGTATGGTGGTGCCTGGGTGGTTGAGTGCCCAGCTGTTGGTTTTAGCTCAGTTCATGATCTCAGGGTTGTGAGATCAAGCCTCACATCAGGCTCCTCATTCAGCACAGAGTCTGCTTAGGACTCTTTCTCCCTCTCCCTCAGCTCCACCCCTCAGGCTCTCTCTTTCCTTCACTCTCTCTCTCTCTCTCTAAAATAAATAGATAGATAGATAGATAGATAGATAGATAGATAATTTTAAAAAGTATATTATCCCAAAGAACAGATGAATAAATACTAATTAAATTTGAAAACCTACAGTTATGTTCTATTACTCTAATACAGTAGCTGTTTTTAGTACTTTATCTTACCTTCCATCCTTAATCTGTATAACTTAAAGGTCAGCCCCCTGATTATCATAAATCCATCAGTTCACTGGGGATATTTTTGTTTTGCTTTGTTTTTTGCTTCTCCTTAACTCCTCACCCCTGCACTGCTACCTCATGGTTGCTCCTAGAACATTTTCATGGGCCATTTCTTCCCTGGAAGTCTCCGACCTTCCCCCTTCTTGCCCACCTTTCCCTCTCTGACCTTACTACTCATCTCCACCAGCTTCTGCCCATTACTGTCTTTTCCCCCTTCACTTGCCCTACAAAATTAAAATTTTGTATTTCTTTGTTGGAAGAGCAATGCTGTATTCCTCATCTCGCTCTAACCTGGGCCAGCCCCAAGCTCTAGATTTCTATGACCATGAGGGTCTAGAAAGTGTGTGGCAAAGCAGAGATAGCTCACTTCCTGAAAATTTCTGCCTCCAACTTCTTCTTTTTTTTTTTTTAATCAGCAAAATGGGTTTAATTGCACTTCCAGATCTGCCTCCAGCTTTTTAAAGATTTTATTTATTTATTTGCCAGAAAGAGACACAGCGAGAGAGGGAACACAAGCAGGGGGAGTGGGAGAGAGGAAACAGGCTTCCTGCAGAGCAGGGAGCCCAATGTGGGGCTCGATCCCAGGACCCTGGGATCATGACCTGAGCCAAAGGCAGACACCAAAGGCTGAGCCACCCAGGCACCCTGCCTCCAGCTTTTTAAAGCAACAATTTTCTCTCTCTCCTCCCTGGGCATAGTTCTCAGAGTTGCAATCACTGCTTATGTACACACCAATTTGTGTTCTACTTTCCTTTGATGTTAGTTCATCAAACACACACACGTATCAATTTGATGTTTTGTAAGTCATTTTCTCATCATGAGTCTCATCTTTAAAAACTGTATCATTCCATCATGTAGAGATGATATAATTGACAATAATTTCTCTAGCTTTGAACACTTAAAACATTCCCACTTTTTTTTTCCCCCTGGGGAAATTGGTTATAAGGTACTTTTAAACAATTAAATCTCTCTTTCTGTCAAATTATTTCCTAATAGTTTAAATTTTGTAGTTGTTTTTAACTCCGAAGTCAAGCGTTGCATGCTGTGCTGACTGAACCAGACATGCGCCCCCTTTCGATTTATTTTCTGAAAATAAATCCCTGGGAATATGCAAACTAGAGAAAGAGGAGCTTACATTTTTATTGCCCTTGATATATATTGTTATATTTTACACAATTCTACAAATTCACAGTGCCGCCAGGAATGAATATTTCTCCATAGTCTCATTTCTGTTGGGTTTTGTGTTTTCGAAGAAGTTCCACATTTAGAGATGCAAACTGCATTTTGTTTTTGGTCCCATTTCATGTCTTCGATCACGGGGACAGTTGAAAAGTTTGCCACTTACTTACAATTTGGATTTTCTCTTCTGTATACTGTCTGTGATCTTGTGTATTTATGGTTGACTTCTTTTTCTTTTTTTGGTACTTTTATGGTGTTACCAACACAAGTACAATGTGCACATAAGCAGTCTGTTTATTCGTTTTCTTCACCGCACAGCCTGGGTTTGGGATGGGTGACTCAGGGCTGGGCTGCCCTTTGCACACTGGCCTTGTGGTTCTCGGGGGCGACATTGTGAGCCATCTCTGCACGGTAAGATTTGTTGCACGTCCACAGCACTTCAAGCTCCTTGACGTCCGTGGACTAGGAGCTTCCAGAAGCCCTGGGGCAGCATGAGCTTTGTTTCCTTGTTGCTCCCATAACCAGTGTTGGGCATCAAGAACTGGCCCTTGAATCTTCCGTGGACCCTATTGTCAATGCCCCTAGGTTTCCGTCCATCGCATTTAGTTTTGACGTATTGGCCTGCCGGGTGCCAGATGAATTTCTTGGTCCTCTTTTTAACAATCTGGGGCTTCACCAGGAGTGCAAGGGCGGCCATGATGCCGAGTAGGAGATGGCTGCAGTTCCGCAGGCAGCACAGAGGAAGAGAGGTAACTGACTTCCTGATGCTCTTACACACTTCAGAGAGGGCCAGTGTTGATCCTTGCTTGATCACATCTGCTACAACTATGTCCTTTAACATCCTTTTGCTTTATAGATTTTGTATGTAGATGTTTGTAAGTTTTGCTATGTTCTAGCAGTCCAGTTGTTCCCTTATTGTTTATTGATTTACGTTAGAAGGTAGTAGAAGAGGGATGCCTGGGTGGCTCAGTTGGTCGGGCGTCTGCCTTCGGCTCAGGTCATGATCCAGAGTCCTCGAATGGAGTCCCGCATCAGGCTCACTGCTCAGTGGGGAGCCTGCTTCTCCCTTTCGGTCGCACCCCTGTCCCCCTGTGTTCTCTCTCTCTCTGACAAATAAATAAATAAAATCTGAAGAAGAAGGAAGGGGAGGAGGAGGAGGAGGAGGAGGTAATAGCGGATAGTTAGGACTGTATGAATTGAAATTCCACCATTCCTAGTTTTACTCTGCCACTCTGGGTGACTGAGCACATCTCACAGCTCCCTAAGCCCTCTTCCCACCTGTAAGGGCCAGACCTCAGGGGCAGTGGCACGGAGGGCACAGGGTCTGAGGAGGATTAGGTGGCATAAGATATACATGCCCCGACCTCCACAGGTGCACTGAAATGGGCTGATATTTAGCCAGGATGCACCACAAGGGCCGTAGAGCGAGACACTGAAACACACTCGTTCTGCTAGCATGTGCACTTCTGTTAGGGAATCACTCATTGCCGGAGGAAAATCATAAACACCATCAGGAAAGCAAGGAGCCTCAGTTCAGCTGCTACATTGACTGCACAAGCCCTTTCAGCTATAGTTTAGGAAAATTAAAAATAAGCACTCACACCCAGAGCCCCTTTCCCCGACTCCGGGTCCTGCCTCTCGGGCCCACTGAGGAGCATGCACAGCCCACTGCCCTCTGTACGTTCCCACACCTGCCAGGCCAGCTCTAAGTAAAGCTTTGCCAGCATTTTCCCATGCCATCATGTTGCACATTTGAAATATCCACTGCGATGGCCTCCAGCCACACTGAGTTCCCCGGGCAGTCCAAGTTCTCTCCTAAAGCGCACACTACCGTTTGCAGTAGCTTTCTAGTTACAGACGTACATTGATGGGGAGTGATCTGCCTCTAACCCTATTTTCCCCACAGCCCTTTTATTTGTACTGCTTGATTTTGCAGAACATAAAATTTTTCAGGAATGGGTAAGTGTTGGGCGATAGTATGTACAGTCTTACACCTCTTGCCCATACCTTCCATCTGGCCTCGTTTGGGGGCACAATTCCACACAGGCTTTGCCCTGCCTCCTGTGGCCACGCTTCCCCCCCCCCCAGACGCCTGCAGGGATCCTCTGATGTGGTGGGTGGGGAGTGCCGGCAGGAGCGTGCTTAGCATTGGCTCATGGGCGACACAGAGGGGCAATGGTGTTACGACCCCTCGGGGCAACCCTCTGCCAATGCTGGATGGAACTCAGTGGATGAAGACTTACAAATGCTTCTCCCTTTCAGCCCTCAGACAGTCAGTTTGAGGCATATTCTGTATGGTTCCTCAGAAGTTACCATTGGCATCGAAGCCCAGTTGTCCATAGCGGGGACCAGCACAACTGGCTTGGCTCGCCCTCCTTCTCTGGCCAGACTTCCTAGGCCTGCCCCCTTCCCCAGGAAGGCACCTGCACCCACGTCCTTCTCGCAGGCTTTTCTTTCTGGGGGAACTAAGGTACCCTGGGCTGCATTAAAGTCAAAACACCTCTCTCTACTGTTGGGCAGAGGTCATTGCCCAAATCCTTCCACACACCTTCGTCGTCTCATCCCCCAGGACCCTGTACACATACTTATTATGCCCCACCTGAAGCCTCCCTCTGGAATCTTCTGTTTGGTTTGGGTAGAAGGAGCCAAGTTTTCAGCATCTACCCCAATGTCTAGATTGAGCAGAAGTGGCTCTTCTGGGTAGAGGGCTAGTCTGAATCCCCAAATAGGGACAGACTCTCATAGCCCCGACTCCAGGTGCACACCAGGATTCAGAAAAACTATCTGTGGCCAAAAGGGTAAATGCAAGTTTATGAGTCCTGACTTTGCCCTCCTTGTCACATTCAGGATGAAATCAGAGGGGAGGAAATGAGACCATTACTAAGACCTGTTCTTTCCACTGGGGCACTTCCTTCTTAGACTTTGACACTTGGGTGTGTGTGTGTGAGCACGTAGGCCTGATTTTGTCCTCATGTTCTTTGTATTCTTCGTATCCAAATATAGGTCATTGATTCTCAGACTTTGGGATTTCGCAGAACAGTAAATTAAGCACATTTTTTTTTCTCCCCAAATATGTTTATTTTAATTTTTCAGTGTTACAAGATTGATTGTTCATGCACCACACCCAGTGCTCCATGCAATACGTGCCCTTCTCAATACCCACCTCCAGGCTCGCCCACCCCTCCACCCCCTCTCCTCCAAAACCCTCAGTTTGTTGCTCAGAGTCCACAGTCTCTCCTGGCTCATCCCCCCCCCTCCGATTTCCCCCCATTCGCCCTTCCCTTCCTTCTCACGATGCCCTCCATGATTTTCTTTATACTCTACACGTAAGTGAGACCTTAAGATAATTGACTCTCTCTGATTAAGCACATTTTTTAAAAGATTTTTTTTATTTGACAGAGAGAGCACAAGCTGGGGGAGCGGCAGGTAGAGGGAGAGGGAGAAGCAGACTCTCCGCTGAGCCGGGAGCCTGATGGAGGACTTGATCCCAGGACCCTGGGGTCATGACCTGAGCCGAAGGCAGCCGCTTAACTGAAAGAGCCACCCAGGCGCCCCTAAGCACATATTTTTAAAACTGTAAAGCTGTCATAAATCATTTCCCATTAGAGAGAATTTATAACACAATCCATTGTTCTACAATCTCCTTCTATCTTTTGCCATAAGGCTTAAAGAAGTCTTCAACCTTATTCCGGAAGTCCTCTTTGTTCTGCAAATGTGTTCTGTGGCTTTAACATTCAATGGATCATCCCAATTCAAAAGGACAGTGAATAGTTTATTTAATCCCCAAACAACAGCCTTGAACGGTCCAGTCAGTACTATCAGTTGAATGGTCTTTCAGTAAATTTAAGACATACTTCCCCCGTATGGGCGATGTTGGGGTGCCAGATCCCGGTCAGATATTCATGCTAGGAGGTACCATGTTATGCACAGTGGGAACCATAGTTTCCAACTGGAAATGTGCCCCCCCTGGTAGTTACCCTCATCAGGGGTTACAGTCAGTTGGAAGCAATGCAGCTTGTTTGGATCAGAAAAATGCACTTGACATGTACAAGGCAAATTGGCTTCACATTTGTAACCTTTTTAACAAACAGCTTGTCTCCAACAGAAACCTTGAGGGGAGTCAGACTGACATCTGGGACCCTTAGGGTCCCACTTCGACTGTAACCAACATTAGTATTACCTGCACCCTTTATCCTGAGCACCCAGGGGCAGGCGATGTGGGCCCCCTGACCAATACCAGGGAGGGCCTGGCAAGGACATGTGGCCTCTCACAGTGGCATCGAAGTCTTGTAGGCTCTTTACCAGCCTTCCTCTCCCTCTCTGTCCCTTGCCCAAAGGAGTCTGGCTTATTCTGTTTGGTAAGTGAACAAAATGATGCCCTAGGTAACATAAAACAGGTAAAAATTGAAAATTTGTGCTTAGTTTTAATTCACATGGAGATTGTTACTTGCTTTAATACAATGACCACATTGTACTCCAAGTTTATTTTGCAAAATTAGAGTAAACCAGTTCCCCAATGTACAAGTCCTTTCTAAGTTCAAGGAAGGTGACCTTGAAAGCTTTTTTGAATTATTCAAGTTTTTTTTAAGAATAGGATGCCATTTTTAAAAATTGATCATCCAAATGGCCTTCCACAATACTAAAATCAAAGTACCTTCTCAAATTCTGGTGGAATGGAAATTTAATGCCAGATGTGTCCAATAACTCATAACCCACTCCACAGGTAGAATTTAGATATAATTTGATCTTGTTGCAAACTAAAAAATATCTTTGGAAATGTTTCCAGAAAAGGCCATCAGTTAAAATGTATTTAATTTACCACTAACTAGCAAACTGGCAGTCAGTGTGGAGGATTTAACAGTATATATTACAGCAGTGGTCCTCACACTTGATTCTGCATCAGAATCACCTAGAGAGATCATTAAACCACAAACTGACAGGCCCTATCCTCAGAGTTGTTAATTCATAGGTCTAGGACGGGATATGATAATCTGCATTTCTAACAAGTCCCCAGCTGATGCTGAGACTGGGGGAACCACACACTGACTGTATCACAGAGATGTAGAAGCACGGCTATCACACTGAACTATAAAATAGACAGAAGTTCTGTCTTATCCAGGGATAAAAGGGGCTCAAATTTTATCTCTGGCCTGGAAAGCAAACCAAGGTTATCTATAGAGTTTTTCTTTGGGGCTCATGGTTATCAAGGGTGCTGGGGGCAGGAGATTAGAGTCCTCAGAAGTTGAGAGGATGTCATATTTAAAGATGTGCAGTTAGGTTGCTGGAACCACGAGATTATGAGTGTGGTGGGTGTCACTGGCATTGAAAGCTCACCTCACTGGAGCATCCTACCCTGCTTCTCTGCAACTCCCTCCCCCCATTAAAAAATGAGAAAGGAATTATCTTCATTCTGATCTAATCTCTCAAGGTGTGTTCTAGGTCATCTGGTGATGAAACTTATAAAACCATTACACATGATTTGCCATTAATAGGGTATAAAGAACATCCATACATATTATTATCTTGGGTCCTCAAACCAATCCTAGGAGGTGGACCTGACTACCTCTTTATACCAACGGCAGAGTTGAGTCACACAAAAGATAAACGACTCACTCACATTGAAGCTAATGAGGAGCAGTGCCAGCGCTCAGATCCAGGCTTTGTAAGACTAACTACTAGAAGTTTAAACTGTTCAAGGCACCTGGGTGGTTCAGTTGATTAAACAGCCAACTTTGGATCTCAGCCCAGGTCTTGATCTCAGGGTCGTGAGCTCAAGACCCACATTGGACTTCACGCTGACATGGAGCCAATATCCATCATCGATATCCATCCATCGATACATACCTACATAAATGTTTAAACTTTAAAAAAAATTTTTTTCAAACTTTCCAGAGATGTAAATTTCCAGAAATATGGAAACTAAGAGAAGTTTATTGTCCTTGTTGATGCTATTTCTTAAAGAAATCTTTGCCCTTGGGGAGCTCAGCAGGTTAAAGCCTCTGCCTTCAGCTCAGGTCATGATCTGAATAATTAAACAATAATAATAATTATTATTAAATAATTAAATAAATAATTAAAATATTTAAAGAAAAAAATCTTTGCCCAACCCCAAGGTTATAAGCATTTCTCCTGTTTTCCTCTAGAAGTTTAATAACGATAGGTTTTACCTCTTTATCTATGATGCATTTGGAGTTAATTTTTGTATATGATGTGAAATATGATTTGAAGTTCATTTTTTTTCCATGAAGATATTCCAGGTTGTCCTAGCAACATTTGTTGAAATGACTACCCTTTTTCCAGTGAATTGTTCTTGCACTTTCATCAAAAATCAATTATCCATATTTGTGGAAATCTGGACTCTCTATTCTGTTCATTGGTTTATTTGTCTCTAAGCCAATGCCACATTGTCTTTGTTACTGTAACTTTATAGTAAATCTTGAAATCAGTTAATGTTACTAGAGTCATATTGTATAAAATGTGATAATATATATTAAGGGCAATAAAAATAAAGAGTAAATTCCTCTTCTTCTCCTATTCTGCACATTTTGGGGAGTTCACTTTTAGTAAAATAATTTGAAAGAAAAAGAACCTTAAGAACTTTATCTTAAAATATTTTATATGGGGTACCTGGGTGGCTCACTCAGTTAAGCGGCTGCTTTCAGCTCAGGTCATGATCCCAGGGTCCTGGGATCGAGCCCCATATTGGGCTCCTGCTCAGTGGAGAGCCTGCTTCTTCCTCTCCCTCTGTCTGCCACTCTGCTTACTTGTGATCTCTCACCAGAGGCACCTGAGTGTGGCAGAGCTCCCAGGTATCAGAGCGGGGAAGCCCACTGCAGTGACAGAGCCGAGAAGGGGACTCTCAACTCAAATTTGCCAAAAACTGGGATCCATGGCACAGTTGGGCCCCCTGCTTTCTGAGCAGCTTTCAGAAAGCAGAGAAACTCGATCATTTCCTTACACCACACACAAAAATAGACTCAAAATGGATGAAAGACCTCAATGTAAGACAGGAATCTATCAAAATCCTTGAAGAGAACATAGGCAGCAACCTCTTCAACCTCAGCCACAGCAACTTCTTCCTAGAAACATTGCCAAAGGCAAGGGAAGCAAGGGCAAAAATAAACTATTGGGACTTCATCAAGATTAAAAGCTTTTGCACAGCAAAGGAAACAGTCAACAAAACCAAAAGACAACCTACAGAATGGGAGAAGATATTTACAAATGACATATCAGACAAAGGACTAGTATCCAAAATCTATAAAGAACTAATCAAACTCAACACCCAAGGAAGAAATAATCCAATAAAGAAATGGGCAGAAGACATGAACAGACATTTCTGCAAAGCAGACATCCAAATCGCCAATAGACACATGAAAAAGTGCTCAACATCACTTGGCATCAGGGAAATACAAATCTAAGCCACAATGAGATACCACTTCACACCAGTCAGAATGGCTAAAATTAACAAGTCAGGAAACTGGATGTTGGTGAGGATGTGGAGAAAGGGGAAACTTCCTACGTTGTTGGTGGGAATGCAAGCTGGTGTAGCCACTCTGGAAAACAGTATGGATGTTCCTCAAAAAGTTGAAAATGGAGCTCCCCTATGACCCAGCAATTGCACTACTGGGTACTTACCCCAAAGATATAAATGTAGTGATCAAAAGGGGCACCTACATCCACCCCAATGTTTATAGTAGCAATGTCCACAATAGCCAAACTATGGAAAGAGCCCAGATGTCCATCGACAGAAGAATGGATAAAGATATGAGATACACACATATACACACACACGCGCGCACGCACACACACAGGAATATGCAGCCATCAAAAAATGAAATCCTGCCATTTGCAATGATGTGGATGGAACTAGAGGGTATTATGCTAAGTGAAATAAGTCAATCAGAGAAAGACAATTATCATATGATCTCACTGATATGTGGAATTTGCGAAACAAGGCAGAGGATCATATGGGAAGAAAGGAAAAAACGAAACAAGATGAAAACAGAGAGGGAGACAAGACTTAAGAGACTCTTAATCTCAGGAAACAAACTGAGGGTTGCTGGAGGGGAGGGGAGGGAATTGCTGGGTGATGGACATTGGGAAGGGTATGTGTTGTGAAGAGCACTGTGTTATGTGAGACTGATGAATCACAGATCTGTACCCCTGAAACAAATAATATATGTTAGTAATAATTTTAAAAAGCCAAAAAAAGGCAAAGTTTTAATGTTGGTAGGACAAGTGAAGGGGGAAGAGAGAGGACTGAGCAGAAGCTGGTGGAGATGAGCACTGAGGTCAGAGAGAGAGAGGTGGGCAAAAGGGTGGGAGGCTGGAGACTTCCAGAGAAGAAATGGCCCACGGAAATATTCTAGTAACAACCAAAAGGCAGAAGTGCAGGAGGGAGCTAGGAAGAGACAGAGAATAAAAAAAATTAAGTGTACCTGGAAAACTGGTGAATTGGGGATTTCCAAGAGGCTGACTCTTGTGTTATATAGATAAAAAAAAAAAAGTAGAAGATAAGGGACACCATGGCTCAGTTGGTTGAACACTGACTCTTGGTTTCAGCTCAGGTCATGATCTCAGGGCCATGGGATTGAGCCCTGCACTGGGCTCCACGCTCAGTGTGGAGTCTGCTTGAAATTCTTTCTCCCTCCCCCCTGTTTTTCCCCTTATTGTGTGCTCTCTCTCTCAAATCAGTAAATAAATTTAAAAAATTTTTAAAGTAGAAGATAAAATTGCTAAAAAAAAAAAAAGAAGATAAAATTGCTGTTATATTAGAAGGATGGAACATGACTGAAGAAAGTTTTCAAATTCAATTTGTATCTATTTATTCATCTATTCCTTTTGATCAGAACAGCTTTATGAAATGTTTAGCATCTAGTGTCTCTCTACTTATAATTTTATTTCATTAATTTCTTGGACTTTCTCTGATTTCTCAGACTTTGTTTCTTCCATACAGACTCCTGAATG
The DNA here is from genome assembly GCA_028533885.1 of Nasua narica. Classification (NCBI taxonomy): domain Eukaryota; kingdom Metazoa; phylum Chordata; class Mammalia; order Carnivora; family Procyonidae; genus Nasua; species Nasua narica. The sequence goes on from CM052812.1 coordinate 47,150,218, forward strand.
ATTTAGTCTACTTCTCCCTAGTGTATCCCCCCAAATCAATGAATGAATGACATAGCAACATAAAAAACAAATCTAAATATATATCCCAACATTAATAACAAAGCTGGTATTTTAATTCACTAGAGAAAGTATGATTATCATGGCTGGCATAATTACTCTTCATCTGAAAGAAAATAAAACTAGACTCCTTACTTCATGTTCTATACGGAAATTAATTCCTAATGTACCAAAGAAGCAAAGGTTTTTAAAAAATCTGGTAGAAGAAAATTCAGGGCACTATTCATATAACTTTGGTGTAAAGGTGGGAAATTATCTTAAATAACACAAAAAAAAATCCAAAAACGATCAAAATAGTCATGTCTATGTAAATTTGAAAATTCGAATGGAAATATAAGCTATAGAAAAAGAAATACTTTTTTTAAATTCAATTAGCCAACACATAGTACATCATTTCTTTTCGATGTAGTGTTCAATGATTCATTAGTTGCATATAACCTCCAAGAAATACATAGTTAAGTCGAGATTCCTGAGTGGCTCCGTTGGTTAAACATCTGCCTTTGGCTCAGGTCATGATCCCAGGGTCATGGGATGAAGTACCACATCGGGCTCCTTGCTCAGCGGGGAGCCTGCTTCAACCTCTGCCTGCCACTCTCACTCACTCTCACTCTCTCTCTGACAAATAAATAAATAAAATCTTAAAAAAGAAAGAAAGAAAGGGATAGGTAATAGAAAATTAACAGTCGGTTGGAAGAGCTTGGGACTCTTGATCCTGGAGTCATGAATTCAAGCCTCATGTTCGGTATAAAGATTATTTAAATAAATAAAATTTTATTTTATTTTATTTTTTATTTATTTTTTTTTGTAGATTTTATTTATTTATTTGACAGACAGAGAGAGATCACAGGTAGGCAGAGAGGCAGGCAGAGAGAGAGGAGGAAGCAGGCCCCCTGCTGAGCAGAGAGCCCGATGCAGGGCTCGATCCCAGGACCCTGAGATCATGACCCGAGCCAAAGGCAGAGGCTCAACCCCCTGAGCCACCCAGGTGCCCCTAAATAAATAAAATTTTAAAAAAATTTAAAAAAGGTCAGGTTGCCTCGGTGGCTCAGTTGGTTAAGTAGCTGCCTTCAGCTCAGGTCATGGTCCCAGGGTTCTGGGATTGAGCCCCAAATCAGGCTCCTTGCTTAGTGGGGAGCCTGCTTCTCTCTCTCCCTCTACTACCTGCTACTCCACCTGCTTATGCTCTCTCTCTCTCTCTCTGTCAAATAAATAAATAAAATTTACTTTTAAAAAATTAACAAACGGGGATGCCTGGGTGGCTTCTCCCTCTGCCTGCTGCTCCCCCTTCTTGTGCGCGCGCTCTCTCTCTCTCACACACACACACAAATAAATAATTACCAAAAGAAGTATAAAACTTTATTCTGCAGACACAAAACATTGCTGAAAGAAATTAAAGACGTAGGGACTCCTGTGTGGCTCAGTCGGCTAAGTGTCTGCCTTTGCTCAGGTCATTATCCTAGGGTCCTGGAATTGAGTCCTGCATCAGGCTCTTTGCTCAGCGGGAAGCCTTCTTCTCCCTCTGCCTGCCTCTACCCCTGCTTGTGCATTCTCTCTCTCTGACAAATAAATAAATAAAATCTTTAAAAAAAAAAAAGAAATTAAAGACCTAAATAAATGGAAAGGTATCTCATGTTCATAGATCAGAAACTTAACATTATAAAGACCACAATAATCTCTAAATTGATCTGTGGATCCAAAGCAATCTCTATCTAAATCCCAGTTGGCTTTTTTGAAGAAATTGACGTGCTGATCCTAAAATCCATATGAAATTTCAAGACCCCCCCCAATTCTTAATTTTCAATCTTAAAAAAAAAAGAACAAACTGGGAGGACTCATACTTCCTGATTTCAAACCTTACTACAGGGCTACAATAATCAAGACAGTCTGATACAAACATGAGGATAGACCTATAAGTAAAGGGAATAAAACTGGGAGCTCACAAAAAGAACTCTCACATCTGTGGACAATCAGTTTTCAACAAGGGTGCCAGGACCATACATTGAGGAAAGAATAGCCTTTTCAACAAATTGTGCTGAGATAACTGGACACCCACATATAAAAGGATGCCTTTGGACCCGTACTTCATACAACATACAAAATTAACAAGGTAGATCAAAGATATAAAGTTACAAGACTCTTAGAAGAAAATAGGAATGTAAACTTTCATGACTTTGGATTAGGCAATGATTTCTTAGACATGATACCAAAAGCATGAACAAAAAAATACACTGGGCACCACCAAAATTAAAAACATTTGTGTCTGAGGGCGCCTGGGTGGCACAGTTGGTTAAGCAGCTGCCTTCAGCTCGGGTCATGATCCCGGAGTCCTGGGATCGAGTCCCACATCGGGCTCCCAGCTCCACGGGGAGTCTGCTTCTCCCTCTGATCTTCTCTCCTCTCATGCTCTCTCTCACTGTCTCTATCTCAAATAAATAAATAAAATCTTTAAAAAAAACAAAAAAACATTTGTGTTTGAAAGGACACCGTCAGGAAAGTAAAAAAAAGACTACCCACAGAATGGAAGAAAATATTTGCAAATCATATAACTAATAAGAGTCCAGTGACTGGAATATGTATGTATTTAATATTGTGAACATATAGAATACAGTTATAACTGCCTTAATGTCCTTCCTAACATCTGTGTCAGTTTGAGTCAGTTCCAATTGGTTGACTTATCTCCTCACTATAGGTTGTATGTTCCCGGTTTCCTGCATGCCCGATTTTTGGATGCCAGACATTGTGTACTTTACCTTGTTGAGTACTGAATGTTTTTATATGACTATAAATATTCTTGAGATTTGTTCTGAGGCTTACCTGAGTCACTTGGAACTACTTCAGTCCTTTCAGATCTTGCTTTTGAGATTTGGTAGGTAGTTCTTGGGACACTTGGGTGGCTCAGTCAGTTAAGGTCTGCCTTCAGATTAGGTCATGATCCCAGGGTCCTGGGATGAGTCCCACATCTTTCTCTCTCTAATAAATAAATAAATAAACAAACAAATAAATAAATAACAGCTTTAAAAAAAAGGATTTGTCAGGTAGTTCTGGAACAATGCTCAGTCTAGAGCTGTATTCCCACTAGAGGGCAAGACTTTGTACACTTCTATGTACACTACCCAAGGCACTGCCAATCTTGAACTTTCCAGTCTGGCTACTGGAACAGACACTATTCCCGGCCTGTATGAGCAGCAGGCACTAATACCTCTACTCATTCCAGGTGGTAGTTTTCCTGCCTCCAGTGGGGACTTAGTTTCCCCACCTGTACCCAACCCAGTATTCGAAGGACCTTTCTGCCTATGCCCAGAATCCCCTCTCTTTGCAGCTCTTTCCTCCCCAGCACTCTGTTCAGTGGCCTTAGTTGCCTTGCTCTCCCCAGACTCTCAATTTCATCTCCTAACTCAGAGAGTTTGCTGGGCTCCACTTGTGTTCTCCTTCCTGAGCCACAGTCTGGAGACTCTCAGAGCTATAAGCGGGGCACTTTGAGGGCTCACCTCATTTGTTTGCTGTTTCTCAGAGATCACTGTTCTTCACTGCCTTTTGTGTCCTTCCAGAAATCAGACGATCATACACACACACACCCCAAAATGAAAATACACATAGAAAACATGCACTTTTGCACCTTGCTTTTTAAAATTTAGTGTCTTGACAAACTGTAAGAGACTCTCAATCATAGGAAACAAAGTGAGGGTTGCTGGAGGGGTAACTGGGTTTAAGGAGGGCATGTGGTGTAATGAGCACTAGGTATTAGAATAACACTGATGAATCACTGACGTCTATCTCTGGAACTAATAATACATTGTACGTTAATTAATTTTTAATTTTAAAAATTAAAAAAAGAAAAATAATTAAAAAATAAAATTTAGTATCTCAAATACCTTCTATATCATGGCCTACAGAGTGATCTCAATTAACAGTTGCATAGGATGCTGTTACATGGAGACAACATAACTTATTTTACTGGTCTTCCATTTGTGAATATTTAGTTTTATTCAGGAATTTTCCATCGCTAACAACACTGTCGTACACATCTTCTGTAAATGTGTGACTAGTGTACATGAATATGCACATATATACTCATTTGTCAGTGTGTGTACATGTAGATATGCATGCAAACATGTATGTTTACCTATGTAAATCTACACTTACAAATATATTTATTTCAGCTTTGATTTTAATCGTTTGTAATTAATAGTGAGTTATTATAGCAGGAGTTCTGAGGACACACTCCTTGGGTTCAAATCCTGGCTTTATCACTCAGTAATTGTATAACCTTCAGCCAGTTACTTGTCTGTGCTTGGTTTTCTCTTCCGTAAAATGGAGACGTTAATAACACCTACTTCTAGGGCTGTTGAACAAGTTAAGTAATAGAATCAAAGTAAAGCATTTAGCACAATACACAGTACATAATAAGGATGCAAGAAATAGAGACTATTATTACCATCATGTATCTTTACACAGGTCGAATATCCTCACAAACATATAAAGCTATGCAATAAATTCCTTGAATTAGAAACGTTGGATGAAAAGGTATGTGCATTTAAAAGTTGTAATACCAAATAACCCTCCAAAATACTGAACGAATTTACACACTTCTACCTACAGTGTGTCAGATTGCTTTTTTCTCTGTATTTTTGACAATACTTGAATTATCAAACTTTTTAATAGCTATTAATCTTACTTATAGAAAAGGAGTGTTTTGTTACAAAAGCATTTCTTTCATTATGAATGAAGCTGACCATCTTGTCACATATGTAAAGTCAGTATTTATGAGTAGGATTTACCTGCTCATGGGTTTTGCTCATCCTGCAATTGGGTTCTCTATCTTTCAATTATTGTTGTTAAGAAATCTTTCCATATTAAGGAAATTCGCTCTTTACCTGCAAATATTTTCTCATTTGATGTGTATCTTTTGACTTAATAATATTTTGTTCAAAAGAAACATTTTTAATGGGTAAAATTTTATCAATTATTTAATTTGTGCCTTCTGGATTTTATGTTCTGTTTCAAATGGTTTCCAACTTCTAGAGAATCAAAACAATGCACGCCCATTATTTTCTTTTTCTTTTTAAGATTTTGTTTATTTATTTGAGAGAGAGGGAGCACTAGAGAGAGAGAGCAAGTGCGAGTCGGGGTCAGAGGGAGAGGGAGAAGCAGGCTCCCCACTGAGCTGGGATCCCAAAGTGGGGCTTTATCCCAGGACCCAGGGATCATGATCTGAGCCAAAGGCAGATAGATGCTTAAACGACTGAGCCATCCAAGTGCCCCCATACCCATTATTTTCTGACTCAACTCTTTTTTTTTTAACAATTAAAACTTTAAAAAAAAAACAATTAAAACTTTTATCTGTATGGAATATGTTGGTAGAGAATGAGGAAGGAACCCAGTTTTATATTCCTAATTTCCAATTATCCCATCATTATTTACTGATTAATCAATTTTTTCCTCACATTTTCAAAGTGTCACATCTACCATTAATGAATCACCTTTTTTTAAATCACCTTCTGTATCTAGCACTTTGTACACCTATGAGAGTCATTTCTGAGTTATCAGGCACTTACGATACTATTTTTTAATAAAGCTTTCCCAGGTGACAAAACCATGGAATTCTAGCACTAGAAAGATGTTCAAAATTATCTAGTCCAACACCCCAGTTGAATTTAAACATTTCTTCTACAGCACACATGACAGAATGTCACATAGCCTCAGCCTGAAAATCTCTAGCAATGGAAAACTCAAAATCCGTGTGACAGATGCTTCCATTTTTGGACATTTGTGTTGCTTCTCAGCCTTTTGGCTAAGATCAGTGCAATTTTTGGACACTTCTAGCGATTAGGAATTTTTATTATGTTGTGCTAAAATCAGCCTCCTGAAATTCCTGTCCGCTTCTTCTAGTTCTACTCTGACAGGGTACACATCTGTTCCTCCTCAAGGCCTTTAACCTTTCAGGCCATGGAGACATCTCTCCTGTCTCCCTTTGGCCTTCTTGAGGGGAAGACGTGGGCAATGATCCCTCTACTCCCCACAGGCTCAACAAGTTCTCTCCTCCCTGGATAATTAACCAGTTAGCAATGTGATTTTTTTTTTATTTGACTTATCATATTTCAAAAAATACCTCTATAAAGTAAATACTCACAATCTTCACCCCCTATATTCTGACTTTCTTCCAATTCTTTCTCCTCAAGGAAATCACTGATAACCTTATGATGCATATTATTTTGTGGGGTTTTTTCTAATGTACACATATAAAAAGTGCTTTAAAAATGATGTGACTTGCTTTTTGCATATAACAATATTTCATGTACTTGACGTATTTCTGAGTCAATACATATAGAGATCAACAGCATTCTTTAAAATAACTTCAGGGGCACCTGGCTGGCTCTGCCGGTAGAGCATACAACTCCTGATCTCGGGGTCATGAGTTCAAGCCCCACATTGGCCATAAAGCCCACATTAAAAAAAGAAGAAAAAGAAAAGAATCTCAGAACATTTCATAGTATGGATTTACCATAATTTACTCTAACCTTTCCGCTGTACATTCATAGTGACTCCATATTTTTTAGCCATTGTAAAAGAAATGATAAAACATATATACTTACATATAGATTGCTATATACTACTGCTTTTATTTTTATAAAACACATTTATAGAATATTGTTGAATCCAAGGGTATGTGATTTTATTTCTTTATTTTTAATTTTATTGCAAAAAGGGGCGCCTGGGTGGCTCAGTCATTAAGCATCTGCCTCGGCTGAGGTCATGATCCCAGGGTCCTGGGATCAGCAGGAAGCCTGCTTCTCCCTCGCCACTCCTCCTGCTTGTGTTCCCTATCTCACTGGGTCTCTGTCAAATAAATAAAATCTTTAAAAAAAATTTTTTTTATTGTAAAAGAACATTTAATATGAGATCTACCTTCCAAACATATTTTTATGTGTATGATATGGTACTGTTGAATATAGGTACAAAGACGTACAGTGGATCTCTAGAACTTATTACTCTTGCTTAACTGAAGCTTGATGCCTGTTGTCTAGTAATGTCCCATTTTCCCTACCCCAGACCCTGACAACCACCATTCTATTTTTTGCTTCTATGAGTTGGACTATTTTAGACACTTCATATGAATGAAATCATGTAGTATTTGTCTTTCTGTGACTGCCTTATTTCATTTAGCACATTGCCCTGAAGATTCATCAGTGTTGTCACGTAAGGCAGGATTTTCTTTCTTAAGGCTGAATAACATTCCATTGTATGCATATGCCACACTTTCCTTATCCATTCATCCATTGATGGATATTTAGACTGTTTCTAATCTTGGCTACTATGAATAGTGCTGCAATGAACATGAGCTTTTCAAGATCCTGATTTTAAGTCTTTTGGATAAATACCCAGTAGTGGGATTGCTGGATCATAAGATAGTTCTAGTTTTAATTTTTTAAGGAAACTCCATACTGTTTTCCATAGCAGCTGCACCATAGCATAGCAGCTGAAATTTTGCATTTCAAACAATAGTGTACAAAGGTTCCAATTTCTCTACCTCTTCACCAACACTTGTGGTCTTTTGGGGTTTTTTGTTTGTTTTGGTGGGGTTTGATAATAGCCAACTTAACAAGTGTGAGGTGATCTCTTATTGTGGTTTTCATTTGCATTTCCCTGTTGATTAGTGACAGTGAGCATTTTTTCACATACCCTTGGTCGTTTGTATGCCTTTTTTTTGGGAAATGTCTATGCAAGTCCTTAGCCCATTTTTCACTTGAGTTATTAGTTTTCTGTTGTTGTTGTTGTTGTTGTTGTTGAGTTGTAGTAGTTCCTTATATATTTTGGAGATTATTCCCTTATCAGATGTATGTCTTGCAAATATTTACTCTCATTCCGTAGACTGTTGTTTCCTTTGCTGTGCAAAAGTTTTTCAGTATTACATAGTCTATTTTTGATTTTGTTGCCTGTACTTTTGGTGTCACGACCATGAAATCATTGCCAGGATCAATTTCAGGAAGTTTTTACCCTATGTTTTCTTCTAGGATTGCAGCTTCAGGTCTTACATTTAATTTTGAATTGATGTTTATGTATGCTATAAGGGTTTCATTTCATTTTTTTTTTTTGGATATGGACATCCAGCTTTCCCAATACCATTTGCTGAAGAGACTGTCCTTTCTCCATTGTGTACTCTTGCCATCACTGTCAAAGATCAGTTGACCATATGTTCATTGATTTATTTCTGGGCTCATTCCATTGTCTATTATTGTTGGTTGTCTATTGTCTATTCCATTGGTATATGTTTATCTTTATGCCAGTACCATATTATTTTGAGTACAGTAGTTTTATAATGTATTTTGCACCAGAAAATGTGATGCCTCCAGTTTTGTTCTTCCTACTCAAGGTTGATTCAGCTATTTGTGGTCTTTTGTGATTGGATGCCTTTTCTTTTCCTTGCCTAAATGCTCTACTAGAACTTTCAATATTATGTTAGAAAGAGATGGCAAGAATGGGCATCTTTGCCTTGTTCTTGATCTTAGAGGAAAAGCTTTCAGTTTTTCATGGTCAAATATGACTTTAGCTGTGAAGTTTTCATATTTGGCCTTTATTAGGTTAAAGCACCTTCCTTCCGTTCCTATGATGAGAGTTCTTGTCATGAAATGATGTTGAATTTTGTCAAATGCTTTTTCTGCATTGAGATCATCATATGCTTTTTATTCCTTATCTTATTAATCTGATGTAACACTTTAATTGATTTTCATATGTTAAACCATCCTTGTATTTCTGGGATAAATTTCACTTAGTCATGGTGTATGATTCTTTTAATGTGCTATTGGATTCAGTTTGCTAGTATTTGTTGGGGATTTTTACACTTACATTCATCAGAGATATTGGCCTATGGTTTTCTTTTCTTGTGGTGTCATTGTCTGGCTTTGGGTAAGGCCAGCTGCATAGAAGGACTTTGGAAATATGTCCTCCTCTTCAACTTTTTGGAGGAGTTTGAAAGTTGGCATTAATTTTTTAAATGTCTGGTAGAATTCACCCGTGAAGCCAGCTGGTACTGAGCTTTATTTGTTTGGGGGGTTTTTTTAAACCAATTCACTCTTTACACTAGTCATAGATCTGTTCAGACTTTGTTTCTTCAGGATTCAGTCTTGGTGGCCTATATGTTTCCAGGAATTTACCCATTGCTTCTAAGCTATCCACTTTGTCATATATTTGCTTTATAGTTGTTCCTAGTCATCTCTTATGATTCTTTTTATTTACTTATATTTGTTAAGATTTTATTTATTTATTTGGCAGAAAGAGAGGGAGGGAGAGAAAGAGAGAGAGAGAGAGTAGCAGGGGGAGTGGCAGGCAGAGGGAGAAGGAGAAGCAGGCTCCCTGCTGGGCAGGGAGCCCGATGTGGGGCCAAACCCCAGGGCCGCAGGATCCTGACCTGAGCTGAAAGCAGATGCTTAATCAACTGAGTCACCCAGGCACCCCATCTTTTTAAGATTTAATTAATTTATTTGAGAAAGAGCACAAGCAGGGCAGGGGTGGGGGAAGGGGAGAGGAACAGAGGGAGAGAGACAAGCAGACTCTGCACCGAGCACAGAGCCCAACACAGGGCTCGACCCTATGGCCCTGAGATCATCAATGGAACTGTAATCAAGTCAGATGCTTAACCGACTGAGTTACCCAGGCGCCCCCTTATGATTCTTTTTATTTCTATAGCATCTGTTGTAATATCTCTTCTTTCATTTCTTATTTTATTTATTTGAGTCTTCTCTATTTGTTAGTCTAGCTAAGTGTGTCAATTTGTCTACTTTCTTGAAAAAACAACTCTTAGTTTCACTGATTTTTTTTTCTAAAAGGGTATGTGCCTTTTAAATTTAAGTAGCTATGACCAATTACTTGCCAAAAAGGTTGTGGTAATTTATACACTCTCTGAAAAAGTTGGGGGATGGAGTGGCTCTCCATCTGGAAGAAAATAGTTAGAACATTGTCTCACACTATAAACAACAATAAATATCACAGAGATTGATACACAAATACAAAAAATAGAACCATTTCCTATTAAAATAGGAAAAAATAAAAGATAACATTTGTTTAACCTCAAGATAAGTTTGGTCCTTTTAAAAAAGACTGAGGGACGCCTGGGTGGCTCAGTTGGTTAAGCAGCTGCCTTCGGCTCAGGTCATGATCTCAGCGTCCTGGGATCGAGTCCCACATCGGGCTCCTTGCTCAGCGGGGAGCCTGCTCCTCTCTCTACCTCTGCCTGCCTCTCTGCCTGCTTGCGTTCTCTCTCTGTTAAAATAAATAAATAAAATCTTTAAAAAAAATAAAATAAAAAAAATAAAAAATAAATAAAAAAGACTGAAATTGGGAAGCCATAAAGAGAAAATTTATATACTCAACCACATAAACATTTAAATACATAAACAAAGCCAAAAGAGAAATGAATAGAGTGAGAGAGAAGCTTGCAAGATATGACAAAGTGATACCACTAATAAAGTAAGAAAGAAATCTACAAAAAGCTAATAGAGGGGTGCCTGGCTGGCTCATGCCGTGGATCATGCAACTCTTGATCTCGCAGTTTTAAGTTCAAGCCCTATGTTGGGTGTAGAGATTCCTTAAAAAATAAAATAAGATCTTAAAAAAAAAAATCTAATAGAGAAACGGGCAAAAGATAGGAATGAAAATTGATAGAGAACTATAAACAGCCAATTAACTTATGAAATGTTCATCCTCAGAGGTAGTACAAAAAAACACACACTTAACCAACATTATCATTATTCCCCAAAATGGCAAAAATGGGAATTATTTTTAATATCTAACACTGTTGGGCACTGACAAAGGAACCGTTTTAAGTAATCAATTAGTCAATTGCACTTTCACACCTTACTTTTTTTGCTTCATTGACTGTATCTCCAAGAAAAAGATATTTTATCACCAGCTGCAGAAGATAACACCTGCATGAGGTGTGAAACAACACGAATCAGCAGCTGGGGCACATGGAAGCCCACTCACAGGGCTGGGTGACAGGAGCAATGCTCCTGCTTTCCCTTTTCAAAGATTCTATAATGTAATCTTCACAATTCAGGGGGAAAAAATAGCAGGAGTAAAACCTTTCTCCTATTTTTCCTGAGCATGCTGCTTTAGAACCTCATTGTGCAGTCGGTATGGAATCTACACTTCTGCCAAATCAATCTTCTACCTAAATACTCTGCAACAGCATGAATTCACTAAGAACAAAATTCTCGCTTCAAAATAAAGCCTTTGTTTTATTTTCTTCTTCACTTACAAGCAGAGAAAGAGGAAGTACCCAGGGAAGCTTTAGGAGGGGATTTTGATCCACATAAAGAAACACTGTCCAGAGAGGGAACCTCAAGTTCACCTGGTCACCCTTATCATATGGAAGAGGAAACCCTAAGGGAAGAGAAGCAAGACCTCAGAAAACACACAGGTTGGAAATGTGTAGTAGTTGCCACTGGACTTTGTTATAGATCATTCCAAAGAGGTGCTTTTTTTTTAAGATTTTATTTATTTGAGAGAGAAAGAGAGCACAAGGCAGGAGAGCCCGATGAAAGGTTCCATCTCAGGACCCTGAAATCATGACCGGATTGGGAAGGCAGACGCTTAACCAAACGAGTCACCTAGGCTCCCCTGATCATTCCAAAGGGGTTCCTACCCCCTTTTGTCCAGCCCCTTCTCTGCGGTCACAGGCTTGCAGAAGAGGGGGCCTTCTGGTGCACTGTAACCACTAGGTGGCACTGTGCACTGCTGGGCTAGTTCTGGTGAAGGAGCCCCTGTCCAGCTTCGCTGTTTCTGAGTCTGTGGGGATCCTTTTCACGCCTGCTAAATCATAATTCTCCTTCAAAATTTATAAACTTAGCCAATTTTAAGAACCACTTCATTTTTCTTAGAAAGTATAGAATTTTGGTTCATGGATTGGGAGGGACTTACACTTTAAATATTTTCTGAAATTAATCATTCCTGATGGTCACTACAAAACTGAGGCAGCCTCTAGGGGCTCCACAGTGTACCCCACGCTGAATGAGCTATGAGTTACACGGCTGAAGGACTAGTGTGTAGACTGTAGAGTGCATGGAAATGCCTCTCGAGACCCAAGAAAAAAATGAAAACCTCCAGAACAAATCATGCGGAACACTTGGGTGTGTACCCCGTAAACTGTGTTTTAAATAAGCCCTTCCAGTGATTCTAAGGCAAAAGTGTTGAAACACTGTTTTACAAGATGCATAATTAAAAGGCAGTTTCCCTTCTGACCCAGGCACCATCCTGGTGGCTATTTGTCTAGCTTCAGCAAGCCTGCGGGGGTGATGATAAAAGGTATTCCCAGGGTCTGGTTCTATATTTTCCTGTGTCAAGAATGCCACCCATGCTGGGCATCAGAAAGAGCACACAATTAGCTGCAGCCCTTGTTCAAGACTGTTGTTACAAAGCCCGGCACACACAACAGGTGTTCAGGGAATATTTGTTGCCAAAGATAAAATAAAACATTTTATATACATAGTACTATCTACATTGAACCTCATTATATATGACTGAATAAACGCAGTTAGACCCTGAAGTTTACACACTTCGATTTCATTTGATGAATACCAAGAAGGAACAAGACTAAAAAGGGCAGAAGTCAGAAAAGTGCTTGCCTTTGAAGGGGGAGGACTGATTGATGGAAGGAAGTATTGACAGAGGGCAGAATGAAAGCGTGTCTGGGATGGGGGAAAAGGACCTAGGCGATGGCTACACCGGTGCACAGAAATGTAAAAAAGTCATCGGGTGCTGTACTTAAGAAAACAAAGAAAGAAAAGAAAAGCCTGACTGGAAAGGAAGACAGGAAAACAAACATGAAAATGAAAATAAGATAAAGAAGAAAAAAAAGAAAAGGGTAGATACAAAGGACCATAATTTATATGGTTGGAGTATGAAAAAGAAAACAAAGCAATGGAACAGAACTAACATTTCAAATTATAATCCAAAAAACATTTTCAGAAATAACAAAGACCTGAATCTACATATTTAAAAACCTGCCAACTACCTGAGAAAATTAACCTAGAACGATAGACTCTGAGACATAACTTGGCAAAACTGTCGGACTGTAAAGATAAACACTCTGAAATCCTCCAGGCACAAAAGGACGTAATTTCTGAGTGCAAAAGAATGAGATGAGCCCCAGACTTCTCAAAAGCAGCATAAAAAGAAAGCAAAAATGGAGTGGCATTTTTTAGGAATTTAGGACCTTTTTTGAGGAATCTTTAGGGGTTAAGCTTCATCCAACCAAGAGATGACTTGGAAATTTTTAACAAAGGGCCTTTGGTGAGATGCAAGCTGCCTCATTCGGCAGAGCACGTGATCTCAGGGTCCTGAGCTTAAGCCCCACATACAGAGCACGTGGTTACAGGGATTACATACATACATACATACATAAAACATAAAGGGCTGGTGGTATTTTAGTACAGATTATCACAGATCAAAGACTAAAACAAAGGTGGAAATGAGGGTAGAAGACCACAGTACAAGTGTAAGACATTGTGACAAAGTAGAAATAATGCAACCAAAAGATGGGACAAGGAGGAAAAAAGGGAGGAGAAATGTTGGTTGATTGTCTCATAGGCAATAGGTAGTGGTTAAAAGAGGCCATTAAATCTGATGATCTTGGGGATATATGTTAAAAAAAAACCCTCTTAAATATGGGGGACACATCATGGGGCTCTTTGCTCAGCGGGGAGCCTGCTTCTCCCTCTGCCTGCCTCTCCCCCTGCTTGTGCTCTCTCTGTCTCTCTCTCTGACAAATGAATAAATAAAATCTTAAAAAAAAAAAATTCTTAAAAATGTATCCATTAGGGGCGCCTGGGTGGCTCAGTGGGTTGAAGCTTCTGCCTTCAGCTCTGGTCATGGTCTCAGGGTCCTGGGATGGAGCCCTGAGTCAGGCTCTCTGCTCGGCAGGGAGGCTGCTTCCCCCACAACCCTTCCCCCGCCACCCCGCCTGCCTCTCTGCCTACTTGTGATCTCTCTCTCTCTGTCAAATAAATAAATAAAATCTTTTTTAAAAAATGTATCCTTTATTAGGTCATGAGAAAAACTTCAGTAATTTCTATCAGGTGGATATTTTATGGACAACATTCTCTGATCACAATACCATAAGACTAGAAAATATTAACTAAAAAAATTTTAGGATCCTTAAATTTTTAAATTTATAAAATTTTTAAATTGAATGTTAGACAAATTTCAGTTTAAGAGGAAATGAAACAAGAAAAAAATTATTTGGGGGCACCTGGGTGGCTCAGTGGGTTAAAGCCTCTGCCTTTGGCTCAGGTCATGATCTCAGGGTCCTGGGATGGAGCCCAACATCAGGCTCTCTGCTCAGCAGGGAGCCTGCTTCCCCCTCTCTCTGCCTGTCTCTCTGCCTACTTGGGATGTCTCTCTGTCAAATAAATAAATAAAATCTTTAAAAAAATTATTTTGTAACTCTGAATGGTGATGAATGCTAACTAAATGTATTGTGATTATTTATGTGAACTAAATTTATGTGGTTATATATATATATAAAATCATGTTGTATGCCTATTATATCTTAATTTTTAAAAAGAGGAAATGCAAACTTTAATTATGGAATTTCTAAAACAGTGATTAATGAAAATACTACATATCAGAATCTATGGGATACATTAAAATAATGATCAAATAAGTTCACAGTACAACAAAACACTTTTATCAGTTAAAAACAAAAGAATGAAAATAAATTAATTAAATTCTTAGCTCAAAAAACTAGGGGGGGAAAATAGGAAGAGAACTACAAAGTGAACCAAAAGAAAACCCAAGGTAGGAAATAATAAAGTAAGAGTAGAAAATTAAAGCGTCAAGGAATAGAAAAGTAGAAAATCTAATTAATAAATCAGATCCTGTTTTTCTGAATAACTGAACAAATCTCTAACTTGATCAAGAAATAAGGCGGAAAGCACAGACGTACAAAATAAAAACAACAATGAGAGATTTACCATGGAAACAGAAGAAATTTTAAAAATCATAAGAGAAAAAACTTAATAAATAAAATCATAAGAGAGTAATTTGCAAAGCTCTATGCAAATAAATTTTTTAAACCTAGATAAAATGTGTATCTTCCTTTGGGAAAATATAGAGGTATAAGAATTGGTGAAGAAAAAGTAAAAATATCTATATTGTAGATGACATGATAGTGTACCTGGTAAACCTTTGAAAATCAGGAAAAAACTAACCCAAACGGTAGAAGAATTCTGAGAGATAGGAAGATATAAAAGTACAAAACACACACAAATCAAGAGCCTTCGTATGCATTAATAATAACCATTTACAGGGTATAATAGCAAAGAAAACCCCACTGAGAGTAGCAAAAGATTAAGTATATCCTAGAGGTAAATTTAACAAGAAATGTAAAAACTTATATGAGTAAAACTTTACAATATTTCTGGAAGATACAAAAACAGACTCAATCGAATGATAAAACATTTCCTATGACAACACGGTATAAAGGTATAAATCCTTCCTAAGTTAATTTATAAAGTTAATATACTCCCAATAAAAACACCAACAGTTGCCAATAAAATTCATATAGAAAAACAAACATGAAAGAATCACCAAAAAACGGTGAAAAAGAAGTACAGTGAGGACCTAACCCTACCAAACATTAAAACATGCAATAGAGCCTCTACAATTGGGGCACCTGGTTGGCTTCGTCCTTGAGTGTCTGCCTTTGGCTCAGGTCATGATCCCAGGGTCCTGGGATGGAGCCCTACATCAGGCTCCCTGCTTGGCGGGAGGCCTGCTTCTCTCTCTCTCAACACCCCGTTTGTGTTCTCTCTCTCACTATGTCTCTCTCTGTCAAATAAATAAATAATCTTAAAAAAAAAAAAAAAGCCTCTACAATTAAAGCAACTGGTACTGAAGTATAAATAGACTGACACTGAAACGAAATAGAAATCCCAGAAAGAAACCCTAGTAGATAAGGAAATTTGTATACAACAAAAGTGGCATCTGAAATCACTGGGGTAAATAAAAGACCCAAATGAGTAGCCTTTTGGAAAAAGATAAAATTATATCCATACCTTATTCCATGCCCAAGAATAAACTCCAAACTGATCAGAGATCTAAATGGAAAAAAAGAAAAGGAAACAGAAAAAAAAAACAAACAAAAAACCACCTAAGTTACTAGAAGAAAATATGAGTAAGTTCTTTTTTAATCCAAGTACAAGTTTCTCCCCATTTCTGCAAGGAGAATGTTCCTATGAAACCTTTTTTAAGCCAGAATAAAATAAATCAAAGAAACACTTACCATGAAATGGAAAAAATTTTGAGCGTGCCCAGACCCAAAAAATAACCTCTCCTAGGCTTTTCTGATACCTTAGGGCACATCTTGCTAACAGATGCACAAAATAGATGGAGAGAGAGAGAGCACAGATGCTCACAGACACAGTGCTCCTGCCAGCTTGATGCCGAGATGCTCGGTTCCGCACCCGGGGAGGAAGTGTGCCGGCCCGCTCTCCCTGCTGGGATGCACCTGCCTTCAGGACTGCTTGCTGCAAAGCCAACACTGAACGATGTTTTTGCCTTTCACCTCTCTTCATAGAAGCAAAAAAAATCCTCTTTAGATCTCTTTGGCTTAGCAAAAACAGGTACTAATGTAGGGCTGTTGTCAAAAGTGAAGTGGCATCACGAAGACTTGTGAAAAATAGGGAAAAGCTTTCAAATTCAAGATGTACAAATAATGTTTGAAGGGCAAAAACACCACCACCAAGTAAAAAGGTAACTGATAACACTAGGAGAAAATATTTGTGGCACGCATGACTGATAAAGGGCTCTTTTCACCAGTTTATTTTTAAACTCTGAAATTAAAGAATGAAACACCAAAAACTCAATAGAAAAAAATGAAGGGAAAAGATATGAACAGACAATTCACACACAGAAGTACAAAAATGGTCTTTAAAATATGTAAATATGTTCAATCTCATAATTAGAGAAATGAGAATTGAAACTACACTCATATACCACTTCTCACTTATCAGATTGGCAAAAATTGGTGGGGGGGGAACCTGTGACAGTACATTGTGTTGGTAAGGCTGTGGGGAAACAGGTACTGTCATAGATTGCTGGTAGAAATCAAAATCAGGGGGCACCTGGGTGGCTCAGTCGGTTAAGCATCTGCCTTTGGCTCAGGTCTCGATCCTGGGGTCCTGGGATCCTTACGGCTGGCTCCCTGCTCAGCAGGGAGTCTGCTTCTCTCTGCCCTTCTACCCACCCCCCTACCCCCCTGACTCATGCTCTCTGTCTCTCAAATAAGTAAATAAAATATTGAAAAAAAAAAAAAAATCAAAACCAGCACAACCTTTTAGAAGGGAATTTGGCAATACCTAGCAGAGTACATATGTGTTAACCTTTCGGCCCAGCAGTGCCACTCTGGGAGTCATCCCTGAATATACACCTCCACCAGGGTGGACCTACATGTGGACAAAGTTGTCCCTTGCCATACCGTTTGTAATTGCAAGATCCTGGAACAACCTAAATTCCCCCCTACACAAGAGAGTGTTTGAATAAACCACGATACATCCACAAAACGAAGGGCTTCACCGCTGTAAAATGAGGAAGATGAACTGATATGACGTGATTTCCAAGGTACATCGTTAAATGAAAAAAGCGAAGTGCAAAAGAGCATTTATTGAGGGTCACTTCCAGACCGACCGGCGGTATGAGGAGCTCCAATGAAACAAACATAACTGGTGGAAGTTAATAAAAGAGAAAAAAGTGTTTAAATTTTCTGAAAATTGTCCTCAGGGCAGACAGCACATAAGCATTTATGCACGAACATCTGCTAAATGTAGATAAGATCAGCTCGAGTCGGTGACACTTGAGCCACCACACACTCCCTACCCCTCTAGCTCAGAGCACTCAGCTCTGGGTGGGTGCGGCTCTCGCTCCTCCCCAGCCCCCAGCTCCCAGGCAAAGACCAGAGTATCTCCCCAGGAAGGGCAGGCCATCAGCCTTTCGTATCTTTCCCAGCTCTGGGTCGCAGAAGAGAAACTCCAGGCAAGTTTGGACAAGAGCTGGGGCTCCTGTTTTGCATCGAGCCTCAACTCACATGGTGGAGGTGCTCCCTGAGGGCAGCAAGGCAAGACTAATCCGGACCCTGGTTGCCATCATCCCGGCTGCTAGTAGGCTGCCGCTTCTACAAGGACCCAAGGGGCCGGAGGATCCCTCCTCTGCACAGTGCCCTCACTCTGAGGAAACACGCTGCCGTCCTCACTGCTGGCTCTGCAGTTAAGTATATTTTATGACAATTTTTAAAAACTAATACTATTGGCACCTGGGTGGCTCAGTGGGTTAAAGCCTCTGCCTTAGGCTCCGGTCATGATCTCAGGGTCTTGGGATCGAGCCCCGCATCAGGCTCTCTGCCCAGCAGGGAGCCTGCCTCCTCCTCTCTTTCTGCCTGCCTCTCTGCCTACTTGTGATCTCTCTCTGTCAAATAAATAAATAAAATATTTTTAAAAATAATAAATAAATAAATAAATAAATAAATAAAAACTAATACTTATATTTACCACTGGAATTAGGATTAGAAGAATCTAAATTACCCGAACATCTCAAATAAAATAATGATTGTAATTAGCTTGGAGCTTTCTAGAACTAAGTCCGTAATGTCATGGATCAAATAATCCATTTTGAACAGTAACTTTTATATTGACATTTTAAGGTTATTTATATTAACTATTCTTCTTGGGTGAAAAACAACTGGAAACATCCCAAATATCCATCAACTCTTCATGACTGAAAAGAATGACCTCTGATACATGCAACAAATGGAAGGTGTGGGCTGAAGCCACACGAGAAGCGTGCACACTGGGTGATTCCATCTATATGAAGTTCTCGAGTCACTATATTGTATACGTGAATCGAATACAACACTGCGTGCTAACTACACTGGAATGAAAATTTAAAAAAATAAAGTGGTTCTCCAAGGATAAGAATTCATGTGGGAAGTGAAAGGGGCACAATGGAACTTTCTGGATGGATGGAAATGTTTTATACATTGATTGTAGTGGTGGTTATACTCGTATGTACGTTTGTCAAAACTGATCAAACTGTGCACTTACTATGGGTTCATTTTATTTTACTCAAATTATACGTATCAAAGTTAATTAAAACAAAATAGAAAGCAAAAGCAAAAAACAAAAGTCTGGTTTTTTCCTGTCTGCTCATACCTAAGAAGCAATAAGTGAGGAGGCTTTTCAATAAGGGGTCTCATTATAGAGTGATCTGGGCAGGCTCTTTTGTGGGAAACTCTTGATGTCAGTATTTTTTAGGTCTTCCCTAAAAAAGAGGCAGTAAGGCAATTGAGGCCAGACTATTTAGGTTCAAATTTGCTAAACTCATTTGCTAAATTCTTAATTTCTCTGGGCCTCAGTTTCTTTATCTGTAAAATGAGCATGATACTAGTGCCTACCTCTTGAGTTAAGGTGAGGATTAATGAGTTAAGGTATATAAAACAATGTCAGGCACATAATAATAAGCACTAAATAAACACTAGCTATTATTGTTATCATTATTATTCAGGCAAGACACTTCCAATCTTCTGCCTTGAAAACAGAATCCTGGCTGTCACTTCATAGGAGGGAACAAGAAAGAGTTCTGGGGTTGGAAAGAGCTGGGTTGGAGAAGAGGGCTCATTCATTCTCTTTGCCCTTTTCCTGGGGGAGGGGGAGATTATGCCCTTATTTTCCCTTATTGTATTTTGGTGAGCTTGGGGGGGGTGGGGGAGAGCAGACATTATAGGTGAATTTATCCCCCGGAGGTTCCAGGAAGGATTTGTCAAGCGAAAGAGCAGTGGAATGTCTTACTACTAAGGATCAGATGACATAAAAATTTTAATTACATATATTAAAAGCATCATAAACAAAATCATAACATCATAAAAAATTAAAGATAAACAACCAAGTGTGAAAAGAACTTGCAACAAATGTAGTGTAGAAATAAAAACCTACTCCCGTAAGAACTCAGAGCTTCCTGAGCAAGGGAGTCACCACCAGCACGGCCTTTGGTCAGAGACTGAAAGCCTTCAGGGGAGGGAGAAAGCCTTATGGCCTCTTGGGGGAGGGAGGAATTGCAAGTGTGCTTTGATTGGAGATTTTGGGCCCAGAGAATGTGGATGCAGACTAATTAGACACAGAGCATCTTATGTGATTAAGTTGGGGGATGGGGAGGTGTTTGGTTTTCTCAGGCTGATCCTGGGTTGGAAATTGGGGTGAGGAAGCAAAAAATGGGGAAAGCGACAGTCATTGACCAAGTCCTGGTGTTGTAGGCAGGTTACCAGAGGTTGTGGTTTGGTGGCCTGGATGGGCTGCTGCAGAGGTTGTGGGACAGAAATCTATGGTCTCATGCGGTCTGACTATTGTCTATATTTATACTCGGCCTCTCAGTAAGTTAAGGTGTAAAATACGTGAAGCTTCTACAAAAGGGTTAAGAAAAAACTAGATGTCTCCAATAGATTAAACGGTCAAAGGATTCAAAGTATGATTTCTATATTTGTAATAAGAAGTAGACACTTGAGTAGATTCAAATCACAGTTAAGTTTGGTTTATGCATATCCGATTGCAAATGCTCAAGAAAAGAAGAAAGTGGTTCAATCTCTTATTCGCCGCAATCAGTGTGTGTTACAGGCAGTGCAGACTTGACGTGGCTTTATTTCCAAGAAACAAATTGTAGAATTAATTATGATGCACAGAGAAACACCGATCACGAGTAAGAGGCACTGATAATATCAGCTACAGAAGATACAATTAATATTTTATGGATGATTTAAGACAGTGTTTTCAAACTATGGGTTAAGATCCATTAGTGTGTTGTGAGATCAATTTACAGGGCAATCAGTATTTAAAAAAAAATAGACTGGTATACCATAGAACAGAATATTGTCTTTTTGCCTTATCAGTTAACTCTTAGAACCCAACATTTGGGTAAAATGTGACACCAGTGTCAACACTGAAGTAATTCAACCTCATAGAAATATGTAGGGATCAACCAAGATACTGTTTGCCTGAACGAACCACCTCAGGGGCACCTTGGGTGGCTCAACATCACTAATCATTGAAGAAATGCAAATCAAAACCACAATAAGGGGCACTTGGGTGGCTCGGTGGGTTAAAGCCTCTGCCGGCTTCTCTGCCTTTGGCTCAGGTCACGGATCTCAGGGTCCTGGGATTGAGCCCCGCATCAGGCTCTCTGCTCAGCGAGGAGCCTGAGCCCCCTCTCTGTCTGCCTGCCTCTGCCTACTTGTGATCTCTCTCTCTCTGTCAAATAAATAAAATCTTTAAAAACACACACACACACACACAATAAAATACTACTTCATACTCATTAAGATGGATACTAAAAAAAAGTGTTTCCAGGGATATGGAAAAATGTGGGGGGACACCTGGGTGGCTTAGTCGGTTAAGCAGCTGCCTTTGGCTCAGGTCATGATCCCAAGGTCATGGGATCGAGTCCTACGAGGGGCTCCTTGCTCAGCGGGGAGCCTGCTTCTCCCTCTGCCTACCATTTCCTCTGCTGTGTTCTCTCTCTCTCTCTCTCTCTCTCTGACAAATAAATAAATAAAATCTTTAAAGAAAAAAATGAGAAACATTGGTGGGATTGAAAAACAATGCAGCCACTATAGAAAATGGTATAGCAATTCCTCAAAAAATTAAAAATGGAAAGACCACACGACCCAGCAATTGCACTTATATCCAAAAGAATTGCAAGTAGCGTCTCAAAAAGACATTTGCACGCCCATGTTTAATAGCAACATTATTCACAACAGCTAAGAGGTGGAAGCAGCCCAAATATCTATTGATAGATGAATAGACAAACAGTGGTTTATACACACAACAGAATATTCAGCCTTCAAAAGGAAGGAAATCCTGCTGTGCTACAACATGGATGAACCTTGAGGGCATTATGCTAAGTGAGATAAGCCAGTTACAAAAAGACAAATAGTGAATGATTCCACCTACTGTGAGATATCTAAAGTAGTTAAATCCATAGAAACAGAAAGTAGAGGAGTGGTTACAGGGGGTAATGGGAGGGGATAGGGTGCAATGAGTATAGTTTCATTTGGCAAGATGGAAATGTTCTGGAGATCTGCTGCACCACGGTGTGAATATAGTTAACACTACTGGATCATACACATAATGATGTAGGATAGTTGGAAGAAATGCAGGCAGGGACAATACACCCCCCCCCCAAACTGGCCAGGAGAAAACCATCCCTAAAAGGATTTCACACCACCCTGGAAGGAGTCCTCCACCTTTCCCCACCTGATAGATGACAAAAACCTGCTGGGATGACACTATCCACAGAGAGGGTTAATCAGATTAAAACCACTCAATGACAAGCCCATAAAACCCCCACATGCTTAGAAACTCTGGTGGCAACTCTCTTGGGTCGCCTCCCTCTTAAGGAGCTTCATACTTTGTCATTCAATAAACTTGACGATCGCTCAATAAACTTTGCTTTGCTGCCCACCTCTCTGGTCTACCTCTTCATTCTTCAAAGCGGCAGGACCAAGAGTCTGCCTTCGGCTCAGGTTATGATCTCAGGGTCCTGGGATCTAGCTTCACATCGGGCTCTCCGCTCAGAGAAAAGTCTGCTTCTCCATCTCCCTCTGTGCTCACTCTCAAATAAAATCTTAAGTAAAATTTAAAAATTAATTACTTTAAGAGTTTATTTTTAAGTAATCTCTACACCCAAAGTGGGACTTGAACTTACAACCCTGAGATCAAAAATCACATGCTCTACTGACTGAACCATCTAGGTGCCCCTAAAGATTATTTTGAACTAAAAGAAGATACCATTTGTTACTAACTTCCCAAAGCTTTTTAGTGATAATCTTAAATGTTGGTGAGAGTTTAATGAGTAGTCTTAACCATTGCCGGTAAAAGCATCTCTTACAAGAAAGCAGTTTGGCAATATATTTCAAGAGACTTAAAAGTATTAATACCCTTCAGCTCCGTAGGTCTATTTCTAGCAATCTATCTATCCTAAGGGAAATTTTAAATGTGGACAAGGATTTGGGCACAAAGGTGTTCATCGTGTTCTTTTATTTTTTAAGGGAAAAAATGTAAGCAGTGTAAATATTAAAAACGTGGCAACAGTAAAGAACATTTGGACATCAGAAAGTGAATGAAGAAAATGTCTTAAATTCACATGATGACATGTCAGAATCATTCAAAAGTCTATGCATAAATGTTAGTGGAAAAATGTGTATGATACAATGTTGTGTTAGGATAATTTTTTTTAGAGATGAAATCATGACTCTCACATAAATATAAAGAGAACATTCATCAAAGATTGAATTTCACTCATTAATTAATGAGGGAACTAGTTAGGTATTAAAACCAGGTCAAAGAAGAATTCAAAAAATCCCACAGGAACAGGTCAATCAGGAATACTTTAATGCATTTACAAATAGATACAAAAATGACTCTACTACTTAGGGATTTGGAAATCTTATCCCTCCACCCACCCAATAAATTTGCATGTCTATGGGCCAGAGTAATTTGCATCACTACCTTTTAATGGAGAAACTAGTAAACAGGACACTAAGAGATCATTTTTCTTTCCTTTTCTTGCCTCCATTTCAAAAACTCTTAGAATTTCCTAACAGTTGAAATCACCAGAATACAAAATTAAACATATAGCATTGTCTCAATTAAGAATTAAAAAAAAGAGAGAAATTCATCCTAAATATTAAGTATGGGTTTTTTTGTTAATGGTGGAGTCAGTGGTTAATTTGCTTCCTTAATCTTTTCTCTTCCCCAAAGTTTTTCTTTTTTTTTTTTTTTAAAGATTTTATTTATTTATTTGACAGAGAGGAGAGAGATCACAAGTAGGCAGAGAGGCAGGCAGAGAGAGGGAGAAGCAGGCTCCCCGCTGAGCAGAGAGCCCGATGCGGGGCTTGATGCCAGGACCTTGAGATCACGACCTGAGCCGAAGGCAGAGGCTTTAACCCAGTGAGCCACCCAGGCGCCCCTCTTCCCCAAATTTTCAACAATTAAAACATAGTCCTTTTATAATAAAGGTTTTCAAAACTACAATCATAAGACAGTTCACCTGAAGCGAAAGACCCAAATAATGTTACCCCTGAATTTCATTAGTACTCAGGAAATTTTTTATCTAAATCTAAATAAATCTATGTACAATCTAAAGTTAAGAGAGTCAATATGAAATGCCTGGTATTAGCTACTTGTGGAAATACTCCCCAAAAGCTATCTTCCTCTGAACAAATTTGATGATAAATATCTTTGAGGAGACAAAGCATGCTTTCAAATTCCTTAGGGAAATCACAATCTAAGGCTAAGAGGAAAATAACTGAAGATGAGCATTTTCTAAATTATTAATTCTAACATGAATTATACTAGGGATGAGATTTGGTCAAGGTAGATTGTGGTCTGCCTGGAGTAGCAGAGGAAAAATCTAAACATAAATGATTTGCCAGTGTTTCCTCAATAGCTCTCAGAAGAAAGAATACACTGATTTGAGATGGTTAGTCCTAAGTACGTCAGTAGAAATATATCCTCTTAGAATAGACAATTCAACTGTTTACCATACTACAGTTTAAGAGAAATGCTTCCAAAAGAATATCCAACTCCTTTTGTTCTCCTAAAGTAAATATAAAATGGAGATCAAACTTGAGAATTTCTTGAGCTAAGTAAGCAAAACTAAAGCTTGCTTATTCATGAACATAAGTGAAACAGGTAATTTCTTATAAATGTGTCTGATAATCATAATAGAAACTCTGATCAGCTTCCTAAAAATGGCATAAAATAATCACTTCTCACTAATCCCCTACTGTCTGGAAACCCCCAACTGTAGTAACCAATCATTGTCAAGGTTAAACAACTTCCTCATTTTCATTCTCTAAGCCATCCTGTAACCCCATGCTTCTGAGCTTCCTATTAGTTTTGTATTTGAAAGCTCCCAATTTGCAAACTGTCCATATCTGCACTATAAGCTCTTACTACATACCATTTTACTGATCTGGTGCTTGTAATTTCACTATTTCTGAACTTTTGACAGTTTTCATTTTCTCTTTATTTCCTCAATTTGATAATTGTCAGGTCTGAATTGGCGGTGGAAAATAGGAGCCAGGCGAGTAGAATCGAGGAAAGCTTTAATGGAAGCGCTCTTGGGCGAGGTTCCTTGCTCTGGTTAGGATAGGGCCAAGGGAGTGGCACCGAGATTTAGGGTTGAGGGGTTTTTAATTAGGGGCCTTAGGGTGTCGAGGGTTTGCTGGGTATCTGATTGGCTGTGGTTTATGTATATGAGGGATACAAAACACACCAATCAATTATCAGCTCATTATACAGAAAAAGGAACACAAAGTCAACCAGTCAGATTGTTCGTCATTGTTGTGGGGTGATCTGGAAAGTCTCTGAAACAGGAAGCCCCATGGCAGAAAGTCCCGAGCCACCATCTTGTGAGATTCGGTGGCCATCTTGTCTGCTCTTGGCGTCCCTGGGCCAACAGCCTAACAATAATCATGTAATCATATCCACTAGAATAACTCTTGGACACTTATAATCCCCTAGTATATACTCACAGTGAACCCCAGGTATATGGGTCAGTATCTTCCCTTAGAAATTTATCCTGGGCCTGTGGTGTCTTTAGAGAGAAGCTGAGTCTATCTTGGCAGCACCTCCAACCACGAGATTCTGGAAGGCATCTGAGGGCATCGTGGGTTCTGTAGGGGAGAATTGCTTTCTTCCTTAGTAGGCTCAAAGCTCCCATCAGGTAGCCAAGCTTCCCCGAATGCAGACCAATCTCTATCAGATCCCCAAAATATGTACTGGGCAAATTAACCAGGAAAGGAAAACAGAGATAAAGGGTAAACATCAGGGAATCAGAGGGAAATGTGTATTTCTGAAGTCATGATCGCCATTTTCACCTATGACTAGACTTGATCTATCACCAGACGAATGTGCGCTGCAAAATCATTTCTTTGTATTTGTGATATTAGGCTATTGTTTGCATTACACAGTGAGGATTCATTTTCAAAACACTCCTATCTTGTCTCAGGAACAGTAGAAGGAAGAATTTCTCTGATCTCCCCCAAACCTCTTTCAATATAGAGAAGGACCAGGGCAATAGTTCTCAGACTGAGTGATATTAACGATCCTAGAGTACATCAAAATGAAGACTTCCTTCTCCCCACCCTTAAGATTCTGATTAAGATTCTGATCTTTTATAAGGCTCCCTGTGTAATCTTACTTGCAGCCAGAATGGAGAACCCTAAGCATAGGGTTTAACCCTTTAAAGGGCTTTCACAGGCCTTCCTTAAACATGTTTTAAAGGCCCTCTCCCTAACCTCAAGCAGTTAAGATTACACAGTATATCTTGGTGCGGCTGGTTAAATGCTCAGCTTGGAACACTGACTCTTGAGAGAATGACTACGAAGTCTCAGGGCCAATTAGAAATTATTCATGAGGGGCGCCTGGGTGGCTCAGTGGGTTAAAGCCTCTGCCTTCAGCTCAGATCATAATCTCAGGGTCCTGGGAGAGAGCTGCCCTGCATTGGACTCTCTGCTCAGCAGGGAGCCTGCTTTCCCCTCTCTCTCTGCCTACTTGTGATCTCTCTCTCTCTCTGTCAAATAAATAAATAAATAAAATCTTAAAAAAGAAATTATTCATGAAACTGTGGGAGCATTGAGTCAAGGACAGCAGCACCTGGTGGTGTCCTAACCAGACCTTCCCTATGTGTGGGCTAGCCTTCCCAGTGTCTGAACTCTCCAATTCCTTCCAACAAATTCCTTTTCGGCTAAGTTAACTAGAAGTGGTGTCTGTTGTTTGCAGCCCAGAACCACGGCTAGTTCAGGAAAGTAGGTCTGGCTGTTACCATTTTGCAGATGAAGAAATCAAGTTTCAGAGAGATTAGGTTACTTGTCAGAGGTCTCTCCATAAGTGACAAAGCCAGGACTCAAATCAAGATCCTCTTTGCTCGTTGCTCTTACCATCACAATATGGGTTGGGGAAAACCGTAGCGCAACCTCACGACTCCTTCTCGACCCACAGAAACAGTGGTGATTCTCATCTCATCATCACAATTGCACTGATGGGTGGTTCTCAGCCCGGGATGCACCTTAGCATCACCTGAAAGTGTGACCAACTTAAATTGTCCGGGGCTGTCCTGTTTTTAGCACTGGAAGTCTCATTTCCAGGGAAATCCCATAGCCTAGGGGAGACTGGGACAGTTCATCACTCTCCCCAGGGTGATGGGGGGCGGATCTTAGAATACAACAACTGCTGAGGCCCTCCTCCAGAGATTCTGAGTGAGCTGGTCTGTGTGGGACCCAGATATTGGCATTGCTTAAGCATTGGCTTAAAGGATCAGTATGAGCAGCTAGGGTCGAGAGTCATTCGTGTACATGAAATCTTTCAGACTTTATCAGACCCCTGATCAGTCTGTCGTATTTGTCCCTCCGAGCCTGGCTCTATTACTATAGTTAATATCTACACAAGTAGGCATTCGATAAAGATTCTGAGATACTAAGATCAGGAGGCATGGCAAACAGTGTCCAGAGCCAAAGGTCTGGTTTCACTGACTGCCTCCCTGACTCCTTTGAGAAAGAGCAAATAGGGAAATAACAGGAGCTTTGGAATGGCCCTGCAGGTGATAATTAGACTTCTGGGGTTAATTCAGGGATCTCGGGGAGGGTAAGGAGCTATGCAACAGTGATAAGCAGTGCTGTATGTGGGAGAAAGGAGTGTGGCAAAGGCTGAATGGGTAAGTGAGGTTGGGTTATAAATTGCTGATGACTCAAGCGTCTCAGAACATCTGGTGACTGAAGTCTGACTGAACCATTCTAGTTGGGAAATCCTACAGCTTTGGCTCTAATCTTGCCATTTGACTTTGTTACTAAGGGCCAAGGAGAAATCAAGAGGACCAGGTCATTCCTTTAGTCCTCTGTGGACTTACTAGCCCTGAAAGAAAAGCTTAGAACCTTGGCACTGCAGAGTTCTTCTTCTCTCAGAAGTTCATTTGTTGATTTATTGGTTCATTCAACAAATGTGTGTTAAGTACCTACTATGTACCAGACACCATGCTGAGGATAAAACACCAAGGAAATCTAACATGGTTTTGCCCTTATGTGGTGTTGTGTGTAAGGGGGAGACTGATGCCTCACCAAGCCATTTAAAACAGTGTGATTGTTGCTAAGACGCCAAAGCACTGAGCACTGAAAACACATGTCATGAGGTCTAGGAAAACCTTCCAGAGGAAATGTCACCTAGACTGGGACTGAAGGATAATCCAGGTTTAGCCAGGCCAGGGGAAACGCTCTCTCGGGGAGAGAAGAGCAAATGTAAAGACTCCAACTGGGCAGTATGAAGATCACATCCTAATCCCCAGAATCTGTGAATATGGAGCCCTACCTGACAAAAAGGGATTTGCAGATGTGACTAAATTGAGGCTCTTGAGATGGAGAAGTTATCCTGGGCTGTCTGCGTGGCCAGTGTAATCAGAGTCCTCTCACTTGAAAGAGGGACGTGGCAGATCAGAGTCAGAGAGAGATTTGAAAATGCTGCTGTGCAGGTTTTGCAAATGGAGAACAAGGCCATGGATTAAGGAAGATAGGCAGCCTCTAGAAGCTGGACAAGGCAAGGGAACTTTTCTAGAGGTTCTCCCGGGGAGCATCCAGAAGGAACACAGCCCTGCTAATGCTTGGATTTTAGTCCAGAAAAAACCCATTTTGAATTTCTGACCTCCGGGACTGTAAGATAGTACAGTAAGTAAGATGTATGTTGTTTTAAGCCATGAAGTTTGTGGTAATTTGTCATAAGGATAATAGGAAACTAATACAGGAACCTACAAAAAAAATAGTCTAGTATGGTCGCATATCCAGTATAAGGTGCAAATAAGATTGGAAAGGTAAGCAAAATCAGACAGAACCTCATAGGGCTTGTTAAAGGTAAGGCTAAAATCCACTTCATCCTTGGGATACCCTGAAAGATTCCTTCCTTCCTTTCTTTCTTTCAGATTTTATTTATTTGATAGAGAGAGAGAGATCACAAGTAGGCAGAGAGGCAGGCAGAGGGAGAGGAGGAAGCAGGCTCCCCGCTGAGCAGAGAGCCTGATGCAGGGCTCGATCCCTGGACCCTGAGATCATGACCAGAGCCGAAGGCAGAGGCTTAACCCATTGAGCCACCCAGTCGCCCCAAACCCTGAAGGATTTCTAAATGGAGGAATGATCAAATGAGGTTTACATTTTAGGAAATTAAATTTGATCTAATTCAGGGGTCAGCAACCTTTTCTGGTAAAGAATCAGATAATAAATACTTTATGCTTCATGGGCCATATGGCTTTTGTTAGGTATTCATTTTTGTTTGTTTTGTTTTGTTTTGTTTTTAACAACCCCTTAAAAACATAAAACCTGTCGTTAGCTCAAGGGCCATATAAAAACGGGCAGTCCCCAGCTCTGAGCCATCCTGTTTCCCATTTTCTCAGCCATCCTGTAGCTAGGTGTGGTGACAGGAGTCAGGAACCCAATTCTGGCTAAAGAGATAAGGGAATGTCTCCCAAAGAATTCTGGGAAAACTTCAGCTGTATTTATGAGAAGTTTGGGCTCTGCCTTTCTGCTTTCTCCCTGCCCTTGAACCCTGATGGGATATACCTATCTCATGAGATAAACCAAAGGAAAAAAAGCCAAGATTAAAAGAGATGACAGCCCTGACAGAGATGGACTGAAGCAAAGCCATAAGTGTCTATCTCTAGATTTTGTAATATGGGGGGAAATCAACCCCATTTAAAAATCCATTTTAAATAGGGTATCCTGTTACTTGCAACTGGAAGAATTTCTAAGTGAACGGACAGATGCTAGGAGACTGATTAGGAGGCTCTGCACTGGTGGGTGAGGGGTGACAGTTGCCCCAACTAGGGCTGTGGTAGTCAGAAAGTGCACGAACGTGAGACGTATTTCGGAGCCAATATAAGTAGGATACAGAGATTTTATGTGGAAGGACAGGTGGGAAGAGGGAACAAGTGATGTCAAAAAATACTCCCAGGTCACTGATTGTGGTGGTAGTCCTATTTACCCAAACAGAGCTAAGAGGAGAAAGAGCAACTTTGGGGAGAAAAAGTGAGAAATTGAATTCTAGAGTTTGGGGTTCCTGTGGGCCATCTCAATGGAGCTGTCCTTAAGCTGTCCCATGTGAGAAACTGATGCTCAGAAAAGAGGTTGAGATGGCTGTCATCAGCATTGATCCATACTTCTTGTTTTTTTTTTTTTAAGATTTATTTATTTATTTGACAGAGAGAGAGGGAGAAGAAGAGCATAAGTCGGGGGAGTGGAAGAAGGAGAAGCAGGACCCCCACCGAGTAGGGAGCCCTATGTGGGGCTCAATCCCAGGACCCTGGGATCATGGCCTGAGCTAAAGGCAGATGCTTAACTGACTGAGCCACCCAAGCGCCCCATACTTTTTTTTTAAAGTAGGCTTCATGCCCGGCATGGAGCCCAGTGTGAGGCTTGAACTCATGACCCTAAGATTGAGACCTGAGCTGAGATCAAGAGTTGCTGAACTGACTCAGCCACCCAGATGCCCCCATTTTGCCATTTCTTTTTTTTTTTTTAAGATTTTATTTACTTATTTGACAGAGAGAGAGAGAGAGAGAATACAAGTAAGAAGAGAGGCAGGCAGAGGGAAAGGGGGAAGCAGGCTCCCCGCTGAGGAGAGAGCCAGATGCGGGGCTCGATCCCAGGACTCTGAGATCATGACCTGAGCCGAAGGCAGAGGCTTTAACCCACTGAGCCACACAGGCGCCCCTCCATTTTGCCATTTCTAAACCATATTAAAGGAAATCATATTTGGGGTGTTACCATCGTCTCAGTAGTCCAGCAAGGAGCCATGCCATCTGGATTCACGTTTTCACCAATAAAGAACTGATAGTTTTTTGGGTGCCTGGGTGGCTCAGTTGGTTGGGCAACTGCCTTTGGCTCGGGTCATAATCCCGGAGTCCTGGGATCGAGTCCCACAACGGGCTCCCAGCTCCACGGGGAGTCTGCTTCTCCCTCTGACCTTCTCCCCTCTCATGCTCTCTCTCACTGTCTCTATCTCAAATAAATAAATAAATAAAATCTTAAAAAAAAAGTTATTTAACAAAAAAAAAGAACTGATAGTTTTTGAAATTAGCAAGGATGTGCTTGATTTGTTCCGAGGCCCCTGTCATTAAAGGTTTTACTCTTTCTGTCCTTTCTTCAAGTTTGCCTTTGGTTGATTTCGTATAATCTTTTTTTTTTTTTTTTTTTTAAACAGAGAGAGAACACAAGCAGGCAGAGGGGCAGGCAGAGGCAGAGAGAGGAGCAGGCTCCCCGCCCAGCAAGGAGCCCGACATGGGACTCGATCCCAGAACGCTGGGATCATGACCCGAGCCGAAGGCAGCTGCCCAACCAACCAACTGAGCCACTCAGGCGTCCCAATTTTGTATAATCTTTAATGTACTTTCTGTAGGCTTCTTTTGTGAAGCCGGTTTCCTGCACGTGGTGGTTCATGACAATATCAATACCAGGGATGAATGAGCTTTCCGTACCTTCACCCTCCCAGCCTTCAGCAGAGGCATTTCCATCAATGATCGAGGCATCAATGTCACCCTTTGTCCTACTGACCATCTTCCCCTCCACCTCCAGGCACAGCCCATCTGCAATCCCCTAGATCTTATAGATGTCGGAGAACGTGTCATCATGGCTGAGGAGGTTCTAACAGATGATCAAGACCGCGGCTGGAGAGAGACAAGGATGGTGTGAGCTTAGCGGGAGCCAGGAGCTCTGAGCGAGTGCGGTAGAGCCTGAACCACACTGCGGTGGAGGGAGCGGGTGGAAAAGTGAAAGATGCTTTTCAATACCTTATTTTTTAAGTTGGATGTGATACTTTGGACTGTCTCAACTCTTGAAATTCCTTGAGGTATAGTTTTGAAACTCAAAACTATAGACAATTTAATCGTAAGTTCTTGGGCTAGTTGGTCAGCTACACAGATTAAATTTCCTTATATGGAACATCCTAGCAACACTTACTCCATAGTCTGGCAAGAGCATCTAGTGAGAATCTGTATATGAGAGTCGTTTGTGAACTACACAAAAACGATATTGAGATTAGCTGGGTGTTTATGTACACCTACTTTTGTATACACAGACTTCATAAGAGTAAGGGGTTTCATATGATCTTTGTAGAACGGGTGGGAGTCCAACTGGTGGAAGGGAGAAGAGATGAATCACTATGTGGGAAAAATGGTAAGATATGATAAAGAACAGTTCATCAAAAGCAAATAAAATTAAAGGGGAAACATGAGAGGCACTCTTTCAAAACAATGATCATAATGATAAAGATGAGGACTGTTATTATCAATCATCATCTACTGTTTTGAAAATTCTTCCCCATGCAGTAACATATGAAATAAAGAGGAATGAACATCAAAAGGAAGAAACAAAAATCATTATTTGTAGATGATATAGTTTTAGAACTAGGAAGCTAAGAAGAAATGGTTAAAAGCATCAGAATTAGTAAGTGGGTTTGGCTAAATAGCTAGAAACAAATTAATATAGAATGAAGCAATAGCAGTTCTCTAACCAGTTGGAAAAGACAGTGAAATCTTCCCTTCATGTGATTCTGAATACACCTACCGCTTACTTCCCAGTCAAGGGCCTTGTTCAAGCCAGGTCTTCCCACTGTCCTTTTCCCTCCTTCCCACTGTGTTGACCTACCCTGAGAACAATCACATGCATTACATATATTTATGTTAATTCGTATCACTGAGAAGAAATTTTATCTTGAAGATTCTGTGTTAATATTTTAGGTGGACCAAGATTCTCCAAGAGAGGCACTCAGGAGAGGCCCCTCATAAAATGTGTTTGTGGTTTCTATTGATGCTTATCTCCCTTTCTGTTCCCCTTAGGTCTAGTTTTCCTTCTCTCCCTGCAATAACTGTTTGTTATGAAATATAATAACTTGTAGACTTTTGTGATAAGCCTGTAATAAATGCCAGGGTCTGTCTGCACATGGAAGTAAGCGGTTACCTCTCTCTTTTCTCCACCCATTTATCTCCTAGACACAGGGTCTAGGGAAGGTTAGCAGAGTTACAGAACCATAGCCTCTCTCAGGCAGAGTTTTCCTCCCTCCAATCCACCTGCCTTGTCCACCAACACCCACTGACAATTTTATGGCCCAATCTGACTGCAGCTCTCCAAACAGATAGGTGAGTGTGCTCAGGTCTTGGTCTAGAAAATTTTACCTTCTCCGGCCTCAAGGGGACTTTGGCCCTAAATTTAATTTAAGGTTGAAGAATGTTGTAGGGACTATGCTGTGACTGGGAGGGCTGAGTAACCAGAAAAGAATGTGGAAGAGGAGGGTAGAAAATGCCCCTCCTTTTGCTGTTACCAGGGCCTTCTTTCTGGGCCAAATTTGGAACTAACAAAGGCACATGGAAGTTTCTAACCAAGGGTTTGGTGAATGAATGTGATTCCTCTTGAGTTTCCTCTTATGATTGCTCTTGAGTTTAGCTTAGCCCTTGTCCTTTCATGCTGAGCAGCACAAGACCAGGCAAAGGAGTAGGAAATGTGACCAGGCTCGGTGGCTTTGCCTATTAGATCCCATATCTCCATCCAGAACCTGCTGACCCAGCTCCTACATTCCCCTACTGTTAAAATCTTATATTACAGAGTGCATTGTCAAACTAAGAAACCAACATCGGCACATTATTGTTAATGGAACTCCAGACTATATGTTGCTAGTTTTAACTAGTATTAACTAAACTAAACTGATTTCAATAGTTTTTTCCAGTTAATGGCTTTTTTAGTTCCAGGATCCAATCCAGGATACCTTATTGCACTTAGGAGCTAATGTGCTTTTCATCATTCTATAGATCTCCTTCGACACCCATTTCCAGCCCCATCTCTGAACTGCCTTCCAAGACTTGACATCAAACATAGGGGAGGAGAAAGAGCCAAGGTCCTAAGGTCAGATCTGAAAGCCATCTCAGCATTTCTCATCAGCATTTCCCAAAATGAAATCTCCAGATAAAGAGTTCAACAAGATACTCAGCTATTTTCAAGGAAGGAGAGATTCTATAGTCAAATGAATTAAAGAAAAATGTTTGATGCCAAATCCCTTCTTGACAAGGCAAAATGTTCATCAACATGACACAATCTCTGAAAAGTCTTGCAATAAGTAAGCCAGTTCAGTTTGGCTTAACAAAACTTTTATCAAATTTCAGTCATTTGCATACCACCTTCATGCCTTTTGCCTTACCTGCAGACAGTCTGTACTATCATTGACTTAATATTCTTCTTTAAATCTACTCATCTTTTAAAAAATACAGTTTTTAAATTTTATTTACTTATTTGACAGAGAGAGACACAGAGAGAACACAAGCAGGGGGAGTGAGAGAGGGAGAAGCAGGTGGCAGAGCCCCATGAGGGGCTCGATCCCAGGACCCTGGGATCATGTCCTGAGCCGAAGGCAGACACTTAATGATTGAGCCACCCAGGCACCCTAAAAATACATTCTAAAGAGCATTTGCTATCACTACTCTCAATGGAAAATTTAGATCACTTGCCAAAATTAATTAGAATGGAAAATGTTAATTTCAGCCAAGAACTTCCTAGAGTCATCTCATCTATCACCAGTGGTTCACATATGATAGACTGTGGAATATTGGTTAACCAGAACCCCTTTTTCCATAACACCTGTTAAAATCCTGGGGAGACACTTTGGGAAAGGCCTGGAAGATCAGAAAACGTACATAGAGAGCTAGTATTAAAGTCCAAACTAAAACTGAAGCCCCTACCTGCCTCTCTAGTGCCTTCCTCACAATCCTACTCTGCTTCTGAGGTTGACATCTCTTGGGCATGGCCAAAGGAGAGTCCATGAAGCTCACAGTTTGTAACAAAAAAAGTTCAGATTCCATGGGAGCTGGTTTTGATCCTGAGTTTGGGATTTTAACAGATTCCCAGACCTAGTTCTGAAGGCTCCCTACCTTCTTCCACTCTAGGGGCAAAACCTGGATCTGATTCTCTGTCAAAGTACATGGGTACAAAGTGTTTTCTGATTCCCAACTATCATTGCTACCTATACCCTGCCAATTCTACCTGACCACTGACCTATTACCTGCACTTTGTCCAGTTCTTCCTAAAGTCATGTTATTTTAAAATTTAATTGTGTTTGAGCAAGAGGGTGTGGCAAGAGGGATGCCTAGTGTTAATCAGTAACAGAGAGCTGCAGATAAACAAGGTGCTTCCAGCTGGGTGGGGCACATTTGGCCCTCCATTCTCCCGAAAGTGACTCCAGAACTTTGACTATACTCGATGCTGGTGCTCTTGGCTGTTTTCTCCTTGCAAGAGGCCAGACCACAGGTGTTGCTTACTCCTTCTCCGTTTGGTCAGTTGCTTGATGCCTTGAGTGGATTTGACAACATAATGCTCACTAATCCTACCCCAGCTGGTTTCTAACATTCAGACCAGATTTGAGTGCCACTGGGCTTGATAATAGCCTCTGGAGTCATTTATTCCTTTCTTTATTCAAAATATTGAACATGGGAATAAGCCAATCTGCACTATGGTAGTATATGTAATAATGGATAGTATTTACAGAGCTCTTACTCATGTGTTAGATACTCCTTGTACAGTATTTCACTTAATCTTGGACAACTTTAGGAAAAAGATACTCTTTTTCTCATTTTAAGGTTAAGTAACCAGCACTCAAATGACTTAAATGCCTTTCCAAATTTTACATAATTATCAAATGTCAGATCTGAGATTTGAACTCCGGTATATAAATGCTTGATGCCAGAGCTTATAGTCTTAGCCCTTAGCCTACGCTACCTCTTAGAGAGAAGGCATGGTTTTCACCCTCAAGGAGTTCACATATTTATAATAGCTATTTTGAGGTTCTTTTTTTTTTTTAGATTTTATTTATTTATTTATTTATTTGACAAAGAGAGAGTACAAACAGGTGGAGCAGCAGAGGGCAGAGACTGGAGAAGCAGGGAGGGCAATGTGGGGCTCGATCTCAGGACCCCGGGATCATGACCTGAGCAGAAAGCAGACGCTTAACCAACTAAGCCACCCAGGTGCCCCTCTTCTGATGTCCTTTAAAAATCTGTCATCAGGACAGGGAGCCTGCTTCTCCTTCTCCCCCTGCTTGTACTCCCTTGCTCTCTGTCAAACAAACAGACAAATAAATAAGACCTTTAAAGATCTCTGCCATCTCTATATGTTTCTATTGTTTGTCTCCTCCCTGGTGACTTATCACATTCTCCTCCTTCTCACAACTAGTAAGGGGTTTTTTGTTCGTTTTACTCAGGTAGCATCCCTTCCCTCTAGCTTCTCTGAAGAAGGATCATCAATGACAAAGCGCAGTTGCAAAAAGAACACGCAGGGTTAGCTCCACGCTCAGGAAGGGGGACACCATGCCTTCCCCTCCTCCCCATTTTGGGTACTCTACATGTTCAGAGAAACTTCTCTAGTAACTAACTATAGACATGATCCCCGACAGTATAGTTTTGCAACTATTATGTTTTATGGAATGTTGTACACTGTGGACACTATATTGTAGAGCTGGATTTTGTTGTCTTCACAAAATGTTAAGATTTTTCTTTTTCTAGAAGTAAGTTAATTTCTAATTTGGATTAGCCTTAGCTTGTCTGAGCTTTGGTTTTTTGCTTTTTTTAGGGCTAATCTAGAGTTCCCTTATTCCTCAGTGAAAGGAGCCCTGTTCCTTAGGCATGAGAGTATTTAGATCCAAACTCAAAGCCCAGAGTAAAACAGCGAGATGTACTTTCTTTGCTTAGAACTCTAATCTCCCTGCACCCTGTAACTCAAAGGATCTCTGTTCTTACAACCCACTAGCAGCTGTTTTTCTCTCAGGTTTCCTGGATGTTTTCTCAAGCACCTGCAATTTACTTAGCATTCAGTCAAATTCAGTCCAATTCAGACTGAATTCCCATTAAAGGAATCCCTTTGCATAACTTTTGAGCCGCTTTTTTGTGCAGATCTTCCCTTTCTTCTAACCTGCTTTACACATTACAGTCACTACAGTAGTCTAGAACCCTGCCTCCTGTTCTGCTTAGGCTCCACCTCCTTGCCCCATGATTTGGAGGTGCCTAGGTAGAACTTTGGGTTGAATATGGAGCTCACCTCACAGATTCCCATTCTCAAGGATCACAGATCAGCACTATCTATTGTTCAATGCCTACAAATAATTGCTTCATGTATTTTGGCAATTTCATAGTTGTATATGGTGAGAGAGTAAGTAGAGTATCCATTATTCATTTATGGCCAGCCCTAGAAAGTCTGGATATTCTTTTTAAAAACAATCTGACAATCTCTGAACTTTAATTGGAATTTTAGTCTAAGCACATATTAGAATTTGTTTCTATCGTCTAACTTCTTGCTCTGTATATGTTTTGCTTTTTTAATAATTTGCTTTTTCATTTTTTTCTTTCCAAAAACCAGAAGTTGTTTATGTCCTTTTATTTATTTCATTTTACCTCTCTACAAGTTTTAAGGTCTAAATACTGTTCCCTCTTTTACTAGTTATTCTTGAAAAGTTTATCATGCCTGCTTATACCAAAAGGTCTATAGTTCATATCTGTTCCTCTGAATTAGTCTTTAGAATACCTCTGAATCCTCCACTAACTCCTAACTTGTTACTCAGTGTTTTCATTTAGTCCTTTAAAAAGCACACAAATGATATATTGTAACATTTGAACTTAATATAATGTGTATTTAATATTACCCACAAGTTTACCAATTTCTTTGCTATCACTCACCAGATCAAGTCTTTGTTCCAAGATTTTTCTTCTTTAAGTCATTTTTTTACACCTCTTTTGGTTAAAAAAAAAATCCTTTTGGTGAAGATCTGTGGCAGATTCTCTCAAATATTAACCTCAAAATAGATTTATTCTGCCCAAATTCTTTTTTAAGACTTATTTATCTGAGAGAGAGAGAGAGAGAGAGAGAGTGCGCACATTCGCACAAGCAGAGAGAGGGGCAGATGGAGGGGGAGACCAGCAGAAGCTGGAAATGGGGCTGGATCCCACGACTCCAGAGATCATGACCTGAGCTGAAATCAAGAGTCCAACGCCCAAATAAATAAAATCTTTAAAAAAAAAAGAGTCCAACGCCCAACTGACTGAACAATCCACGTCACCCTGACTTCATTCTTGAAATAATTTCACTAGGTACAAAATTGAGAGCGGATGAATGTTTTTGTTACAGGATTTCCTTCTTCGATGCCCGAGGCTCTTGGTCACGCTGCTCTGAAGAAGAGTTAGACCACACAGAGAAGTGTGGCAGCAGAGCAAGATTTTATTGAGTAACAATAAAGTATATTGAGTGATAGTACAAAGCTCCTGAAAATGGAGAACCCAAAGACTTACAACTGGAGTTTTTTAAGTCTAGGGGTTTTTATGGGCTTGTGGGTGGGCTTTTTAATCTGATTAACTCTCTGTGCATCGGTCATTCAATCGGGTTTTTGTCATCTATCTATCACATGGGAAAGGGTGGTGGGCTCCTTCCAGGTGGTGTAAAATCCTTTTAAGGGTGATTTCTTTTTAGGGCGGGGCCCTTGTGCTTCCCTGCCTGCCTTCCTTCCGAAGGATGAATTATCCTTCATCATTTTCTAATTCCAGGTTAATAGGTTCTTTTGGCACTTAGAAGATGTTGATCAATTTGTTTTCTAACCTGAATTGTTGCTGTGGAATCTTCAGTCAGGTGGTCATTAATTTCCCAATTATTTTTTCTCATAAATTGCCTGTAAAGTATTCCTTTGTGTTCTGGAGTTTATAAAGTAGGTGTAGAGTATTTTATTTATCAAGCTTGCAATAAATGTTTGGGGTTTTGTTCTGTTTAAAGATTTTATTTATTTATTTGAGAGAGAGAGAAAGAGAGCACGAGCGGGGAGAAGGTCAGAGGGAGAAGCAGACTCCCAGTGGAGCTGGGAACCCGATGCGGAACTCAATCCCGGAACCCTGGGATCATGACCTGAGCGGAAGGCAGTCGCTCAACCAACTAAGCCACCCAGGCACCCAATGTTTGGGGTGTTTATGGATCTGTATCTTTTCTCTGGAGTGAAAAATTATCATCTCTTAACTTATCAGCTATTTTTTCTCTGTTCTCATTAATTCCCCCCCCAGAAATCCATAAATCAGATTTATTATTCTATTTTCCATCCCAATCCCACTTTTAAAATGTTCATTCCCTTTTCTTGTATGACATTTTGAGTGATTTATTTAGATGCAACTTACATTGCATCTGTAACATCTGTGCCTAATCTGCTGTTTAACCAATGGCTTCATGAAATTTTAAAATGTCTGAATATATATTTTCACAAACACTCTATTTTTTAAAAAAAGATTTTATTTACTTGAGGGGCACCTAAGTGGCTCTGTCAGTTAAGCATCTGCCTTCAGCTCAGGTCATGTTCCCAGGGTCCTGGGTTTGAGCTCTGTGTCAGGCTTCCTGCTCAGCTGGAAGTCCGCCTCTCCCTCTCCATTTGCCTCTCCCCCAGCTCATGCTCTGTCTCTCTCAAATAAATAAATAAAATCTTTAAAAAAGAATAAGGATTTTATTTATTTGAGAGAGTACAAGAGAGCAGGAGGGGGGTGGTTCAGGGGGAGAGGAAGAAGTAGGCTCCTGGCTGAGCAGGGAGCCCAACAGGGGTCTGGATCCCAGGACCCTGAGATCATGACCTGAGGCCAAAGGCAGATAGATACTTAACCAACGGAGCCACCCGGGCACACCAAGTGCACTCTATTTCTATTTCAAGAATTCCCACTTTTGGTAGATAGTCTCTCATTGGCTTGACCATTTTTGTAATTCAATTTTAAAATTTCATACAAAGTTATTTTATATTTTGATTTTAGAATTCCAATATCTGAAGACCATGGAAGTCAAAATCTACCTGTTGTTCTGATTATAGGTCATAGTGGCTTCTTTTCTCTTATGTTCGCCAATCTCTGATTGTGAGATTACATGTATTTATCTTTGGGATTCCTACAGGCCAAAACTAGGGATTTTTGATGCTTCTATTAGGACCCAACAGGAACTACCATCTTGGAAACGATTTTAGCTTTTTTCAAAGATCTTTCCTTATTTAGGAATCTCAGGTTCCAGGTTCAAGAAGTCTATTTGGAACTAGCCCAAGGTCTGGTCTCTGATCAACCGATACACTGATATATTTACCCTCAGGGCAGTGAAATCTCCAGGCTCCATGCTACTCACACTCCCATCCTGGTTTTAGCATACTTTTTATTGTGGACTACTTGCAGATTTTCTTTATTTATTGCAATCCCATGTGATGTATTAAAACATTAATGTTTTATAGTGTCTAGCCTCCCCTATTGACAGGAGTCAAAGTTGTGAAAGCTGCTTTTTTTTTTTGAGTAAGCTCTATGCCCAACTTGGGGCTCAAACTCAGGACCCTGAGATCAAGAGCCACATGTTCTACCAACTGACCCAGCCAGATGCCCCTCTTTTTCCCTTTGTTTCAAAAATGATTTGTGGGCCATGTGGGGCATTACGAGTAAATAAGGTAAAATATGCATTTGAAAGTTGACTCAGATATATATCCCCCAGTGAAACCACAGTAAATAAGGCAAAGTATACTTTTGACTAAAGATTCAGATATGAATTTGAAAAGAAAGCGTAACACAGTTTATCCTGGGGGTGGGGTTGGCAGGGCCTGCACCAAAATAGATAACAGTTGATGGCCTTAGAGGGAGTACTGAATGACACCGAGGATCTATAGATACATTTACCCTGGGGACACTTGCTGATTGTAGCTGGAGGCTGAGAATTCAGGATCCGCCCTGGAGTAGAAGATCCTAGTGCCGGGAACAGCAAGAGATTTTGGCATATATATGGGGATGTGGGAAGACATTGGATGTTTCAGTAGTCAAGTGAAGACATTTAGTCTTCATATCCCCTTAAAATAATGTGCCAAATTTTGAAGCTGTTGGCCTTGCTTTCACCAAGAAGTACACATAGATTTCCTACATATACTGTCTCCTTCCTGGAAAACTCCTAATGTTTTAAGTTCTGAAGCTGATATACACATATAAAGAACAAATATCAGTTACTATAATATTAGTTACATCAAGTTAAGATGTGTGGGTTCATTTAAATTTGAGTCTACTTATTTTACATAATATGCCATGGTATGTACTCACAATTTTGCAATTCTTTTTTCCATATTGAGTTGAGGTGTTTTATGAAAATATGCAAATGCAAAATTATTTGTTTGGAACTTTCAAGCACTTGACATTGATGAATCCTAATAACTGAAGATAACTCAAGTTCTAAGGAAAGTTGGGAATACTTAGTCCAACCTTCTCCTTTTGAAGAAATAGAAAATTAGCGCTGGAAAAATCAGTGATTTGTTGAAGATCATAAAGCATTATCAAAGGAGATGTTCAACCAATTTCAGAAGTATAATGATGACATGGTCCTGAAGTGTCTGAAAGGGTGATAGGTCCAAGAACTGACCAATCGAGTTTGCCAGAATCCAAAGTGTCACACAATATGAAAGCATCTGTGCAGCAACATTCCTGTCTGTTGGGAAGGCCTAGAGTTTTTTGGCATCCTTAGCACTGCATCTAGGAAAGCATCTGTCAAGGAGACTCTGAAAGAATAAAAGCTTTCAGAGAGATGTTATAGGTAATTTTCAGGAAGAGTTATAACAGGGAATTTTTTACACTAAGGTTACATCAACTGCAAGCAACTAGTGGAGATTATATTTTCCTTTTTTTTTTTTAAGTGAATGTGGGAAAAAGATCAAGATGTCATTCATCACTTGAGTATTTTTATTCTCTTTCTCTGACTGTGAAATGCCACCCATTCCATGAACAGAGGAGTTGTCCTTTGTTTTATGCTGTACCAGTTTATCTACAGTGTTTCAAGTCTTCCATAGTGTGTGCTTTGGAATTTGTTACTTTTGCATTTCCATTGATTTGAAAAGAACTGCTATTAGATCAATAAGACAACGCTTGAGAAGAAATTATAGGCCTGTGCTGCAGGCAAAATACTAAGTCATAAACATGTAATTGTATAAGACATTCAGCAAAACATGGCTTTAGTGACAAATGACAGTGCTTGAACTTAAGAGAAGACATTTCAGTGAGAAATCACAAATAAAAGATTAACGGGATTTTTTTTTTAAAGAGTGTGGATTGGTTAGTAGAATTACTAATTATGTTCTAATGCTGTTATCATCTTTCAAGAATAACTGTATTAGTCAGCTCAGGAGCTTTTATGCTCTAAGGAAATAAGGATCTCAGTTAAACGATGTAGAACCTCAAACACTCAGTGGGTAAGCATTTGTTAAATGTCAATAGCATGGTGTTTAAATTGATATAGTCAAAATAAAAAGGAAATTTGGCTATCTTTTAATTACATACAAAGCCAACTAGCATTTACCTTCATCTGTGAGACACTACAGTGAGAAGGATAAAAACCAAATTACTAGAATCTTCTGAGTTCAGATTTTTCCATCTACCTGTTGTGTGAATTTGAGTAAGATATTTTAACTCTGTGCTTTATTTTTCCCATCTCTAAAATGAGATTTAAACATAGTACCTATTTTGTAGAATTGTTTTAAGTATGAAATAATAAGGCTAGGTAAAGTGCTTAGTTCAAGACTTGGAGTCCTCACTCAATCAACAGTATCATTATTCCACAAATTCATATAAGTTTACTCCGATTTTTTCCCCTAAACTCATAGGTATTTAAGAAATATGTACTGTGGCTTTTTGTGTGTGTGTGTTAATAATCACTGTATTATCTTCAAGAAATAATTAAGTTTCACCTACGTTGATGAAACTACTTTTTACAATAAGCTAGTATGGGCCACCTGGGTGGCTCAGTTGGTTAAGTATCTGCCTTTGGCTCAGGTCATGATCCCACGGTCCTGGCATGAGTCCTGCATCAGGCTCCTTGCTCAGCAGGGAATCTACTTCTCCCTCTACTCCTTCCTTCTGCATGAGCTCATGCTCATGCACTCGCTCTCTCTCTCTCAAAAATAAAGAAAATCTTAAAAATATATAATAACCTAGTATGGTATTATATCATATATATCATATCACATCACATCATATCATATATCAATCATATCTAGTATTCTTGGAGGCCAGTATCGAAAGACTATTGTATAAGGAGTGAGTAGATGTGAATTCTATGCCTCACTTTATCTGTTCTGCTTCCATCCTTGAAGGTGATTTACATCACTAATGACTCTGCACCTGCATCTTCAGACGCATGAAAATAACCTGGCCTGGAAGTCCTGTGTCTCACTTCTGCTCACAATCAGTTCATTGACCAGAACAAGTCATCCATTCTTTTGGGTAGCTGGGACATAGCAGGCTCTGCATCACCAATCTTTCAGAGATGAGATGCGAACAGATTAGAGTGGCTGCTCAGTAACAAAGGGTCATCTTTGTTAGATATAAATTTTGAAATGTACATTTTGCCAAAGCTCAGCAAGAATATTTAAGTGCTCTCTGTGATTTTACTGAACTTTCTTTTTCTTACTCAAACTTTTCTTTGAAGATTTCCTTTGGTTTTAAACTCTTTTCATTTTGCATAACTTAGATGCATTTTATACCTTTTCAGGCTTAAAAATTGAAACAAATTTTCCATGGAAACAACCTTCATTTGCTACCTAGTTATAAATAACTCCTTTCTGGTGATTCTTTTTTTTTTTTTTTCCCTACAGTCACCTAACAAAGACAATAGTGAACTGTTTGTTTTCTCCCGAGAACCAGATGAACAAAATACCATGTGTTCAGGTAAATAGATCAGTATAAAGATCAACATAGAATATGATTCTGAGGGCTTATAGAAAAAAAAGGCTCACTTACTCCTTAACAAACAATGCTGAAGATATTTTTAAAAAGATTTTATTTATTTATTTGTCAGAGTGAGCTCGCACAAGCGGGGGGAGGGGGGGCGCCAGGCAGAGGCAGAAGCAGGATCCTCACTGAGCTCCATCCTCACATCACCCCCCCCCCAACCCCCCCCAGGACTCCAGGATC
>CM052812.1:47194414-47277409 GCA_028533885.1 Nasua narica
CCAAAATATCTCATAAACTTAAAATTTTTCTTAACATGAGTGGCCACAAAGATACTATTTTCTATCATCTCCCTCTTCTTATGCTAGCACCATGGTAATTTTATTACTATGACCCTATTTTATAATGTTTAGTACAATGAATCTCTCCTTGTCACATGTCGATTCCCTGGAAGCAGAATTGGAGATGAACTTTGGGATCCAAAGGTTTATAAGGGATTAGCATCTGTGAATGGAGCAAAACTGGCGGGGAACAAAACTGGACACTGGACAGAGAAAGTAATCTAAGATACAGGTTGAAAAAGCCTCAGCCATCCAGCCCCGTGAAGTACTTTGGAACAAGTGTTCACCATCAGAGTGTTCAGCATCAGGCTCCTTGTTTGACAGTGAGAAACCAAGTTCCCATGTTTTTTTCGTGTTGACTTCAGTATATTTATTTGCTGAAATGACCAGGCTATAGCCTGCTAGCCCTTAGTCACCGTATCCTGGCAGCCCCAGAAAGATGTGACCTTGGGCAAGATAGCTGTGAGCAGTTGAAGCTAACCTGGAAGCCCTTGACATCAGGAGGCTATGTATAGTGATCACATTCCCTACAAGCCAGACTGAGAGTTCTACCTTGAAGGAGGATTTAAGCTGCACATTTCCATGTCTAACATATTCTTCTTTGCTGTTCTTTTTCTTAAGAAAATTTTTTATTGTTGTTAGAGAAAGAGAAAGAGAGCACGTGCGTGTGTGCAGGGTCGGGGGCAGGGGCAGAGGGAGAGGGAGACACAGAATCTTAAGCGTGTTCCTCGTTCAGCACAGAACCTCGTGCGGGGCTCTATCTCCGACCCGGAGATCATGACCTGAGCAGAAATCAAGTTGGATGCTGAATGCTTA
Source organism: Nasua narica (assembly GCA_028533885.1). Lineage (NCBI taxonomy): Eukaryota > Metazoa > Chordata > Mammalia > Carnivora > Procyonidae > Nasua > Nasua narica. The sequence goes on from CM052812.1 coordinate 47,195,291, forward strand.
ACCAGCTGAGCCACCCAGGCACCCCTACTCTTCTTTTTCAAAACCAACATCATAATTATTCATGGATCTTTATTTTTCTTTATAAATTTTGGAAAGTTTTTTGAGTTCTTTCAGAATGTTGGCTAGAAAGGCACAGATTGTGTGTCATTCAATGTGGAGGAGAATTGACATCCACTGGATGGTGGTGTGCCATGTAGATGATGATATTTGGGTAGCCAGAAGATGACACTCTTGAGAAGGGTTTCTGGAGGTAGCAGGACAAGGAGGCAGTCAGTATGGGCAGGGGACCAAGCAAATAAATATATTGAAGTCAATAGGAAAAAACATGGGAACTTGGTTTCTCACTGTCAAAGGGGGATTTATAAGTGTGTAGCAGGGAAAGACTTGCAAGGTGCTGGTTTGGAGGTGCTGGATTGGAATTAAGTGGATCAGCATAAACTCATGCTGTTTAAGTATATTTAGAAATACAGAAATATAAATATAGGTGTATGGGTATATATACATATGTGTATATATATACACATATATTTCTTAGCTCTGACTGCTGCTAAGACCTAGTAGCCATGACGCCCCCGTAGGAGTATGTTCACTTGATTTCTAAATACTGTCCTCCACTAAAAGTAACCAGGGCTCATTCTAGAGCTGAGGCAGAGAAAATACAAAATGAGCCTAGAACACCTAGCTGTACCAGAAAGTGAGGAAATTGTTTGTAGAATGATGGGGGGTTATGCCAACAGGATAAAAGTCAGCTTGAAGTGACTCCCACTAGCCAAATCTGGAATGATGACAATAACTACAGCAGTACATTACAACCCACTGAATGAAATGGATATGATGAGTCCCTAAGTAAAGAATAAATGAGTAAAAGGGGAAGAGGAAAAACTCTTATATTCGAATGTAAACTAGTTAATACAGAAGAAATGATGAAGTAAGAAAATCATTTTTTGACCATCATCATTGTGACAAGCGATTCAGGCAATGATTCATGGACATTAAGTCTGGTGAGTAGATAGGGCAAGGGACAGGACATTGGCATAATCTCAGAATATCTCCCTACAAAATATTTATTAAGTACAAAGGAAACAATGGTGATTTTTATGGTGGAGAAAACCACTTGACCAGATGAGCAAAATTTTCATCACAATTATGTGAAGAGTTGACATCATGAACCCTTGATGAGATATCCAGAGACCCCAGCCTCATTTCTATGGTATTCTTGTCAAAATGTATGGCCTAAGTCTAGTCATGAGGAACACTGCATAGAACCAGTTGAGGATCATCCTACAGAATGAGAGGCCTGTTCTTTTTAGGACTGTCAAGGTCGTTAAAAAACAAAACAAAACAAAACAAAACAAAACAAAACAAAACAACAACAACACACACACACACACACACACACACACACACACAACAACAACAAGAAAAGACTGAGGAATTGTACCCAAATCAAAGAGACTAAGAATACATGCAACTAAATTCAGCGTAACTTCCTTGGTGTGATTCTGGACCGGAAAAGGAAAAGAGACATCGTTGGTAACAGAGAGTAAAATTTTAATAGGGCCTGTATTGTATCAGTGTTAATCTCTGATGTAATGGAGAGTTATATGATGGTTATGAAGGAGAGTGTCTTTGCTTTATGGACATTCACACTGGTTATTTAGGGATGATAGGAGTCAAATCTGTAGTTTTCTATCAGATTGTTCATAAAAAGACTCAACAACAAGAACAAAAACATATATATAGATACATAGAGATCAAAAGCAGATGTGGTAAGTTATTAACAATTGGGGAATTTGTGAGACAGGAATGTAGGAGTTCTTGCAACTTTTCTATAACCTGAAACCATTTCAAAATAGATAGGATACATATGCACATTCATATTTAAAACAAACATGAAAACACATGTTTATACAAAAACTTGTTTACAAATATTTGTTGCAGCATTACCTATAATAGCCAAAAAATGAAATCAGTCAAGTATTCATCAATTGGAATGGATAAACAAAATGCTGTATATCCATATGATGTAATATCATTGGCAATAAAGAGGAAGTGTTATCCATATTGCAATGTAGATGAACTTTGCAAACAGTGTGCTCAGTGAAAGCAACCAGTCACAAAAGACCACTAGTTGTATGATTCCATTTACCTGAAATGTCCAGAAGAAGAAAATTCACAGAGACAGAAAGTAGATTCATTGTTGCCAGGGTTTGAGGAGAGGGAGTCTGGGGAGTCACTGCTAATACACATGGGGTTTCTTTGGGGCTGATGAGAATGTTCTAATAGTGATCATGGAGATGGTTGTACAACTCTGAAATATACCAAAAACCACTGGCAGGTAAATTTTATAGTATGTGAAATATACCTCAATACAACCTTAAAAGAAAAAAAGTGTCACTTACACACATAACCTAAAGTAAAGCCATATAGTTTTCTGGGCACACAGGCAGACTGGAAAGAGAGGAACTTGGAAAGTCTTTTACTAAAGCACGAAGAGCCCCTACAGAATCAGTTCCACCAAGTGTCCAGGCTTCCTTTCTGTCTGCTGGTCTTGTCTCTCACTCTAGGTCCCATTTTTCGCTGCAGTACAGGAAGCAAAATAATGCGAAGATTAAAGAGCTGGTTCTGCATCTAGACTGCCTGGATTTTTTTTTTAAGATTTTATTTATGTATTTGAGAGAAAGAGAGAGCAAGGGAGTGAGTATGAGCAGGGGGAGAGGCAGAGGTATAAGCAGACTCCCTGCTAAGCAGGGGGCCAGACTTGGGGCATCCTGGGATCATGACCCCAGCTGAAGGCAGACGCTTAACTGATTGAGCTAGGCAGATTGCTTGGGTGTGATTCCAAATCATAGTTAGGCATCACCTATAGTTAGGCAAATTAGCCTCTCATGCTCAGTTATCAAATGGGGATGCTTGATTGAGTTGTTGTAAGGAATAAAAGACATAATCCATGAAAAATGCTTTTAAAAGTGTCACTTACTGGAATTCATGAGAAGTTGACCATGTTTTTTAACAAGTCTCCCAACAGGAGACTTCTTTCTTAAAAAGGCTCCAATCCATTCCACCCTCCCATTTCTCTGATATTCTTTGCCATATTATATGCCATCTCCAACTAATCAGACAAGTGTGATATAATCCTGACCAACCAGTCCTATGGTTCACAGAGGCTACCCCCGCTCTCTGATTGTCATTTTCCATGCTCCATGTTTCCCTATCATCTGCCCATTGCAAGAACTATAGAACATGACTTAGAGAATGTTGTTTTTAAAGACCAAGGTCATTGCTGTTATTTCTTCATGCTGTTACATATTCAGCCCAAACTGTACAAGCATCATGGTCTTCTGTCACCCTGAAGTCAGGACAAGCAGATGGGAGCCTAATCATGAAAACTGATGGTCATTTCATGCTAACAATGTGACAGCCACTGTCCATGATAGTTTCATTTCATCTTCACACAATCTCCATCTTGTAGACTCTTATCCTCTTTGTCACATGAGGAAACTGATGACCAGGAAAGTTAATATGTCAAGGCCACACAGGTTCTAAGGGATGGAACGAAGATTCTAATCAATCTCTCTGTGTCTTCAGATTCTACTCTCTTAGCCACTGTATTGTAATGCTCAATCCTCCCCAGAACGGGAAAGAGCTTGCAGCTAAGATCCTATTCCAGGGGAGCCAAAAGAGTTTGAGGTCAGAAATTATGTCTTAGATATCTATGTGTACTAAGTGCCTAGGACATTGCCTGACACATGACAGGAGGTTAACATTTTTGTCAAACTGCTCAACTGGGCAATGGAACATAACCTCTCACATGGAATTAAGTGAATCCTCCGTGTGCAGTGTCCTGCTTCTACTTGCAGGACAATTAGAGGGTTTTGGAGTCAGAGAGATCTTAGAATTCTGGTTTTGCCATTTGGTACCATTGTGGCTTTGGACAAAGACACCTAACTCCTCTGAGTCTTGACTCTCTAATCTGGAAAATATAAAAAGCAGGTAAAAATCGTACCTGCTTTTTGGCATTGTTATTCAGATAGAATGACATAAAGTTGCAAAGTTAGACAAATAGTAGATACTCAATAAATGATAGTTACTACTATTGTCCCCTCATCCTTTCTTGCAGATAAGCCTTTGTGAGAGGTCAACTGTATATTGGTTCCAATAAAATAAATGAAGCAATAATTGCAATTCAAAGTGGAGTTATGGAAATAACACTGAATTGGGAACTGGGAAATCTGGCTTCTGTTGTCCTCTATCTACTGAGCAGCTATGCAACCTTGGTCAAGTCACTTTACTTGTCTGGGCTCGTAATTTCATACTTCAAATTAGAGTCAATCTCTGAAGTCTCTAGGATCCTCTTAATCTACATGTCTGAGACTCTTTAAGAGATTATGTTGGGGCAGTATTACCCTTGGCTTGATCATTTCAAGGAGGTTATACGGGTAATTGGAAAGCACATTCATTAACTCATTTTAAAGTTACATGTTGGGGGCGCCTGGGTGGCTCAGTGGGTTAAGCCTCTGCCTTCAGCTCAGGTCATGATCTTAGGGTGCTGGGATCAAGCCCCGCATTGGGCTCTCTTCTCGGCAGGGAGCCTGCTTCCCCCTTTCTCTCTGTCAAAAAAAAAAAAAAAACAAAACAAAAACAAACCTTAAAGTTACATTTCGTTCACTTATTTGAAACTTTATGAAGCATAATTCCTCCAAAAACCATAGAAACTTGCGTAAAGGCACAAGACTCAAACCTACCACCTAGCGGCAAAGAAAAGAAGATTCAGATTGAAGATACAAAATGTCCTGCCATTACATGTGCGGGTTGGGTGTCCTCAGCGATCCTTCATTTCAGGTTTGCCCTTTCCCCTCACTACTCAGGACTTAGTTCTGTGAACACAGAAATTCAGTACTTCTTGATTTAATTGTTATTTGACAGTTCTCTTTAGCAGGTGAAACACGATGGACTTCTGAGAATTGTGGAATAATCATTGGTGTTAGATCTGGGAGCAGAGGTGCCTTTCTACTCCTACATTTCAAACCAGTTCTACCCAAGAGGCCCACCCAGTCCATCTCTTTATGGATAGAGAGAGCATTCCACAAGTGCCTGGTTAAGAGATCAGGGCCGCTACTTTCAAAACACAGAAATCAATACACCAATGGAATTCTTGCCTCCAAGTATTTAACGACTTTGTTTTACCTACTACAGTAATTAAAATTAAGCCTTCACATTTAAATTTAAATATCTAAAAGCAGGAAAGCACCGTCCTTAAACTTAAACCCCAAATGTGAGGAAGAGGCCAGAACCCCAGGGTACTAAAGAGGGATCTATTTTCCATTTTTTCTTCTGTATTCTGCAAACTGCCCCCCGCCCCGCCCCGCTTTCTTCTTTAGTTCCATCTTCTCTTTCCCTCCCAAATAGCAGTCAGGCAATTACGCTCAGAATAATGTTTAAATGGGAACAGATAGTGCCCTACGCAGGGTGATTTAATTACCCCAGGTTTTCACCTGAAAATCTCTTTCGTCATTGAAAATATTTCTCGAGTCTTTCCTGAAATACAAAATTATGCCATTTTCCAACACTCTGGTTTAAGTATTGTTAATTTAGCCTTCTTTTGAAATACCATTCTCACTTTGGCAGTTTTCTTAAACTTCTTTCTACATACACAGGAGGGGTTCCGAGTATGCCACCTTGAGAATTTCGCGTATAATCAGCCTTGTTAGAAACCTCATGGTTTAGGGCGCCCGGGTGGCTCAGTTGGTTGAGCAACTGCCTTCGGCTCAGGTCATGATCCTTGAGTTTCGGGATGGAGTCCCACATCGGGCTCCCAGCTCTACAGGGAGTCTGCTTCTTCCTCTAACCTTCTCTCCTCTCATGCTCTCTCTCAAATAAATAAATAAAATCTTAAAAAAAAAACACCTCATGGTTTAATTTAAAACGCTTGATTCAATTTTTCCTGGGTTTACGGACGTTGGCCAAGTCTTCCAATGATTTAATAAACTACAGCCTCCTCAGTTTTTAAAACTTTGGGGCTTCGTGCCTCCACCGGCATCCGGGTATTTAACTCTGCTTCTTAAACAGGCTCCCAAGAGGAGCAGGTTTAGCTGAGTTTAGAGAAGCGGTTACCACGGAACTTGCAACAGTTGGTGTGGGGCGATAGGCAGGTTAGAAGTGATAAATGGGGCTAGTTTAAGACACAAAAAGTCCCGGGAAGGGAGAGGAAGGGGCAGCGGTGGCCTTGGGGTACAGTGCGAAGCCGGCGCAGGATCGGGGGTCCGGCGAGCTTCTGCTGCGCAAAGGCGCCTTCCCGGGCGGCCAGAGCTGGCAGCCGCCGCGGTCAAGAAACACGAGGATCGTAGTCAGGGAGCCGCGCCGCGCCGCCCCGACTGCGGGGCCGGCGCACGCCCAAGCAGCCCCCGGGGCCACGCCGGGGCCAGCGCGAGGTGAGGCCGGCCCTGCCCCCGCGCCGCCCCCGGCGGGAGGTGCGACGCCCAGGCCGCGGGTGCGTGCGCGGCCCCGGGCGACGCGGCTGGGCGTGCGCGGGGCCGCGGAGGAGGCAGGGCCGGGCGGGCGGCAGAAGATGGCGAGGGTGTGTAGGCGGCAGCAATGCTCCGTTGAGAGACGCGGCTTTCGGCAAGAACTGGACTCGTGGCGCCACAAGCTCATTCACTGTGTAGGTGAGACCCTCCTCCGGCCGCTTCCGGCCCTGAGGCCGGCCCGCCACCGGCTGCCCAGGACAAGGGAGGGAGCCGGGGCAGAGGCAATTGGTGCTCCGGCCCGCCCGCCCTCTTTGGCTCGGGCGTCCCCCTCCCCCACCCCCCGGAGTGCGGGCGCGCGCGACCTCCAGGCGGGCTCTCCCCGGCTCCCGCCTGAGCACGCGCATCGGCCCCTCCCCTCCGCGCGCCTTCCCTGGGGCGGGCTCTCGGGCGGGAGCGCGTGCCCCTTCCCTCCCCTTCTTCTCCCTCTCCCCCCACCCCCCTCCCAGCCCGGAGGCCCGGCGTCGCCGCCGGCTTATTGTGGAGACTCGGCCTGAGGCGCTGCCACTTGACCGGGGGCGTCGCCTCCGGTTCCGTGGAGCTGGGGGTGGGGGTGTGCTCAGTCGCCTCCTCCGCTCTGCCCGGAGCCTTTCCACTCCCGCGCTTCCCCTCCCCCACGCGCGGCGGCGCGCGCCCCAGTCTCCGCGTGCACGCGCGGCGGCGGGCGGGCGGGCGGGCGCCCGGCGCTCGGGCGTGTGCGAGGCGTGAGGTGGAGATGGGGGCGGAGGGAGCCGGAGCTGTCACAGGCCCCGGGTCCGCCTGACCGAGCCAAGTAGGGTGTCATGGCCGCGGGGGGCAGCGGCTGCACTTCCTCTGCTGGCGGCGGCGGCGGCGGCGGCCGGGGAGTTAATCCTCGACGCTCGGGTCGGTGTGTGCGTATTTGTGTTCGGCGTGTGCGCGGCGGGGAGGATGGGGGGGTGGAACTGGGTCCGACAGAGAAGCCGGAGCGGGGGGTCGCTCTTGTCCCCTCTCAGGGGATTTGTCGGAGCCACCGCCTCGCCGAGAGCCTTGGCCCCCCCACCCTGCCCAGCCTCCCGGGTCTCCGGTGGCTTTTTCCCCACGGGCAGGAGGGAGTGTGGACGGGGGCGCCCCGGGAGGGGCTGGGCGGCCGAGCTGCGCCTCTCACACTGTGTGTTTTGTCTGTTTTTCTCTCCCAAGGTCCCGTTTCCCTCTGTGCGGCGGCCGGCGGGACCATAAGGGCTTAACTCATATATTTACCCCCCCTCCAAAAAGTAAGTGGCCCGTGTGGTGTCTCCGCTCCGCCTGCCGCCCCCTAGCCCCAGTCCATCCTTGTGTCTGACTCTCCTGTCCTCCAGCATTGTTATTTTCCCTTCTTTGCTTCGGTGCTGCTGCTGCTGTGTGGGGAAATGCTTTCTCCTGCTCCTCCGTCCCCCAGGCCCAGTCTTCGGGGAGGCGCAGAATTCCAGCCCTTTCCTCCCCCCTCTCCTACCCGTGGGGAATATTCTTGGGAACCAGGTCTTCCCCAGCAGAATCTAGGAGATTCTATCCGTACGCTTGGGCCCCTCATCCCCTCCTTCCCGACAGGGTTTCGTTGGAAGGAATTATGCAAATCCTGCTTTCTGGTGTCCATTCAGCGGCAATTTCATGCGGTGAGAAGTTCTCTTTGTTGTGCGAGGGGGAGAACAGACACTGATTTAATAGACATATCTGTTGGGGGGAAGGGTGGAGGGGGTGTGGAGAGGCTCAGTTTGGAAGAATTACAGCACTTGGTTAGCTCAGTGTCTTTGTGTTTGAGCTTTCTGGCTTGACAGGAGGGTATGCCCTTTACAGTGTCCCACAAGAGATGTCTTCTGTAATAGATTAAAAAGCAAAACTGAAACTTTAAATAAGTGAAACGTAAGGTAGCCTTTACCTAGAGAATATAAGCCTCACCATTTTTGCAGTGTTTCATTATGAAAATATATGTGAATTTTGTTAAGGATTAAGACTGTAACATCAAATTTAAAATAGACAACAATGCTTTAAGGTATCTGGTATCATTTTGATTGTCTACAGTTTACAAGAACATTTTTAAAACATTCTCGTGTAAGTAATAAAGGCACGAATCAATTTTTGGAGTAAGTTGACTTGTGGATAAATTTTATCCTGCCAATCTTGGCTCAGCTCTGCCCTCCAGAAGGCCTTTTGGCTATCAGTTATCGTTTACTTTGTCTCTGCTTGTATATTTTCAAATCTATTCTACTTTTGCTAAAGTGTTACATCAGATTAAGCTCTTTTTGAATTAATTGTAACCATCATATATGAAAGAGTTTATGAAGGCATGCAGGTTTTGAGAAGTGGGAAATTAATGAGTTTTCAGAATTATGAATATAAAATCCTTTAATTTGAAGAATTTTTAGTTCTTGTATTTGTTTCACTTTTTTTTGAGATTGGTTTTTTGGTAGGACTTTTTAGTTTTTTTTTTAAAGATTTTATTTATTTGAGAGACAGAGAAAGTGAGAGAGAGAGCATGAGAGGAGAGAAGGCCAGAAGAAGAAGCAGACTCCCTGTGGAGCCTGGAGCCCGATGTGGGACTCAATCCTGGAACTCAAGGACCATGACCTGAGCCGAAGGCAGTTGCTCAACCAACTGAGCCACCCAGGCGCCCTGGCTTTTTAGTTTTTAAAAGGATTTGAAATTGGCTATACCCTGTAGGTTTCATAAGTTGCTGTTATAGTTTAGGTGGTGTTTTTTTTTTTTTTTTAAAGATTTTAGATGGTTTTAATGAGTTGTTTATCTTATTCTAATTCTGTTTGCTTTGAATCCTTGCCTTTTGCCTCAGGCCCCCTTTTTATCGGTCACTGCTAGTGTTAGTGGTTACTCACTGCTGCTTGACAAGGTTGTGTCTATGTTTTTTTCCCCCCTTTCCCTTGATGACCAACAAAATTTTGTAAATAACAATTGAATATCAAATTTTGATTCATTTTTTGAAAGGAGATTTTAATCTGGTCATCGGTTTTTTTAGAGCATACTTTTAACTCCAAATTTCCACTTCGGGTAGTAAAGTTCAGGAGATATTTTAAGTCCAGAGTGCAAAGCAGTAATACATAGTTGATAGTCTCACAGCTAAAATCAATTGGGTTTCCTGTTTTCTCTTTTGTTATATGTAATTTCTTTAAGAGGAAGGTTCTAAGTAAATCAGTAGTAGTGTTAACTTTCCATACTTAAAAAGGCTGGTACTAATTCTCGTACAATGCAAAAGGCAACTATGTTGTTTGTCACTAGCAAACGTAGTAATTACTCATTTATTGTAATGAGATTGGTTCTGAACAGTTAACCTTCTATTTGATTCTGTTGACCGATTATCTTAGTACTTTAGGGTCATTTGGTTTCTAAATGATATTTAATCAGCAGTCTTTGGATTAAAAATGAATTCTCATTTATTTCCAAAATCTAATTCTGTTTTGGGGGACCGTGTGGTGAGGTGCATCAGGATTGTGGAAATGTTTGTGTTTCCATTATTATGTTTTAGTTGAATTGGAATCAGTAGCAGTTTCAGACAGTGATTAGGATCAAGATGGATATTTGGTACCCGTACCCAGGTGATTATTGAGGTGTCCTCTGGGACTATGGCCGTCCTTATTCCAGGAAGATGAGGTTTCTTTGCTGCTTGGTGTGATGTGACCTATTGCTTGGCTTTTCCTCCTCCTTGCTGTATTCTCAAAAAGCTCTTCCTAGTGTTGATTTCAGCCTACTCAACTTGGCTGGAAAGGGAGAGCACAGTAAGTGGTCTTGACTTAACACAGAGTTATTTCACATTGCCCTGATTCCCTCAAATGTGCTTGTGGCCAGAGCAGTAATAGGAAGCATCTGAATAATGCTTTTTCTTCTTCTCTGCCTTATGGCTATACTGGATGGCCTGTAATTTCTTTCAGTGAGGATTAGGTGTTCAGTGTCTGTGGAGACTTGCCACTTCAGAGCACCCATCTAATTAGCTACTTGGGTTAGTGTTGTTTTTAGAAATGAAAGGCAGTTAGGTAAGTACTTCATTTAAATTTGTACCTGGCACTGTGGGCAGACAAAAGGGGAAACTATGCTAACCTTCAGGAACTTTTAGTACTTAGAGAAGATATAGTGTATTCATTAATAGTACAAGGCAAAATGTGCCATACTGTGGTGCAAGCAAGTGCTGGAGGTGTTTAGAAGTGAAGGAAATCTCTTGAAATGATGTAGGAAGGCTTCAGGAACAGAGTGGCAGATTTTTGCTTCATTTTGATGAATACGGAAGAGGCATTCCTATCATGAGAAATAAGCAAAAGTGGCAAAGGACAAGAATGAGTTGAAACTGTTTAAACTGCAGACCATAATTCTTGTAGGGGATGTTTAGATGATAGAAAATCTTACAATCTATCTTTGCAAACCTAACACAGGTTAAAAAGCGAGGTCTCTTTGTTAGCCACCTTGGGTTTACAGTGCACTTCTCTCCTTAGCTTAGGGGAGGAATGTTTCCTTTATTTGACAGTTTCATTGTGGCACTCAACAATGACACATACTGTTTTTTAAATAGTCTTGACAGGAATGATGATGTTATCCAAAACAGGAGGCTATACTGTATTCCATTGCACAGAATGTATTTTTGGAATTGCCTAAAATCAGTGGCATATGTATTCGTTGAACACCCTTAGTATTGACAAATGTTCATCCTTAGAGGTCGCATTTGGTATTTGGAAACAGCCGAAAAGTATCTTTTGTGGTGAAGAAAAGTGTATGTTAAATAATGAGATTGGTTTTCTTTCCTGGTTTGCAAACTGGCTGAAGCTCAGCAAAGGGGTTTGATTTGTTTTGATATGCCTGCCTCAGAATCTCTTCTTACTTTATGTCTACCCATCTGCTGTATGGAATCTGGATATTGGGTAAATAAAGCTGTTGTTTTTGTGAGTTTCAGGTTAAAAACTTACCACCATCACTACCCTCTAAATTACTCTGTTTGCAAATATTTAAAAAATTCTTTTACTACTCCTTAGTTGCACATTGTTTTGGGGATAATTCCAGTGTGAACTATTAGCTCATTTTTTTTTTAAGATTTTATTTATTTATTTATTAGGAAAGAGAGTGAGAGAGAGCATGAGAAGGGAGAAGGTCAGAGTGAGACGCGGACTCCCCATGGAGCTGGGAGCCCGATGTGGGACTTGATCCCGGGACTCCGGGATCATGACCTGAGCCGAAGGCAGTTGCTTAACCAACTGCGCCACCCAGGCGCCCCTCATTTTTTTTTTTTTTAAGATTTTATGTATTTATTGGAGAAAGAGAGAGCGTGCATGAGAGCATGAGAGGGGAGAAAGTCAGAGGGAGAAGCAGACTCCCCGTGGAGCTGGGAGCCCGATGTGGGACTCGATCCCAGGACTCTGGGATCATGACCTGAGCCGAAGGCAGTCGCTTAACCAACTGAGCCACCCAGGCGCCCACTATTAGCTCATTTTATTGTCTCTTGCATGCAGCAAGTATCCCAAATACAGTGGTCCATACCTTGAAGTTTTTCTTTTCTCAATTGAAACATAATTTACATACAGTAAAATTCACCCTGTTAAATCATTCAATTCAGGGGTGCCTGGGTGGCTCAGTGGGTTAAAGCCTCTGACTTCGGCTCAGGTCATGATCTCAGGGTCCTGAGGTTGAGCCCTGCATTGGGCTCTCTGCTCAGCAGGGAGCCTGCTTCCCCCTTTCTCTCTGCCTGCCTCTCTGCCTACTTGTGATCTCTCTGTCAAATAAATAAAATCTTCAAAAAAAATAAAATATACAATTCAGTGATTTTAGTTTATTTGCTACATTGTTCAGACATCATTGTATAATTCCAGAACCTTTCATTACCTGAAAAAGAAACTCCAAATCCATTAGCAGTCATTTCCATTCCATCTGTGACCCAGCCATTGGCATCCCCAGTCTGCTTTGTTTCTGTGGATTTGTCTATTTCGAGTATTTCATATAAATGTAATCATACAATATATGTCTTTTGTGTGCCTTCTTAGCATGTTTTCAAGATTCATCCAGGTTGTAGCATTTATCAGCACTTAGTGTTTTCATGGCTAAAAAATATTGCATTGTATAGACATACTATGTTTTGTTTATCCATTAGTTGATGGGCATTTGGATTGTTTCCCCTTTTTGCCTATTGGGAATTATGTTGCTATGAACATTTGTTTTCACTTTTCTTGGTTATGTACCTAAGAGTGAAATTGCTGGGTCACATGATACCTGTTTTAACTTATTGAGCAACTGCCAAACTGTTTTCCAAAGAAGCTGTAGTATTAAATATTCCCACCAGCAATGAACGAGGATTCCATTTTCTCTACCCCATTGCCAACACTTGTTATTGTCTCTCTTTTTGATGGTAGTTATTTTAGTGGGTAGGTCTGAAGTGGTATCTTACTGCGGTTTTTATTTGGATTTCCTTAATGACCAGTGATATTGAGCATTTTTTCATATGCTTATTGGCTATTTGTGTATCTTCTTTGGAGAAATGTGTATTCACATCCCTAACTAATTTTAAAATTGAGTTGTTTGTTTTTTTATTGTTGAGATGTGAGATTATATTCTGGTCACTAGACCCACATCAGTGTATGATTCACAGATATTTTTTCTTATACTCTCAACTTAAAAATAATTACAGATCAGAAGGAAACTTCAAAATACCTTATAAAGGAAAAATGTATATAGTAGTGGATTGATAGGAGAAACTAGAATAATTGGAAAGGCTTGCTTTAATATCCGTATGAATTATTAAAATTGTGGCTTTTAAAATACTGTATTTAGAGAGAGCACAGAGAATCTCAAGCAGACTCTGTGATGAGCACAGAGCCCCATGCAGGACTTGATCTCAAGACCTTGAGATCATGACCTGAGCCAAAACCAAGAGTTGAATGCTTAACCAACTGAGTCACCCAAGTGCTCCTGTGTTGTTTTTAAGTAATCTCTCCACCCATCGTAGGGCTTGAACTCAAAACCCCAAGATCAGGAGTTGCATGCTTACTGACTGAGCCAGGGACCCCAAAATTCCAAAATTGTTGATTATTTGATGGATTTGTGTCATAACACAGATCTTTGCTATCCAAATCTTTGAAATTCTGCCTTTCTGTAGTGAGGGTTCCTATATCTAATTCAGATAATGTGGTAAACCACATTATTTAAATCTATTCTGTGCTTGAGTTTTGAATAGTAAATAACAAAAGTGTGGGTTCAGAGAGATATCTTTATATAGACATTTTTGTCTGAATCTAAGTTTGAGTAGTGAGAGAAATCTATAATAGTATTTTTGAAATTTAAGATGGTATTTTTGGTTGCATTTTAAGAAACTCAGATATTTGATAGTTTATATTTACTTATTACAAGTTACGGTATGATTTTATTTTCTGGTGCTAAATTATGCTGTTTTAAAAGACTTGAATTTTGTGAGTTTCTGAGATTTTCGAATTGGTTAGATTTGGTGTCACAAAATGTCAGATGTAATGATGTCTTAAGGATGAAATTAAGAATCTTAAGAGGTAGGTGGGAGAATTAGTCTGAGAGTCCTTTACTTAATGGATTATGAGGGGTATGTTAGGAAGTCTGTGTATGGTTGACACCTTATAATTTTTTTTGTCTTTTTTTTTTACTTTTGTCATGTTTTCGTTAGAAATATGGATTCTTTTTATCACATAATCAGTTTTCTGAATGTTATGTGGTCCAAGGAAGTTACATGTGTAAAGCCAGTTATTGTTGAGTGACTGAATGATAATGAAGTTCTTATAATCCACTTTTGGGTAATTTGTATTTTTGAATTGTAAGAGCAGGATAAGCCAAAGGAAATGGCTACAAGGAAAAAAAAGTAACAGTAATTTATAGACTTATATTTGAAGTTTTGGTATTTAGAAACAAGAAATTAATATGTTTGAGATGTTTTATACTAAAGAGAAAAAAAGTACTCAATTGTATCTTTCAGTTGTATTCAAAACTATTATAATTGTATTTTACCATTTGAAATAAGGGAGTATTATAACTTCTAAATCATTAGAAGTTAGTCCATCAGTTTTTTTGTTTGTTTTCTGCTTTTTTGTTTTTTTACAAAGTTTGAACTGGATCATGTAGAAACAAAGTTGTCTCACAAGATTTTTTTTTTTAATTAATTAATTAATTTATTAGAGAGAGAGAGATTGAGAATGAGAGGGGAGAGGGTCAGAAGGAGAAGCAGACTTCCCGCAGAGCCGGGAGTCCGATATGGGACTCGATTCCGGGACTCCGGGATCATGACCTGAGCCGGAGGCAGTCGCTTAACCAACTGAGCCACCCAGGCGCCCGTCTCACAAGATTTTTGATGAGTCTAATATGGTAGGGGAATAAACAAATTGCCAAAACTTGACATATAGAAAGCTCTAGAAAAACCTAAATTACTGGTGTCACCATCTTATATCTACATAGAACACTTTATACTTAAAAAAAAAAAAACACCCTTTTACATGCACTATTTTATTTCCTTTATTTAGGAATGTAGGAAGATAAGATGGGTATTAAAAAATGGTCAGTTGGGAAACATTGAGTAATAACTCTTATTGAAGCAATCAGGGGATTTCCCTTACCATAAATGCTTCCTCTTATCCACAGAAATAATTGTGTGTTATTTTAATGTTTGTTATTTACTTATCAGGTAAAAGTAAAACACAGAATTGAACTCTTCTAGAAGCAAACTTTTTAACTTGCTGCAATTGCTTTTTAACTTGCTGCAATTGCTGTATAAAGTTACATAGTAGTTTTCCACCTCTCTTAAATATGCTAACACATTAGGACTTATATTTAGGTTAGAAGATGTGAACACCAGTATTATTTCCCATGAGAGCTGCTATTAGAAAATTGTATGATGAGCATTTTCATTCTCATTAGTAATACTAGATAGTCTGTGACCGTTATTTGGTTTCACTGTTAGCTTACTTTTCATAAATTCTGAATCATTTTATCATCATCATTAATAAGCGATTGTTGGTATGTTTCTCTTACCAGCTAGTTGGCTTTTTAGAGGTTTGTTTCCAGAGAGTAAAGTCCTGTTCTCCCTCTTCTAAACTTATATTGTGAACAGGAAGAAAACTAATTTTAAAAGCATCTATAGGGTGTATTTTGCTCGGTAAAAGAAAATCCCACTTGTGAAAATGTGAAATATATGTATTTTTTACAATTGAATTCACATGTAATTTTAAATAAAAAGCATGCTCTACTCATATGTTTAAAATTACTGGTTTAGGGGTGCCTGACTAAGTCAGAGGAACATGTAATTCTTGATCTTGGGCTCATGAGTTTGAGCCCCATGTTGGGTGTAGAGATTACATACATACATACATACATACATAAATATTGGTTTATACGAATTTCAAAGACAAGTGTACAATGTATGTATAAGAGATAATTGTTGACTTCGTTAAGCTGAGACATGTTATGTTTACTTTGCATGCTTGTTTTTCATGTTTTTTTTATTATCTCTTGTATGGGAATTTGTAGGCTCCTGCCTGAGTACTTTTCTTCCTCACAATCAATAGAGGTATATTTTCTAGGTCATTTGTAGGCATTTGTCTCTATACCTCTATTGTCCTCTCTTTTTAGATTTATGATTTCTCAAAGGTAGAATGCTAAGACTTGTTTACTTTTTCAACCATATTAATTAAAGAGAAAAGAATTAAAAAAAATCTTTTATTTTGGTGGTATATATACACAATGGAATATTATGCAGCCATCAAGAAACAAAATCTTGCCATTTGCAACGACGTGGTTGGAACTAGAGGGTGGTATGCCTAGCAGAAATAAATCAGAGAAAGACAATTATCACATGATCTCTCTGATATGAAGAATTTGAGAGGCAGGGTGGGGGGTCATGGCGGGGTGGGGTACAGAAATGAAACAAGATGGGATGGGGAAGGAGACAAACCCATAAGAGACTCCTAAACTCACAAAACAAACTAAGGGTGGCCAGGAGGTAGAGGGGGTAGGGATAGGGTGGCTGGGTTTATGGACATTGGGGAGGGTATGTGCTATGGTAAGTGCTGTGAAGTGTGTAAGCTTTGATTCACAGACATGTACCCTGGGGCAAATAATACATTATATGTTAACAAAAAAAAGTTTTTCATTTTGGAAAATTTCAAACATACACGAAAATACAAAGAATAAGACCATGAACACCCCAGCTACCTCAACTAATGACCAGTATTTTATTCCCACTGGATTATTTTGAAGAAAGTTCCAGGCATCATAATTACTATTGAATCTCTCTTAGCAGCCTTTCATATATTATGGTCTCCCCCTTTCCACTACCTGTCCCCATTGTTAATTTAAAGAAATAAATTATCTAAATATGGGGAAGACAAGTTTTTGTTTTACTAATTCTTTAAAAAGCTAACAAGTACTGAGCTTTTCTGGTGTGCCAAACAAGATCCCTTTGATGTTACTATCTGTTATACAGGTGGAGAAACAGATTTGGAAAGATTAAGGATTTTATTCATGATCACTGAGCTAAAGAGTGGTAGACCCAGGACTGGAATTCAAGAGCCTGTGCTCTTTAATCTTAAACATTCAAGCATATGCCCTCCTTTTAGACTTTTCTATTTGGTTCCACCACGTTGCCCCTTATTCTTTGTTTATAACTTCTAATTGCTTATTTGATTAATATTAAAGAATTCTGTTTTCTCTGCCTGTAATCTTACCATAAATGGTAACATAATTTTTCAGTTCTCTGTCCTGGAATGCCTTGCCCTTTTCTCTTTAGCATTATCTTCCTTTTTGGCTTTCCTCATTCTTAGTTTTTTAGTTTTGTGGATGGTATTCAGAGCTATGTAGCAGAATTTTTCTGAGCTGAATGTTTCCACTGGCTTAGTTTTTCTTCGTATGTTGCTGGACTGGCCTTTCGTCGGCATTGGCTGAGAATTGAGCATAGGCTGACAAGAGGAAAGGCAGCAAAGGCTGTCCAAGTGATACTCATTCTGGCCTTAAAAGCTTGATGCACCTTCCTTGTGGACTGACCTAGTTCAAGGCACTTTTAAGTTTGTAACAAAAGCCATCTAGTAGCAGGGTGTAGGTGCCTGGCCTTTTCTTCTATTCATATCCTTCCCAGAGAACTCAAGGGTTGGGGGTGAGGGCGGAGGGGCAAACAGTAAGAGCAGACTGGGGTCAGGATTTAGGATTCCTGCATTTTAGCCAAATGCCTTCTCAGTTTTTAACCTTCTGTAGCTTAGATTTGGTGAGGTTGGCAATAATATTTTTAAATGTGTGCTAGAGGGAAGTTGCTGAGTTGTGTGTAATTACTGAGAAAGGGAAAGAGTGATTTGGCAAATTTTAAAAATAAGACAGTTTTGGGGGCACCTGACTGGCTCAGTTGGAAGTGCATGCGACTGTTGATCTTGGGGTTGTAAGTTTGAGCCCCACGTTGGGTGTAGAGATTACTTAAAAATAAAATCTTTAAAGAAAATATGCTGTTTGGTAATTCAAGCATCACTGATCTTAGATAAAATGTGTCAGTAATAGATATAGGAAGATGTTGTGACAAAAGTAATAGGGAGAGATTCCCATCAAAATCAAATGGGAGATTACTAAGAATAAAAAAATGAGAGGAACATAAATGATTGTCTATGTCCCTGTATTGAAATGAGACTTTTTAATTGAATGATTAATGATATAAATACTAATTTCATCACAAGTGTTAGGTTATGTGAATTTTCATTCAGCTAGTAAGGAAGTGGAAAAAGTTTAGTTTGTATAAACAAGTATTGATGAGCTTATCCTGATCAGAGTACAGTGATATTTTAATTATGAATAGGCATTAAGCAGCCCATAAGTCTTTGGGAATTGTTTTTTTTTTCTTTTTTGTTTTTATTATGCATGACATTAATACACTGCATAACCTTCTAGAAGGGCTGGATGAGCATGACCGAGTTATTTTTCATCAATCAGGAAAATGCTTCCTTAATCGATATTCTCCAAACCCTTTGACACATAGTAACGATTAACTCCAGAGATGGGCCTATATCTTTGCATCAAACCCCACTGATATGGGTAATAGGCAACCCTTTTTTCCTTGCCCCCGTTCGTGAACCTGTGGATGTGCGCCGTGGCTATGCCGGGAATGACCAAGCACACAGCCATGACGCTGAGCCCGGGCAGGATCTTGAACCACATAGCGCCACGGCTGCCAAGGCCAAGTCTTTGGGAATTATTTTAAAAACCCTTTAAGGGGCGCCTGGGTGGCCTAGTGGGTTGAGCCCCTGCCTTCGGCTCAGGTCATGATCTCAGGGTCCTGGGATCGCGCCCCACAACCGGGCTCTCTGCTCAGCAGGGAGTCTGCTTCCCCCTCTCTCTCTGCCTGCCTCTCTGCCTACTTGTAATCTCTCTGTCAAATAAATAGATAGAATCTTAAATAAATAATAAAAAATCCTTTAAGCTGTTTTGCTTAATATATATGTTCAATGGCCAGTGTACTAAAATTTTACGTATTTACCTATTGGTAAATTACCTATGGCAATAATATTTTTATAATACTATGTTAGCTACTTTGTCTAGATTGGTTTCTATTCTAGAAAGAGAATATGTCAGGATAAAAATAAATAATATGGGTTAATTTCCAACAGTTTTTTAAGAGGTACTAGAATTTTTGCTTTATTGACTCTTTTAAAAGAACAAGAAGTATGATTGAAGTGATAAAGTTATTTTCCATGTGAAACTTGTACAACTGATTTTCTTGTGTATATTACTATATATAGCTCCTTGTGTTTGTTAAAATAGATTTCTGCATGTTAAAATAGACATGCAGAGTCAGAAATCCACATATATATCTGCTGAAAACAGTTTCAAGACCCATTGCTATGGCTACCAACATTTAATCTTATCTAAAAGATAACATTCCTTTTGGCCCTTTCTCCTGAGGCAAAGAACTTCTGTTTAATCTTAACATATCCTCATATCAAAAAAATAGTACATTTTATTGGTGCAAGTTAAGAGTACATTCATAAAGGGACAAAAGACAGAGAAGAGAAACTAGAATTTTCTGAATTAGGTGAGAAGACTAGATAGGAGTTGTCAGGAGCTATAAAACTTTGGGACTTAATTTTTCTATTAAAACAGTAGGCCTTGAATGAGTTATGTTGGTCAAGACTGTTAAACTACCAAGAAAATTAAATTATCCACAGATCTAGATCTTTTAAAAGCAAGAAAATGGGGTGCCTGAGTGGCTCATTTAAGTGTCTGCCTTCAGCTCAGGTCATGATCCCAGGATCCTGGGATCGAGTCCCCCATCTGGCTCCCTGATCAGCCCCACCTCCCCACTTGTGCTCTCTCTCAAATAAATAAATAAATATTTTTTTTAAAAAAAGGTAAAAGAATTTGTGTTAATGCAGAAGAGTTATTCTAACATAGCTACATTGATTAAAAAAAATAAACTGAAATTGTGATAAAGACGGGAGAGATGTTGATGACCCAGACATTTTTTACCCTTCTTTTTTCTCCTTTTCTAAGGATTTAAGCTTTACTTTGGAAAAAGCGGAAAGTTTGCTCTTGTTAAATAGTTAATGTTTATTACCTCTCAGACATTAAAAAATGATTTCTCAAAACTATATAAAGATGTTTAGGTAAAAATACCTTTAGTAATTATTGTACCTAAGTCACCCAACCCATATTTTGTCAGATACTGTTTAACAAGTAATCCAGATGAAATCAGTTGTTTTGAGGACCATGATTATCTACTTGCAGGTAAAAAAGGTAAAGAATAGCACCATATTAAGAAACTGGAAGGATCTGTTGTTAAATTGTGTTGCTACCAGCGTCTGATTTTTGACTTAAGAACAGTAGTATAAGCATTAATAGTAATTGTACTGTTGCTATTATGTTTGACTAGAGTATGAAATAAGTAGTACACTTTAAAACTTGATGCTTAAAGGATGCTTGCTTTCAGATGGCAGAATATACAGGATCTTCAGATGTTTGGTCCAATAATGCAGGCTAGGATTCTGCCAAGAATGTTCTTATAGGAATGAGTACATTGCTTTTTCATGATACAGTTTTCATTCATTTTTCTTCTCAACTCTGTACAGCTCCATCTTTTTTTTTTTTAAGATTTTATTTATTTATTTGATACAGAGAGAGAAATCACAAGTAGGGAGAGAGGCAGGCAGAGAGAGAGGAGGAAGCAGGCTTCCTGGTGAGCAGAGAGCCCGATGCGGGACTCGATCCCAGGACTCTGAGATCATGACCTGAACCGAAGGCAGCAGCCTAACCAACTGAGCCACCCAGGCGCCCCAATGTACAGCTCCATCTTTTATGTTCCTTTTTTTTTCTTTTTGTGTGTGTAAAATGATTTATTTGGAAATGCATCAAATTAAGAAGGAAACTGAATTAACTTTTAAAATACATGTATGCATATGCAGGTTCCCCTCTTATCTGATAGTAGAGCTTTACTATGAAACCTTCAGTAAGCTGAAATGGCGCAGAGCAAAGAAGCAATTACCAATTATATGCAAAATAATTTTGCACATTCCCAGACCCAAGAAATAAGCTCTCCTAGATTTTTCTGATAGCCTGGGACTCATCTTGTTAATGAATGCAAGAAATAAATCGAGGTAAAGTTCAGATGCTCACAGACACAAGTTCAAAGTTAGAGTGCCTTGATGCTGAGTATAGTTGAAGGAAAGGAGCTTGGTGGTGACACTCTAGCTGCTTAGGGTGCACACTGTCTCTGTAACAGCTTGCTGTGAAACAAATGCTGACCGCTATTT
This sequence comes from Nasua narica, assembly GCA_028533885.1. NCBI lineage: Eukaryota > Metazoa > Chordata > Mammalia > Carnivora > Procyonidae > Nasua > Nasua narica. Next base: position 47,216,526 of record CM052812.1, read on the forward strand.
CACTTTTTGCCATTTTTCATAAAAGTGAGATGGTGTAATGCAAACTTTTGAAAAGTGGGGGATACCTGTATTTTAGTTCAGGGGAAACATATCAGAAGCCCATGGAGATAAGAATGACTTTAGAAGTGGAAATAAGCATGGTCTTATTAAAAGAATGACATTAACTAGACAATTCAGTAATGAAGCATACATGTTCAGTGAAGTCTTTTTCCTTTCTAATGAGTGTTTTTTGCTCTATTTGCATCATTGTTTATATTAAATCTGTAAAACAGTTTTATTTTGATATAATGCAAATAGTTTTGTCTCTTCTGGCTTTTGTCCACTTATGAATTTTAAAGAAGTTAAAAGTTGCAACCTTTCTTGAAGTTAACCATTGAGTCTTCCTTTTCTTTTTAAAACACCAAGTTATGGGAAGAACATTTGTACTTCCAAAGAAATACATAATGTACAAAAATAATTTTAAGACATGAATTTGCATGCTTCCAAATATTAACCATGGGTAGCTAACCCTTTAAAGATTGTATCTTGATAGAATGGAAGAGGTTGTTAAACGTATTTTGAATTCACAAGTTTAATTCCTTTTATCATTTTTCCAATTGTTCACATTTTAAGGCCCATTCTGGAAGCACTTGCGTATAACAACAAAATGTGACTTTGGATCAGGCAGACCTGGGTACAAATTTTATCTTCATATTTTACCAGCTATGGGATATAGAGAGAACTAATTTTAGTTCATTGTTACATGAAATAGTGTTAATAGTAAATACTGTTAAGGAGGGTTGTGAGAATTGACTAAGAAACAAAGACCTTCATCTTTGCTTAATAAATAATAGATCACTTGAAAGATCTTTTGAAGATGAGTCACAGAATTTGTTTTTTAGATGTAATCTTAAAATTATAGCATAGTTTCCTTTAAAAATTTTTGTAATAAAGAATGATGATTCTACTCTCTGGAATTTAAATTGCATTGTTTGGTTTATTCAAAACTTTTATATATTTACAGCTTCTCTGTGTAATGGTTTGGGTGATGGTAATTTTACACATTATCACATTTATTGCTACATTCTATAGGATAGGGCCGCAAAAATACTTGTTTGTATGCTTTTTGCCAATAGAACTACCAAACATTTTGTCATAGAAAAAAATAGATGCATCTTAGGCATTGTGTGCAGTGGGAAAAACCCTGGGGGAGGAGCACTAGGTTCTAGTATAGGTATCACTATAGGTGTGTAGTTTTGAGTAAACATACTTAATCTCTGCATCTTGGTTTCCTTTATCTGTAAAATAAGGTTTTGGAGAGCCTTCTAATTATATTTTGAGAAAAACTATTGTGTTAATTTTCAATGCTGAATAGACCCATGCATTTCAGGACAGAAAAGTTGACATAGTAGGAAATATTGTATATATTGGGGTATGAGAACTAAAATAATGTATTCAAAGATGGTTTCCTTTTAAAATGTTCATGAGAATAAAGGCTAATTATTCATCTTTAGGACAAAGGAGGATATGTAAAGAATGGGCAGTAGCTCCCCAAGCTCATGCAAAAATATGTAACTCATTTTTCTCCTGAAGATGTAGCTATATACTCAAAAGGTGGGAGAAAGTTTGCCTCATTTAGCTAATGATAATTGTATCTGTATATTTTACATAATGTAATTGTGGTTTCTCTCTCTTCCCCCCCCCATACTGTTTTCCATGGTGGTTGCCCCAGTTTACATTTCCAGCAGTGCGCAGGATTTCCCTTTTCTCCACATCCTTGCCAATATTTACCATATTACTAGTTGGTAATAGCCATTCTAACAAGTATGAGGTGATAGCTGATTGTGGTTTAGATTTGCATTTCCCTGATGATTAATGATGTAGAACATTTTTTCATAGATCTGTTAGCCATCTATGTATCTTTGGAAGAAAGTCTATACAGATTTTCTGCCCATTTTCTAATTGAATTATTTGGGGGAATTTTTTTGCTTTTGTGAGCTCTTTATATATTTTGGATATTAGCCCATTTTCAGACACATCATTTGCAAATATTTTCTCCCATTCAGTAAGTTGCCTTTTCGCTTGTTGATGGTTTGCTTTGCAGGGGCTTTTTAGTTTGATGTAGTCCAACTTGTTTATTTTTGCTTTTGTTGTTTTTGCTGTTGGTTTCAGATTAAAAAAAAACAATCATTACCAAGACTGATGTCAAGAAGCTTATTGCCTTTGTTTACTTCTAGGAGTTTTGTGGTTCAGATCTTATATTCAGATCTTTAATCCATTTGAGTTAATTTTTGTGTATGGTGTTGGATAGTGTCAAGTTTTTGTCATTTTTTGCATGTGGCCGTCCAGTTTTTCTAATAATATTTATTGAAGAGACTGTCCTCTCCCCTATTCTTGGCTCCTTGTCATAAATTAATTGACCATATATGCATGGGTTTATTTCTGGGCTCTCTGTTCTGTTCCTCTGAATTGTGTGTCTGTTTTTATGTCAATACAATACTGTCATAATCACTAATAGCTTTGTAGGATAGTTTGAAATCAAGGAGCATGATATCTCCAGCTGTATTTTTTTTTCCAAAAGATTTTATTTATTTATTTGACACAGAGAGAAAGAGATCACAAGCAGACAGAGAGGCAGGCAGAGAGAGAGGGGGAAGCAGGCTCCCCGCTGAACAGAGATCCCGATGTGGGGCTTCATCCCAGGACCCTGAGATTATGACCTGAGCCCAAGGCAGAGGAGGCTCAACCCACTGAGCCACCCAGGCGCCCCCCCAACTGTATTCTTTCTCAGGATTGTTTTTGCTCTTCAGGGTTTTTTATAGTTCCACACAAATTTTAGGATTATTTTGTTTCTGTGAAAAATGCCATTGGAATTTTGATAAGGATTGTATTGGATCTGTATATTGACTTGGGTATTGTGGATGTTTGAACAATAGTAATTTTTCTAGTTAGGAGTATGGACTATCTTTCTATGTATTTGTGTCATGCTTCAGTTTCTTTCATTAATGTCTTGTTTTCAAGATACAGGTATTTCATCCTCTTGGTTAAGTTTATTCCTAAGTATTTTATTCTTTTTGGTGCAGTTGGAAGTGGGATTGTTTTCATTTCTTTTTGGTAGTTCATTTTTTGTGTATACAAATGCAACAGATTCTCGTGTATTTGTATCCTGCAACCTTAATGAATTCATTTATTCTAATAGTTCTTTGATGGAATATTCAGGATTCTCTCTGTGTAATATCGTGTCATCTGCAAATAGTGATAGTTTTATTTCTTTTATTTCTATTCCAGTTTGATCTTTTTTTTTTTTTTTTCTTGCTTACTTGTTCCGGCTAGGATTTCTAATACTATGTTGAATAAAAGTGGTAACAGTGGCTGGGCATCTTTGTCTTGTTTCTGATCTTAGAGAAAAAGCATTCAGCTTTTTACCATTGAGTATGAAATTAGTAGGTGGCTTGTCATATATAGCTTCTATTATGGTGAGGGATGGTTCCCTCTAAACCTGCTTTGTTGAGAGTTTTTATTATAAATGGATGTTGAATTTTGTCAAATGTTTTCCCTGCATCTGTAGAGATGATCATATGATTTTTATCTTTCATTTTGTTACTGTAGTGTGTGTCACATTGACTGATTTTATAGATGTTGAGCTGTCCTTGTAAACCTGAAGTAAATCACACTTGATCATGGTGAATGATTCAGCATATTATTGTATTGGGTTTGCTATTATTTTGTTGAGGATTTTTGCCTCTATGTGTGTCAGGGTGATTAGCTTGTAGTTTTCTTGTGAATCCTTGCTTGGTTTTGGTAGTTTTTATTACGGTTTTTATTATGGTAGTGCTGGTGTCCTAAAATGAGTTTAGAAGGGTTCCTTTCTTTTCTATCTTTTGGAGGAATTTGAGAAGGATTGGTAGTAATTCTTTTTTTGCACGTTTGGTAGAAATCACCAGTGAAACTCCGTTGTCTTGGACTTTGTTCATTGGGAGGTTATTGATTGGGAGGTTATTCATTTTCCTAACTAGTAATCAGTTTGTTCATATTTTTTATTTTATCATGATTCAGTCTTGTTAAATTTTGTTTATAGAAATTTATCCATTTCATCTACGTGGTCCAGTTTGCTGGCACATAACTTTATAAGCAGTCTTTTTTTTTTTTTTTTTAGATATTATTTATTTATTTGACAGAGGAGAGAGATCACAAGTAGGCAGAGAGGCAGGCAGAGAGAGAGGGGGAAGCAGGCTCCCTGCCGAGCAGAGAACCCGATGCGAGGCTCGATCCCAGGACCCTGAGATCTTGACCCGAGCCGAAGGCAGAGGCTTTAACCCACTGAGCCACCCAGGCGCCCCTATAAGCAGTCTCTTAAGATCTTTTGTGTTTCTTTGGTATCAGTTATAACATGTTTTCATCTCTCTGATTTTATTTGAGTCCTCATTTTCTTGGTGAGTCTAGCTAGCTAAAGGTTCGTCAACTGGTTCGTCAATGAAGAACCAGTTCTTCATTGCAGTGATTTTTACTTTTCTTCTGGTGTCTTTTTAGTCTCTATTTCATTCATTTCTGCTCTAATCTTTGTTAATTCCTTCCTTCTACTAACTGTGAGTTCTGTTCTCTTTATTTTCTTTATGAGTGTACAGCAGATTGTTTTCTTGTTTCTTGAGTTAGGCCTTTGTCACTGTGACCTTACCTCTTAGAATTTCTTTTACTGCATCCCATAAATTTTGGTTTCCTACATTTTCATTTCCTCTTTCTCAAGGTATTTTTTTCTCTCTCTCTTCTTTTTTAAACAGATTTTATTTAAGAGAGAGAGAGAAAGCTTATGCGCATGTGCACACAAGCAGGGAGAGGGACAGAGGGAAAGGAGAAGCAGATTTCCAACTGAGCAGGGAGCCCATCGTGGGGCTTGACTCTGGGATCATGACCTGAGCCGAAGGCAGATGCTTAACCGCTTGAACCATCCAGGCACCCCAATTTCTCTTTTGATTTCTTCTTTGACCTATTTGTTCAGTAGCATGTGGTTTAATTTCCACATATTTGTGAATTTTCCAGTTTTCTTTGTGTAATTAGTTTCTGGTATCATACCATGTGGTTGGAAATGATTCTTGATATGATATCAGTGCTCTTAAATTTATTAGGGGGGCGCCTGGGTGGCTCAGTTGGTTGAGCGACTGCCTTTGGCTTGGGTCATGATCCCGGAGTTCTGGGATTGAGTCCCACATCGGGCTCCCAGCTCCATGGGGAGTCCGCTTCTCACTCTGACCTTCTCCCCTCTCATGCTCTCTCTCACTCTTTTTCCTAATAAATAAATAAAATCTTTAAAAAAATTTTATTAGGAATTGTTTTGTGGTTTATCTTGGGTAATGATAGGTCAAGTAATCAATCTTGGATCTATTTGCACTAGAAAAGAATGTATATTTTGTTGCTTTTGGATGGTATGTTCTCCAAAAATCTGTTAAGCCCATCTGGTCTGATGTTTGCTTTAAGACTGGTATTTCCTTATTGATTTTGTGTGGATGAGGTATCATCCATTGATGTAAGTAGGTTATTAAAGTTCCCTGTCATTATTGTATTGCTGTTTATTTTTCCATTTAGGTGTGTTAGTATTTGCTTTATTTAGGTGCTCCTATGTTGAGTGCATAAATATTTTTTTAAAGCTTTTATTTAGAAAGAGTGCACATGCGTGAGTTGGAGGGGGAAAGAGAATCTCAAGAACATTCTGTGCTGAGTGTGGAGCTGCATTTGGGGCTCAGTCTCAGGACCCTGAGATTATGACCTTAGCTGAAACCAAGAGAGGGACACTAAACTGACTGAACCATCCAGGCACTCCAAGTGCATAAATATTTAAAATGTTTATCTTCCTGTTGGATTGACTCTTTTATTGTTCTGTAACATTCTTTGTCTCTTAGCACAGAGTTTGTTTTAAAGTGTTTTTGTCTAAGTATAGCTACTCCACTTTCTTTTGGTTTCAATTTGCATAGAATATCTTGTTCCATATCTTCATTTTCAACATATGTGTGTGTGTGTGTGTCTGGAGTGAGTCTTTTGTACAAAGTGTAGAGATGGGTCTTCCCTCCGCCCCATTTAGCCACTCTTTGTCTTTTGATAGGAGAATTTAGTCCATTTATATTTAAATCAGTTACCAGTAGGTATGTGCTTGTTGTCATTTTGTTAGCCATTTTCTGGCTATTTTTGTAGTTCCTCTCTGTTCTTTTTTCTTCTCTTGCTCTCTTGTTTTGTGGTTTCATGTCTGTCTTTAGTGAGATGCTTATATTCCTTTCTCTATATATTTTGTGTATTTACTATAAGTTTTTGTTTTGTGGTTACCATGAGGCTTACATATAATAACTTACAAGTTTATTTTAAATTGTTAGCTTAAGTTTGATCTCACTTTAAAGCTCAACGTTTTTATTCCTCTCCAACATTTTTTAAAAGGTTTTGTTTATTTTGTTTGAGAGGGAGAATACACAAGCTGGGGTAAAGAGCAGACGGAGAGGGACAAGTGGACTTCTTGCTGAGCACACAGCCTGACACAGGACTCTATCTCACAACCCTGAGATCATGACCTGAGCCAAAATCAAGAGTCAGGACGCTCAACCTACTGAGCCACCCATGTTCCAACATTTGTTTTTGATGTCACATTTTACATCTTTTTTTTCCTTGTTTATCCTTTAATTATTATAATATTAGTTCTTTTTACAGGTTCTGCCTTTTAATCTTTATATTAGTTTTATTTATTTATTTATTTTTAAAGATTTTATTTATTTACTTGACAGAGAGATCACAAGTAGGCAGAGAAGCAGGCAGAGAGAGAGGGGGAAGCAGGCTCCCTGCTGAGCAGAGAGCCCGATCCCATGGGCCAGAGATCATGACCTAAGGCGAAGGCAGAGGATTTAATCCACTTAGCCACCCAGGTGCACCTTTATATTAGTTTTAAAAGTGATTAGTCTATTATTATCTTTATTATATATTTATTTTTCCAGTGAGATTTATTCTTTCATATGTGTTCTTGGTTCTTTTCAGTTTAAAGAAATCCCTTTAGCAATTCCTATAAGGCCAGTTGAGTGGTGAACTCCTTTAGCTTTGGCTTGTCTGAAAAACTCTTTTTTTTTTTTTTTTAATTTTTTTATTAACATATAATGTATTATTTACCCCAGGGTACAGGTCTGTGAATCATCAGGCTTACACATTTCACAGCATTTGCCATAGCACATACCCTCCCCAATGTCCATATCCCTATCCTGAAAAACTCTTAATCTCTCCTTCACTTCTGAATGATAACTTTGCTGGGTAGTGTATTCTTGGTTTGAAGTTTTTTTCTTTCAGCACTTTGAATATATCATAATACTTTATTCTGGTCTACGAAGTTTCTGCTGAGAAACCTGGGAGTTTCCTTATATATAAGAACTTGTTTTTCTCTTGCTGCTTTTAATAGTTTCTCTTTTTTGCTTTAACTTTTGACATTTCAGTTATAGTATGTCTTGGTGTGGGTCTCTTCCAGTTTCTCTCATGTGGAATTCCTTGGGTTTCCTGAATGTGGATGTCTATTTCCTTCCCCAGGTTAGGGCAGTTTACAGCCATGATTTCATCAACTAAAATTTCTGCCCCTTTGTTTCTTCTTCTGGGAGCTCTATGATGTGAACATTAGTCTGATTTTTTGTTCCATAAGTCACTTGTGCTGTTTACTTTTTAATTTTTTTTCTTTTTGCTGCTCTGGTTGGTGAGTTCCACTGCTTTGTCTTCAGTTTGACTTTTCCATGCCTCTGCTTCATTTAGTTTGCTGTGAAGTCTTTCTGTTGTATTTTTTTTAGTTCAATTATTTATATTCTTCAGCTCTATAATTTCTATTTGGTATTTCTATTTTCTTTTCATTGATGTTCTCACTGTGTTTATTCTTCTCCCCAGTTCAGTGTCTTTATGACTATTTCTTTGAAATCTCTATCACATAAATATTACCTGTTTTATTAAAGTTTTTTTTTTCCTGTGGTTTTACCTGTTGTTTTGTTTGGAACATGTTCCTCTTTGTCTTCATTTTGCTTGACTCTGTGTTTTTGTTTAAGATTTTATTTGAGAGAAAATGAGTGAGTATGAGCAGGAGTGGGGGAGCAGAGGGAGAAGACTCCCTGCTGAGCAGGGAGTCCAGTGCGGGGCTCGATCCCAGGATCCTGGGATCATGACCTGAGCCAAAGGCAGATGCTTAACTGAGCCACTCAGACACCCCTCTGTGTGGTTTTTATACATTACATGAAAGAACCACATTTCCTAGTCTTGAAGAAGCCTCATGTAGGAGATGAACCCTGTTTTCAGTCCTGTCTCAGCTCCTGGTTGTCTCTCAAATCTTTGTGCTTATCCAAGCAGCCTGTCATATTTTTCTTCCATTTCCAACAGTTTAAAATGTTTGGATAGTAAATTGAAAATTTGGAGTCCTACTCCAGATCTTTTGATTCTAAATCTTAGAGATGGCATGGGAATCTGTATTTCTAACATGTCTCAGGTGATTCTTGGACACATTGAAGTTTGAAAACCATAGACATGTAAGATAAGGTTACTTTAACCAGTATGTAAGATTCTCCAAGATAACTGATCCAGCATACTACTTTGGTCTCAACTTTGTATATCCTGCCCATTCTCCACCCTAATCCCTCAAGTCTTCTTACCACAAAATACAAGTCACTCTTTTTCTAGTGTGTAAGTATTATTATACTACTTAATCTCCTTCCCTTTCTTTCTCTAATTGTACCTCTTCAAGTTTGAGAGACCCTTGAATTCAGCGACCATGTCATGTTTTTTTTGTTTTTTTGAGTACTTGGCAGAGTGACTGGCACACAGTGGATGCTCAGTAAAGATTTGTGGAAAGGTAGAAAACAGAAATAAGGAAGCATGTTTTCAAGCTACTGCTTCAATGCTAGTACCTCATTGGCTAAAGCAAGTTACATGACTGAGCCCAGAGTCAGGGCGGGAGGGTATTATAAAGTTACCTGACAAAGGGACATTATATAGAGGGATGAGGAATTGGAGCCAAAATCCAAAGCATCAATTTTCACGAGAATATTTGTGGTAATAGGTATTTGTCAAGCACACAGTATGTGCCTAACAACTATTTTTCTCGCTTAATATATGCAGTCAACCTGCAAAGAGTGTGGTATCTTTTTTTTTTTTTTTTGTACTATGAAGAAATAATTAGAATGATTAATGATGGGGCATCTGTATGGCTCAGTTGGTTAAGCATCTGCCTTGGGCTCAGGTCATCATCCCAGGGGCTGGGATCAGGCCTGGCCTCAGGCACTCTCTGCCATTCCCCTGCTTGTGGTCTCTGGTGCTCTCTATCCCTCTGTCAAATAAAATCTTTAAAAAAATGTTTAATGAGGGACACCTGGGTGGCTCAGTCTTTAGGCATCTGCTTTCAGCTCAGGTCATGGTCCAGGGTCCTGGGATCGAGCCCCGCATTGGGTTCCCTGCTCGGCGGGGAGTCTGCTTCTTCCTCTCCCACTCCTCCTGCTTGTGTTCCATCTTTCGCTGTCTCTCTCTGTCATATAAATAAAATCTTAAAAAAAAATGTTTAATGATTAAATAATTCACAAATGTGATAGAACTGGTGGTTTGAATTTGGGATTGTCTGACTTCAGAGTCTGTGTGCTTTCACAGGATTATAAACATGTAAGTTATGTTTTTAATTTCCCCCCATAAGTTTTTTCTCTTATTTTTGGGAAGTAGATATTTTGGACCCAATATGTGGTACCCTTAATGGCTTTAACACAGTGATTTAAAAACAACAACAACAACAACAAAAAACCACACAGTGATTTTTAAAAGAGATTGGGTGGGAGAAGTTGCCCTTTTGAGAACCGGTGTATTTATGAGATATGAAGAACTAATTTTCTATGACAGATGTTGATGAGGATGCGGAGAAAGGGGAACCCTCCTACACTGTTGGTGGGAATGCAAGCTGGTACAGCCACTCTGGAAAACAGTACGGAGGTTACTCAAAAAGTTGAAAATAGAGCTACCCTATGACCCAGCAATCACACTACTGGGTATTTACCCCAAAGATACAAATGTAGTGATCCGAAGGGGCACGTGTACCTGAATGTTTATAGCAGCAATGTCCACAATAGCCAAACTACAGAAAGAACCTAGATGTCCATCAACAGATGAATGGATAAAGATGTGGTGTATATATATACAATGGAATATTTTGCAGCCATCAAGAGAAATGAAATCTTGCCATTTGCAATGACATGGATGGAACTAGAGGGTATTATGCTAAGTGAAATAAGTCAGAGAAAGACAATTATATGATCTCTCTGATATGAAGAATTTGAGAGGCAGGGCGGGGGGGTTGTGGGAGGGCGGGGGAGGGAAATGAGACAAGATGGGATCAGGAAGGAGATAAACCATAAGAGACTCCTAAGCTCAGGGTACAAACTGAGGGTGGCTGGTGGGTAGAGGCGGTAGGGATAGAGTGGCTGGGTTATGGACATTGGGGAGGGTATGTGCTATGGTGAGTGCTATGAAATGTGCAAGCCTGATGATTCACAGACATGTACCCTGGGGCAAATAATACATTATATGTTAATTTAAAAAAAAAAGGAGAAAAAACCCACTAGTTTTCTATGTTTGTGAATTGTGTGGAGACGCTGGTGATAACCTTTAGTAGGTGAAACCTATTTTTAAATTTTGTTTTCTTTCAAAATGTAATTTTTTTCCTCTTTTGCTCTGAATTTGTGTATTTGAAATTTCGGAAACTATCAAAAGGGATAGGAAAGGGCTGGAAATTTCCAGGAGATAAATATGTAAAAGTTGGAGGTGCGCTCTAGGCGAAGAAAGAGTGTTTAGATTATATAAGAGTATAAGGTGTTGATGGTTTTTCCAGTAACCTGGGGACATATATTAACATAATATGTGTGTGACATAGTTTGCTTGAGATAGAAACAAAAGAAACTTGGACAATGATAGCCATATTAAAGGGCAAGACTGTCATGAATATTGTCAAAGTGGTGATATAGAGAGAAAAAGATACTTCAGTATGACTGTCATCACATTGATCTGTGTCTGATACTGCTTTAGGGATGGTGGTGATGTGGAATGGCATTGAGGAAAAGATTTTACTAATGCTTTTCTTTAGATATTGGTACTTTGGTCTTCATAATTCTGAGAGTTTTTTTTTTTTTTTTTTTTTTTAGTTTGACAGAGAGAGACATCCAGAGAGGGAACACAAGCAGGGGGAGTGGTAGAGGGAGAAGCAAACTCCCTGCTGAGCAGGGAGCCTGATGTGGGGTTCTGACCTGAGCCAAAGGCAGAGGCTTAATGACTGAGCCACCCAGGTACCCCCTGAGACTTCTTTGTATGTTCATGTTTTGCTGTAAGGAGCTCACAGATCCATACTTTATTTAACAAGCATGATGAATTTGTTTGTAACTTTTTTTTTAAAAGATTTTATTTATTTGACAGAGAGATCACAAGTAGGCAGAGAGGCAGGCAGAGAGACAGGGGGAAGCAGGCTCCCTGTTGAGCAGGGAGCCTGATGTGGGGCTCCATCCCAGGACCCTGGGATCATGACCTGGGCTAAAGGCAAAGGCTTTAACTCACTGAGCCACCCAGGTGCCCTTGTTTGTAACTTTTAAATTACAAAACCCTTGTTGGGAGATGCCCTGGCGGATAAGGAATGGAAATGGATACAGACTTTTTTTTTTCTACTGACTCTTCCTATCTCTTTGCAAAGTTTGAGAAAATAACCTGAAAAAAAAAAATGAAGCCCTGTTTTCAATCATATGGTACTTTGCAGTGTTCTGCTATATCTATCAGGACTCTTTCTATTGGAAGTTCAGAAAACCAATTCAAATTAATAAGTCAGCAGGTCATTTTGTAGGTTCATGAACTGGGAAGTTCACAGGATAAAGCTATAGGTAGGATTTTATGTAACTGGAATCCAAGTTTGATTGATGTCATCGGAAATGTATCCTTAACTCCCTTTCTAAGCATTCCTTTTCAGATTTTATTTATGTGAAAGAGAGCAAGTGCAACAAGAGTACAATAGCAGACAGAGGGAGAAGCAGACTCCCACTGAGCAGGGAGCCTGATGCAGGGATCCCAGGATGCTGGGACCATGACCTGAGCTGAAGGTAGCGGCTTAGCCCACTGAGCTACCCAGACGCCCTCTAAGCATTTTCAGTTTTGGTTTCCTTCATCAGGTATGATGGTAAAGATGATCAGTAGCAGCTCTCTAGACTTACATAATTCTTAGAGTCCACATGTGTTTCTCTGTATAGCACCAGTTAAATAGGTGGATGGAAGGCCAGGCCTGGGTCGTGTGACCTATCCCTGAACCAGTCACTATGAGGCTAGAGGAGTTTGATTGATCCTCTGACCTGACTAAGGACATGTGCCTGGTTTTGGAGAGAGGCTTAAGATCAGCCCTCTCTTAAGACTTGAAGGAGGAGCAGATTGGTTCTTCAAATAAAATAAAAAAAAATCAGATGCTATTCCCTAAGGAAGGGACATAGGTTCAGGTTGGGCAAAATCTGTAAATATTCCATGTGTGAATCTAGATCTACTTTTGAAGAAATTGATTGGACTGTGTTGAGTTGAATTGTGTTCTGCAAAAAGATGTTGAAGTCCTAACTCCCAGTATACTTGAATGTGACTTGGAAATAGGGTCTTTATAGTTGGGTTCACGTTAAGATGAGGTCATACTAGACTAGAGTGGGACCTAATCCAATAACTGGTGTTTTTTTAATAGACAGCAGGATATTTGGATACAGGTAGAGATTGGAGTTATGTGGCCATAAGCCAAGAAATGCCAAGGGTTGCTCACAACCGCCAGAAGCTACAAAGAGGCAAAGAAGGCTTCTTCTCTAGAGTGTTTGGAGGAAGAATAGCCCTGCCAACACCTTGATTTCTGCCTTCTTGTCAGTCTCCAGAACTGCCAGATAATATATTTCTGCTGTTTTAAGCCACCTAGTTTGTGGTAATATGTGGTAAAATTCAGCAGCTCTAGAAAACTAATATAGACCATATTTGGTACTTAAAAATTTTTTTTATTCAGCTCATCTTTTTTTTTTTTTTAAGTTTTGTTTATTTAAGTGCTCTCTGTATCCAACATGGGGCTTGAACTCATGACCCCAGGATTGAGTTGCATGCTCTTTTGATTGAGCCAGCGAGATGTTCCTCAGCCCATCTTCTTAAAATAAAATGCTGACCATAAGTTTTCCCAGGGAATACCTTTTACATTTTAAAAGTGGCTTTTATTGGGATTTGGGATGCTTTTGGAATTTATGAGTTTGTCATTTGAAAAAAATATTTTCTTAGAATTTCATTGTATCCATAATGATGTGAGACGGTACTTTGTGATTGATTGATTGACCTCTACATTTTACAGAGTCTATCTATAGTTGTGGTTTAGCTGAACCCATTGTCTTTACTAATGTACAACTATTATTTCTCAATGTGTTTGACTCCCAGATAGCACCGTGCCATGTGAGAACAGGAGTAGAAATAATTAAAATGAAACACCCAGGGTAAATATGGTCTGGGAGTTTGAATGTGACAGAAAGACTATGTCTTAGGGCAACAGGTTATCAAGGTGGGAACTGTATTTTAGTGATACTAAAAATTAAGAGTAGCTTGAACAGTATTTCTGGGCTCTTGTTCATTTTCTGCAAACTGGGAGAGTCAGATAATACCTCCAAAGTTTGGTTAAACTTTGAAATAAATCTTTTGAATCTTTCTAGAAGTTTCTAATTTGTCGTAAGTGGATATTTTCTAGGTACTGAAAATCTAGGTACTGCAATTCTTACTCAGAACCTTTGTATAAAAATTGATTATTTTAAGGAACTTAAAACTATTAGAAAAATAGTTTGGGGAACCTATGCACTTTTACATATATACCCCCCTATATTTACTAAAACAAAATAGGAACAATAAGTGAATTGTTCTATCTTAAACTAATAATGTTGCATGCAGTACAATTATTTTTTTTAAAGATTTTATTTGCCAGAGAGGGTGAGAATATAAGTAGAAGGAGCAGCAGGCAGAGAGATAAGCAGGCTTCCTGCTAAGCAAGGAGCCCAAGGTTGGACTCTATCCCAGAACCCTGGGATCATGACCTGAGCTGAAGGCAGATACTTAACTGACTGAGCCACCTAGGTATCCCAAATTTTTAAAAATAAATTATCTATCTCAGTTTACTTAAAGTAAGCTGTACTCCACTCAATGTGGGTCTTAAACTTATGACCCCCCAAGATGAAGAGTAGCATGCTTCACTGTCTGAGCCAGCCGGGCACCCTGTAATTTTCATTATAAATATTTTTGACAGAGGTACCTTATATTAAATTTAGTAATATTTTCTCAATTCAAAACTCACATATTAAGTATGTAATGACAGGTGTTTCCTCTGCCATGCTCCATCTACTATAGTTTTACTTGCTTTCTCTAACCATTTTTATTATGTATTCTTTCAGCGTTTCTTTATAAAAATAAAAGCAAATGTTAATATTTTTTTTTTACTTTTTCTATTTTCTTACATACAACAGTATATAGAAAATACTTTGTTGTGTACTTTGTTTTTTTTGTCTTTATATGTTTTAGTTACCTTTCTTTGTCAGTATATAGACAGCATTCTCATTCTTTTTCACAGCTGCATTGGATTCCATTGTGTGGATATGCTGTAATATATTTAACTCTATGGTTATTGAACATCAGGAGTTTTCACTTGTCACTAACCATCCTGCAGTGAATAATATTGCACATAAGTTATTTTGTGTGTGTGCTGGTATCTGTAGGATACGTTCCCAGAAATGGTATTGCTGAGTTAAGGGGTAGAATATATTTGTAATTTTGCTAGATATTGCCAAATTGCCCTCAACCTGGGTGGTAGGATTTTGTAGTTCCTCCATTATTGTAGGAGAGCACCCATTAGGAGAATGTCTATATCCCCACAGCCTTACCAATATAGTATTATGTCTGATGTGTGGATTTTTGCAAATTCGATATGTAAAAAATACTCTCAGTATAGTTTTAGTTAGCATTTCCTTTATGAGTGAGGTTGAACCTCTTATTTTTAAGGAAATTTCCATTTGATCTTGAACTGATTTTTTTTTTTTAAGATTTTATTTATTTATTTGTCAGCGAGCACAAGCAGGCAGAGTGGTAGGCAGAGGCAGAGAGAGAAGCAGGCTCCCTGCTGAGCAAGGATCCTGATGTGAGACTCGATTCCCGGACCCTGGGATCATGACCTGAGCCGAAGGCAGCCACTTAACTGACTGACCCACCCAGGTATCCCAGATCTTGAACTGATTTTTTTGCAATGATAATTATAACATTGCCGATGGTGAAAGTCATAATAATGTTTTAATGGGGGAAGGGAGAAGATGATTGTTCTTAGAAGAAAGATTTCTGGGTCCTTTTTCTCCAAACTCAGGAATTTTCACATATTCAGAATTCATCCTTAAAGAGTTGATTCTGAAAGTTCTATTGCTTTGTTACTGCTTTAGGAGACCTGGAGTGTGTAATTGGCACAGCATAGCTATCTGGGTTTTTCTGAGTGTGCCTTATCCACCCTTTTCAAGAAAGCATAGATTGAGGTGACACAGTTTCTTTAAACTTCTTCAAAGGATTGTAGAAAAATATTCAAATTTTGCCAGAAGACCTTTTGTATTTCCTGTGGACATTTGCTAAAGTACAGTCCTTATCTAGTTGGCATAAGTAGATTACTATAAATGTTTTTGCTTCTATTTAGGATATCTATAAAATGCTATTTGCCTTCTTCCATGATGCTGTTTTTGTCTCCAACTCGCCTATTGGTTAGCTGGTTTTTTTGGCTTTTCATTCTTCCTGTGTTGATATTCGGTTTACTTGAATGTTGGAAGAACTGTTTTGAGCTTTTGGGTGGTAATGTTACTTTGCATTCTAAACTGAAACCCCTGTCCCTAAAAGTGAGGGTTATGTTTCTGCAGCTATTAATACCATTAGATATGGTCTTGATAGTAGTTTATGAAAATTGTTTAATGTCTTAGAATTTAACATCTTGGAAACTACAGGAGATACATAGTAAATACATAGTAAATACAACAGAAATTAAAGATAAGAATACATGTACTCAGTTAAGGGATCAACAGGCAAAATAAGCACAGAAACCAATGACTCAGAGGAAAACCTATATTCTGAGAGCTAGGTTGACAAGGAAGTAGATATTCAGTGACTCACAGATACCGATCCAAAATAAATATCTCTGCCAAATAAATGTATATTGACTTATAATGGATTTCTCAAGCAAGGGTAGCCTTTGCTTTGGGGACAGTCTCTGTTTAGGTGGTTCAGTTGAATTGTGTTTTTAATTTATTCTAGTAGACTGTTCCTGTTTGTGTGGCACTTAGACTCTATTGGGAGAAATAGGGACATTAATCATATCAAGAACCTATAACTGGGCGCCTGGGTGGCTCAGTTGGTTGGGCGACTGCCTTCGGCTCAGGTCATGATCCCGGGAGGATCGAGTCCCATATCGGACTCCCGGCTCTGCGGGAAGTCTGCTTCTCCCTCTGACCTTCTCCCCTCTCATTCTCAGTCTCTCTCTCTCTCTAATAAATTAAAAAAAAAAAAAAAAAGAACCTATAACTACGCAAGATAAGACTTCTGAAAGGAGATGTGGTTCTGTGTGTATGTGTGTGTAATTGTATTTGTAGAGGTGGGCAGAGAATTTCTAAGAAAATAAATTTTCATTTGAGAGGTGAAAGTGAATATGAGTTAACTGGGGAAGGAAGAGAAAGGTGGTAGGTAGAGAGGATTCTTCTAGACAGGGTATCAGAATATGTTTTCAGAAGACAGAAAAAGAAAAGGTAGACCTTGGTTTTCCTCTTAGGATCTGGTTTATATAAATATATTTCTTTCTTGCTCCGTGATGGCACTTAAACATGCTTTAACAAGGCTTAGTTTTGGCTGTGGAATATTCTGCAAGTATTTTTTAAAAATTAAGGAAACTGATATGTGAAAATTAGAGGAATGTGGAGCACCAGATGAAGTTACTATTAAAATCTTACAGGAAGAAAAGAGAGTGTACTCAGGATCTGGATATTTCTGTAAATGGACATCTGTACAACGCACTACTACTGGGGAAAGGTGAAGGCATTCTTTGTCAGGTACTCTTAGTTTTTTAGCCTTCTTCTCTTTCCAAGTTGAAATAGGAGTGATTTTTTTTTTGCTACCATTTTTATTGAGACATAATTAAAATTTAGAACTCTTTAATTTTGATAATTGTGTACACCACTGGATCTCCATATAAAACAAAGATATAGAACATTTCTAGACTCATAAAAAGTTTTTCTGTTCTGCTCCAGCCAGTTGCTCATTACTGCAATAACTTTTCTGTCACCATAAGTTAGTTTTGCCTGCATCTGCATTTGTTAATGCAGGTAAAAGGAATCATACAGTATGTACTTTTTTGTGTCTGACTTCTTTTGCTTACACAATGTTTGTGTTATGTTATTAATAGTTCATTCCTTTTTAAGTGGATTTATTGAAATATAATTTATATAGCAAACAGTACACCCATTTAAAGTATAAAATTCAGTGATTTTTTACTATATTCATAGAATTATGCAACCATTAACATCAGATTTTAGACCCATTTTCATCACCCCAGTGGGTATCATTCTATTCCGTTTACAGATGAGAACCCATACCAGTTAGCAGTCACTCTTTGTCTTGTCCCTCTCTCTTTCCATTCCCCACCAATGGACAATGACTAATTTACTTTGTTTATAGAGATTTATCTATTCTGGATCTAAGTTCATTCTTTTTTATTGCTGAGTAGCATTCCATTGCATGTAAACACTACAATTTGTTTAATCTGTTCATTGATGATGGACATTTGAGTTCTTTCCAGTTTGGGGTTATTATAAATATGGCTACTCCATAAACATTTTTATATAAGTCTGTTTTCATTTCCCTTGGGTAAATACCTAGGAATGGAGTTGCCAGGTTATAGGGTAGAGATATACATTCATACTTCATAAGAAACTGCCAAACAGCTCTCCAAAGAGGTGTTATCTCCACTTTACATTATTCTCCAACAGTGTATGGAGGGATCAGTTACTCTGCATCCTCACAAATATTTGGTGTTTGTCAGTCTTTTCTATTTTGACTATTCTAGCATTTGTGAAATGGTATTTCATTGTTTTGTTGTGGTATTTTAAGTTCCCTGAGGACTAAAGATAGCTTTCCATGTGCCTATTGGGCTTTCATATATGTTCTATTTTGAAGGACTTAAGAAGTCTTTTGCTCATTAAAAAAAAAATTGAGTTAATCTTTTTGTTGATTTGTGAGAATTTTTTATATGAGTAAGGTATAATTACATAATATTTTTTCTTCAATAAATGTAAAGATAGAAATAGATATCTGTAGGATTTATTGTAACATGGGGTTTTTAGTCTCAGATTTTTCTTTTTCTTTTTAAGATTTTATTTATTTGACAGATCACAAGTAGGCAGAGAGGCAGGCGGGGTGGGGGGGAGCACGATCCTCGCTGAACAGAGAGCCCAATGCGGGGCTCGATCCCAGGACCCTAAGATCATGACCTGAGCCGAAGGCAAAGGCTTAACCCACTGAGCCACCCAGGTGCCCCTAGTCTCAGATTTTTCTTTGATTGATTTCTTTGATTTTATTTTCTTTGATTCACTGATTTAAAGAATCAGTAGAAAAAGGTCACTTTATTAAGGCTTTCTAAGTAGACTTTCTCTACAGTAGTTTTCTTATTGAACCATGAAATGATTCCTTGTAGGTGGGGAAGAACAACAGCTTTAAAAATAACAAATAAACCAATTCAGTAACTTCAGTCACAGTACCTGGCACTCCATAGAGTTCAAGGTAGAACCATGGTCTTCAGGTCAAAACCAAGATCTTCAAACCTTCTCCATAGGAAGTTCTGGCACTTTTGGTGGAATCCCCAGTGGACTCAAGTAGTCCATGCCACGTAAAAGCAATCCTTCTGACCTCTAAAACACCTAAGATGAGAACTGCCAGTAAACTGGCTCTGTAGTTTACCCTCCAGAAGTTGTCCCACATTCTGTGTAGCTAACTCCCATCCCACGTCTGATAGTCCACATAGCTGGGATTAGGTGTGAACTCTGTTGTTAGAGCACACGTGGCTCACACCATTACTGTAGTGTCAGTAAAAAGTATTGTTGAGCCTGCAGAAATTTGAGAGGTGCTCTGCCAGTGTACCAGCAGGAGCAACAGCCGTAATTGAGCTTTTGGTGTTACATCATGGAGAACACCATGAGGAAACCTGGTTTCAGAAACCTAGCCTTCTGAGAGACATTCATGAGCTTTCATCAATCTGTCTTGCATGTGGAAAAGAGAACATGGGGCATTTCGTGATTCTGAAATGATTTTGTTGAAAATGATTTACTTAATTGGATGTGTCTTTACTGATATAGAAAGCATTACAGGCAGTCCAGGAATATACTATTAAGTGTTTATATCTCTATACATGCTATTAGATGCCTGGTATGTTTTAGTAAAAAATCAATATGCTGACCTTTTAGGTCTTGTAGGAGGTTTGCAGATTTCCCTCTTTATAGACTTTTTGCTTTTTGTTTTTTTTTAATGGGGGTAGGGGTAGAGAGTGGAAGAAAGAATTTTAAGCAGGCTCCATGCCCAGCACATAGCCTGATGTGGGGCTCAGTCTCGCAACTCTGAGATCATGATCTGAGCCGAAATCAAGTCAGGTGCTTAACCAACTGAGCCACCCAGGCACTCCTGAAAGTTTTATCACTTTTGCATTCTCCATCAATAAAGATTCTTTATGATTCTTGCCTGTCCGTATTCCATTCAGTCTTTGATTCACACTGCCAGTGTAATTTTTCTAACACTTGCCACTGTCCTGTCAGAAGTCTTTCAGTGGCTCCCATTGTCTTCAGGATAAAATGTAAACTTTAGCTGTCTTTCCAGGAGCATCTCAGCCTCTATCTTAATGATTTTACCTAATTTATCTGCATTTCCCAATAACCAGCATAGTAAGAGCAAATGCTTATTTATATAGTACTTATTCTATATGCCAACCACTGGCCTAGGCGGTCATAATAAATTTCTTGTAATTCTTTTCTTAAATTTTATTATTTCTTTTTTTAGAGAGTGTGGAGGTGAATGGGTAGTGGGAGATGGAGAGAGAGAATCTCAGGCAAGCTCCACACTGGAAGCTGATGTAGGGCTCAGTCTGATAACCCTGAGATCATGACTTGAGCTGAAATCAAGAGTCGTATGCTTAACAAATTGAGCCACCCAGGAGCCCCTAAACTTCCTGTAATTCTTCAAATAGATCATGTACCCCCACTTTCATACTTTGGCACATCCTATACTCTATGACTAGAGTATTGGCTCAGTCTTTTTTTTTTTTTAAAGATTTTATTTATTTATTCGACAGAGATCACAAGTAGGCAGAGAGGCAAGCAGAGAGAGGGGGAAGCAGGCTCCCTGCTGAGCAGAGAGCCGATGCGGTGCTCGATCCCAGGACCCTGAGATCATGACCTGAGCTGAAGGCAGAGGCTTTAACCCACTGAGCCACCCAGGCGCCCCTCAGTCTCTTTATTTAATACCTATTTGTTCTTTTTGAACCCATTCAGACATCACTTCTTGGAAGCTGAATTTCTTTCTTTTTTTTTTTTTTGGAAGCTGAATTTCTGTATTCACTTTCTAAGCCCCATCCCCGTTCCTCACCTCTTAAAATTGTAGTGAGATGTTAGAGCAGTGCATGTATAATCTAGTATAAAGCAGAACACAGTTTTTCTCCGTTTCAGCTTTTCTCCTGAAGTATGGACAATTCAGTAGGAATGAGTTGCCCTAATTTAAGAACGGAGAAAA
The DNA here is from genome assembly GCA_028533885.1 of Nasua narica. Lineage (NCBI taxonomy): Eukaryota > Metazoa > Chordata > Mammalia > Carnivora > Procyonidae > Nasua > Nasua narica. Next base: position 47,237,343 of record CM052812.1, read on the forward strand.
GATTTATGACTGTTAATCATTACCCACCTTCCTCTAACCTTGTATTTGAAAACACATGGGTCCCTGTGGACCTTAAAGCAAGGTGCTTTAAGTTTGGTAACAAAATGAGTAAGACAATCCTTGCCTTAGAAGATGCCAGATTCTAGTGGGAATAGACACAGTTGGAAGCAGCTCATTATACCTTGCTGGGTCAAAGATGTAAACACTAAAAAAACAAAAACACCCAAAAAAAACCCATAAAAGAATTATGAGAAGGTTAGGCATTTTTTTCCCTCAATCATATGGAAGTAGAAAGTCCTTTAAATATATAATGGAGAGTTAGAACGGGAATAATTTTACTTAAAAATTAAATATTTTACATGATAAATGCTATAAAATAAACACAGAAAAAAGATTACAGCTTTTGTTTAATGCATAAGCTCTGCCACATATTAAAATGAACTCTTAAAATTCAGAAACAAACATAAATAAATAAATATTCAGAAACTAAAAGGGATTAATCTGCCCAGTTGAAAAATGGATAAGAAAATGAATAGGGAGAAAAAAACAGTAGGGAGGGGTGCCTCAGTGGCTCTGTCAGTTAAGTGTCTGGGGGCGGGGGTCCTGGGATGTCTGCCAGTTCCAGGGATGGAGCCTGCTCTGTAGGGAACCTGCTTCTTCCTCTCTGTCCCTCCCCTTGCTTGTGTGCACACACACTCTCAAATAAATAAATAAAAATTTAAAAAAAGAAAATAGGGAATTCAGAGATCAATAAACATATGAAAATTGTCTGATATTAATTATAATGGAAGAATTGCAAATTTAAACTGCAAGTTAAAATCTTTGGCCTGTCAGGATGGCTAAGATAAGTTGAAGTGTCAAAAGTTAACAGAGGCCATCTAAGGTATTTCCACTGGCCTAAGTGGAAAATTTGAATATAAAAATAATCACTCCAATATATTAAACTATATTAAAATTAAAACCTACGGGTTCCTGGGTGGCTCAGTTGTTAAGTGTCTGCCTTGGCTCATGTCAGGATCCCAAGGTCCTGGGATTGAGCCCCCACATCAGGTTCCCTGCTCAGTGGGAAGCCTGCTTCCCCCTCCCACTCTGCCTCTGCCTGTGTTCCATCTCTTGCTATGTCTGTCTGTCAAATAAATAAAATCTTAAAAAAAATTAAAATCTAGAAGTGCATAATGATTTTATTTTTTTAAATAGATATATATTTTAAAGATTTTGTTTATTTGACAGATCACAAGTAGGCAGAGGCAGGCAGAGAGAGAGAGAGAGGGAAGCAGGCTCCCTGCTGAGCAGAGAGCCCAATGCGGGGCTTGATCCCAGGACCCTGAGATCATGACCTGAGCCGAAGGCTTTAACCCACTGAGCCACCCAGGTGCCCCCATAATGATACTTTAAAAACAAAAATAACTGTTGATCACCTTTGGAGGTTTCAAGGTTGTCAGCTCATTGTTCTGAAAACTTATGCATAGAGAGAAGAAAGAAGCACTTATACTGCATTTCATTGTGAAATGCGTTTTAAGGTAACCAAATAGTTGATGGTAGAAAGCTCTTCTTTCTTGAAGAATTCCAGGTAATAAGAAAGAATGAAAATATTAGAAAAGTCACTATTTTGTGCCCACAACACAGTAATAGATCTAGACATATACTTGATGTTTGCTAAAATTATTAGGTGAAAGGTGACTGTTGACTAAAATGGTGGGATCAGGTTGATACCATGAATTCACTGATCAGTGTTAGCATCATTAAAAGTTGAAAAGGTAAACATATTCTCCTGATTTGATGAAATAGGAAGGACCCAGTCCCTACTATATTCCCTAAAAAAAATCAGATTCAAGAAAAGTAACAGCAAATGGGTCATGTAAGGTGTATAGGCTGTTGTACTTTGCTTTGTGTGCGTGTGTATACGTATGTTGGGTGTCGAATAGGTCTCTAATGGTCTGTTTTCCTCGGTAGTATACTTAATACTTTGACGAAAGCTCAGGTGCATTTTGACAGTTTAAACTTTATTTTCATGCTTTTTTTTAAATTAAGACTTTTTTTAGAGCAGTTTAAGGTACAGAGCAAAATTGAGGGAAAGGTAGGCTTTTACTATGATTAAGGAGTATTACAAGCTTTTGATCAGGAAGAGTGACGTGATGGTCTGGTTTAGTTTTAACACAGTAATGCTGCTGTGTCAAGAATGGGTGGGGAGCAGGAAGAGGAGCAGGAGTATTTGCACAGATGTCAAATTGGAAGCTGTTGCATTGGTCCATGTGGGAGGTGAAGGTTGATTGTACTGGGTGCCATAGAGGAAGGGAGAAGTGGTTAGGACTGTGAATATATTAGATTGATAGAAGATTGGTTAGCATTGGTAGATCTAGCATAATTTAATGTGGGGAGTAAGAGAAAGAAGATAAGGAGGATTATAAAGTTTTGGGTTGAAGCAGCTTGGTACAGAGTTGTCTTTAACCAAGATAGCAGAGGCTGTGGGTAGAGCAGGTTTGGAGGAGAAGATAATTATTTTAGTTTTGTATATCTTTCACATAGTAGGTGCTCATTGTGAAATAGTATTGCTGAATATTAAGAACCAAGGATATGAGACAGCAGCCATGAGAAGACATTCATTGTCAGTTTTATATTCATTAGCTATGTGAGTTCTCCTCAACTTGATGTTGTTTCCCTGTTGTATATTTGTTTTGTTTTTCCACATAGGATGTGTACATAGTACCTACTTTATGCTAGGTATTGGTCTAATTTTTCAAATACTAACTTAATCCTCATAAAAACTTTATGAGGTAGGAGTGTTATTACCGGGGTGCCTGGGTGGCTTAGTCGTTGTGCATCTGCCTTTGGCTCAGGTTATGATCCCAGGGTCCTGGGATCAAGCCCTGTATTGAGCTCCCTGGTCGGCGGGAAGTCTGCTTTTCCCTCTCCCACTCCCCCTGCTTGTGTTCCTTCTCTCCTGTCTCTCTCTCTCTCTCTCTGTCAAATAAATAAATAGATAGATAGATAGATAAATAAATAGATAAATAAATAATAAAATCTTTTAAAAAAAGTGTTACTACCATGCCTGTTATACTGAAGAGTCACTGAGAAATTAAGGAACTTGTCCAAGGTCACATAGCTAGAAAAGGGAGAATTAAGACTCATACTCACACATTTTGGTTGCAGAGTCTTTGTTCTAAACCATTGTAGAATTCTTCCCTTTTTATTATCCCCCATGCTGATTGATTGATAAGATTGATTTAATTGAAGTATAGTTGGCAAACGATGCTACATTAGTTTCAGGCCCCTTTGATTTTATTATAGTTATGAATGGAGAGTGAGAATTCAAGCAAAGGACCAAAAACTTACTTCAAGTCATCTATGCAGAGGTTATAGCTAATAGGTATTTCCATAGCTTTAAAAATTAGAGTTATTTTCATAATATAAAGTCAACTTGTGAGGCTGCAAGTTCTCATTACAAAAGCCCTAGAAATTTCTATCTTGAGGTGCTCTTAGGCTGTGCTTGCTTTTATGTGAGACTTTTTCGAGTGTCAATGTTATTAAAGCTGGGAAATATCTATCAATATTGCATCTTTATCATTCTGTTTACATCTCTGACATGTGGCAAGAAGTATTGATTTGGAATTATGGACTGATGGTATTCCAGGTGCTCCGTGTATTCTGTTGATAAATGTTGCTTTCAGTTGCTTGACTGTTAATGTTGCAAATCCTTAAGGAGTTGACTTTTTCATTCAGGTATTGGTTATGCTCTATTTGGCTTAAACTGTCATTGCCCCAAAAGGCAGTGTAGCTTTTTAGTTCAGATTCCTCTTTAATATCCTCAGTGACCTTTATAGGTGTCGGTTTGAAATAATACAACTTTGCAAAGTGTTTCATATCATTTGTTTTTCCTTGAGGGCATAATCAGACTCTATAAGGTGATGATGTTGGTAGATGACCTTCAAGCATTGAGAAAATGTATTTTAAGGCCATCTTTTTTAGGTTATCAGTATTTTTTTTAAGGTTATCAGTATTCTTAATGAGGACCATATAAGGATAAAACAACAGTGTAAGGTTTAGTTCTGCTTCTCTTTGTTAGCATTAGTGAGCCATCAGATGTGTTTTCTCCATCTGGAAAAGTAAGGAAAAATTTCAAAAACTAACAGTTGGTACCTGTTTTTTTGTATTGAATGCAGGTGAACCAGTTGAATGCAGGTGAACCACTGAACACAGACAATTATTTAACTGTCTAAATTCTCCTAATCCTCCTGAAGATTATATTAATGAGTGAATCCCATTCTCTACCTAGAAAGAGAAGGATATTTGTTACATACAAGGATGCTGTAGGGTATTTGTGCTTAATTCTTTCAGGGAACCTATTGAGAATAGCTGATCTGGGCTGTGGTCTGTTTCTGTAAGGCTCAAGAACTAAGGATGATTTTTTTTTTTTTTTTTAAGAGTTAAAAAAAAAAGGAACAGAGACTGTATATGGCCTGCAACAACTAAAATATTTACTATCTGGCCTTTTATAGAAAAGTTTTGCCTTAACTGTCCTCTAAGGATAATACTTAAATTTGAATCCCAGCTTCTCTCCCTCTCTCTCTCTCTTTTTTTTTTTAGCTCTTTGTCCTCAGTATCTGACTCTATAGATGGGGGATAGTAATAGTACTTATCTCAGAATTGTGAAGAGTACGTAAAATGATGTCTTTTAAGTTTTAGAATACATCTTAATGAATGTTAGCTGCTGGTTTTATAGTACTTAACATGAAATATAAGATGGCATGTATTTTTGTTTCCTAATATGGTGTATAGCAGTTATCAAGTCCATTCTTAGGTTGTGATATGAAGCAGTAGTATTTCAGTTGAGAATATTAGCCAGTATTTGTGGTGCCATGATATTTTACAGATTCTTAGGAATGTTCTCTTAAAAACTAATCTGTTACTCATTAAATGTTACCACATTTTGGTGTTTGGTAATTCAATATTTTTCAAGGTAGTCTGTCTCTTTGGATAGCACAATGATGTGCCAGACCTCTCTCTTCCTTTTGTTTGAGTTTTGATGCCTTAGAAAAGTTTTCAAACTTTCTGGTCTTGAGATCCCTTAAAACTCACTGAGCTTTTCAAAGAGCTGTGGTATTAATTTATTTGAAAATAATAACAAACAGCCTGTTATATGTTAAGCAACATTTTAGTGAAAATCATTGTCTTTATATTTTACAGGGTTTTTTTTTTTTTAAGATTTTATTTATTTATTTGACAGAGGGAGAGAGATCACAAGTAGGCAGAGAGGCAGGCAGAGAGAGAGGAGGAAGCAGGCTCCCTGATGAGCAGAGAGACCCGATGCGGGGCTCGATTCCAGGACCCCGAGATCACGACCTGAGCCAAAGGCAGAGGCCTTAACCCACTGAGCCACCCAGGCGCCCCTTTACAGGTTTTTTTAATGTCTGGGTTAATAGAAGATAGCTGTCTTGGTATTATACCTACTTTTTCGCTCAGCTGTTGCATAATATTATTTAGGTTGAAGTATGTGAAGAAAATCCGGCCTCATATATAGAAAGATTTTTGGAAGAGAGAAAACATTTTAATAGTCTTTCAAATACTTGTGGATATTTTTCATGGATTAACACCAAAACTTGGTAACTGGGGTGTGTGTGTGTGTGTGTGTGTGTGTGTGTGTGTGTGTGTTTATTAATTAAACTTTATTTTTTAGAGTAGTTTTAGATTCACAGCAAAATTGAGCAGGGAAAATACAGAGTTCTCATATAAGCATAACCGACCTACTGTCCACACCATGGCACCACAGTGATACCTTTGTTACATGGATGAACCTACATTGATCCATCATTATCACTCAAAGTCAATGCTTTACATTGTGGTTCACTCTTGGTGTTGTACATTCTATGGGTTTGACACATCTCTCCACCATTGTAGTGTCATATAGAATAGTTTCACTGCCTTAAGATCCTCTGTGCTGTGACTGACTGTTCATTCCTTCTACCTTTTGCCCAATCCCTGGCTGTACATTTTGCATTCCTGTTAGCAGCGAATGAGTTGCTCCACAGCCTCCACAGCATTCTATGTTAGTGGTCCTGATTTTGGCCCTTTCAGTAGGTGTGTAGTAGTATCTTGTTTTAACTTCCAATTCCCTAATGACATTGTGACGATGAACATCTTTTCATATGCATTCTTGCTATCTGTATTTTTTTTCATATGCTTCCATATTTCTTCTTTGGTGGGGTGTCCGGGTCTTTTGTCCATTTTTTAAAATCAGGTGGTTCATTTTCTTATTGTTGAGTCTTAAAAATTCTTTGTGTATTTTGCATAAGTCCTTTATCAGATGTGTCTTTTGCAATATTTTCTCCTATTGCTACATGGAATTTTAAAACAGTGGTATACATACCTCACATATTAAGTAGTATATATATACTATGATTATAATATATACCATATATAACATTTTAAGTGTTTCAATACACTGTATTATTAAAATACTGTAACTTATTTCATTTGTAATAACTTTTAAAAAGTCATAACATTTTAGGGCCCCTGGGTGGCGCAGTTGGTTGGGCGACTGCCTTCGGCTCAGGTCATGATCCTGGAGTCCCGGGATCGGGATCGAGTCCCACATCGGGCTCCCGGCTCCATGGGGAGTCCGCTTCTCACTCTGACCTGCTCTCTCTCACTCTCTCTCTTCCCTAATAAATAAATAAATAAAATCTTAAAAAAAAAAAAAAGTCATAACATTTTAAGTTCTTGAAGCTTTCATCCTTCTGTTTATGGTCTGCTAATTCTTTTGATAAATTGTTTTCTCTGATTTTGTTTTTTTTTTCATTGTGGGGGGGCTCATGTTTGATACAGTTTCCTCCCCCCCCCGTAGGAATCTTGTGTGGGCAGATCCTGAGAACTTTTCTCTAGGGAAGGTCTGCATTTGCTTCTGCTGGCTACCCGCCCTCCCAACTTTTCAGTAACCTAGAGAACCAGTTTTATGTTAATTTTATAATTAGGGGATTCCTAGATAATTCAGATAGTGCAGTGGTTCTCAAAGTGTGGTCCAGAGACTCCTGGGGGTTCCTAGAGGTCAGAGTATTTTCATAATAATACTGATATGTTATTTGCCTTTTAATTTTTCATTCTCTCTCTAGTGCTTTCTAGGAGTTATCAGAGATGGTATCATTACTCTGATAGGTAAAAGAGTGTGAGTCTTGTCTATGTTCTTGGGGTTTAAAATTTTTGTTTTAATTTGTTTTTATTTTAAGTTAACTCTGTGCCCAGTGTGTGGCTTGAACTCAAAACTGTTGATTAAGAGTTGCAAGTCCTCAATAATTTTTAAGAGTATAGAGTGATCCTGGACCTAAAATGTTTGAAAACTGCTGAAGTAGTGTATTTGAATTCCAAACCTATGCAAGTCACAAGCATGGGATTCAGTTTCTCTAGGAAGATTACCTTATAGTCTCTCTACCTAGGAGAAGAAGATCCATGAGCTCCATTCACAGAGATTCTGATTCAGAAGGTCTGGGTTGGGATCTAAGGAATTTTATTTCTAGGGAACAAGTTGCCAAATGTTGACGTGGACCACACTTTTGAGTAGCAATGCTTTAGAGCCCTCAGTTTCAACATCCTTAAGGCCTCTCTTCTCTCGTCCCTGCATCAGTGTTAAAACCCACATTCCTAGGTTACCCATACTTAATCATCACCATCCATTCAATTTGTCAGCACAGTCAGCTCTGTCTTCCAGATTCTCATTCATTTTTAGCACTTAAGGACTTTCCTGCCAACCTTTTGAGCTTAGCTCTGCATTGAGAGAGAATGTGTGTGTTTTGAGAGCAGGAGAGAAAGAGGAATGTAGTCTTTATACACATTTTATTCAGTATAAATAAAGATCCATATATTTTATCTAGGAGTTTATAACAACAGGACTTTTAATTTTTAATTATTTTATTTTTAATTTTTTAAACTTTATTAACATACAGCGTATTATTTGGCCCAGGGGTACAAGTCTGTGAATCATCAGGCTTACACATTTCATAGCACTCACCGTAGGACATACCATCCCCAATGTCCATAACCCAGCCACCCTATCCCTACCCCCCTACTCCCCAGCAACCCTCAGTTTGTTTCATGAGATTGAGAGTCTCTTATGGTTTGTCTCCCGCCCCAGTCCCATCTTGTTTCATTTTTCCCTCCCTACCCCATAGGACCCCCCACCCTGCCTCTCAAATTCTTCACATCAGAGAGATCATATGATAATTATCTTTGATTGACTTATTTCGCTTAGCATAATTCCCTCCAGTTCCATTCATGTTGTTGCAAATGGCCAGATTTCATTTCTCTTGATGAAGTAGTGTATTTGCATAATATTCCATTGTATATATATGCCACATCATCTTTATTCGTTCATCTGTTGATGGACATCTAGGCTCTTTCCATAGTTTGGCTGTTGTGGACATTGCTGCTATAAACATTCAGGTGCACGTGCCCCTTCAGACCACTACATTTTTGTATCTTTAGGGTAAATACCCAGTAGTGCAATTGTTGGGTCATAGGGTAGGGTAGGTCTATTTTCAACTTTTTGAGTAACCTCCATACTGTTTTCCAGAGTGGCTGTACCAGATTGCATTCCCACCAACAGTGTAGGAGGGGTTCCCCTTTCTCCTCATCCTCACCAACATCTGTCATTTCCTGACTTAATTTTAGGCATTCTGACTGGTGCGAGGTGGTATCTCACTGTGGTTTTGATTTGTATTTCCCTGATGCCAAGTGATGTTGAGTCCTTTTAAACGTGTCTATTGGCCATTTGGATGTCGTCTTTTTTTAAATTTTATTTTATTTTATTTTATTTATTTATTTTTTTTAAAGATTCTATTTATTCATTTAACAGAGAGAGAACACAGGCAGAGAGGCAGGCAGAAGCAGAGAGAGGAGCAGGCTCCCTGCGGAGCAAGGAGCCCGATGCGGGACTCGATCCCAAGATGCTGGGATCATGACCTGAGCCAAAAGCAGTTGCCCAACCAACTGCGCCACCCAGGCGTCCCTTGGATGTCGTCTTTGCAGAAATGTCTGTTCATGTGTTCTGCCTATTTCTTGATTGGAATATTTGTTCTTTGGGTGTTAGGTTTGGTAAGTTCTTTATAGATTTTTGGATACTAGCCCTTTATCTGATATGTCATTTGCAACTATCTTCTCCCATTCTCTGGTTGTCTTTTGGTTTTGTTGACTGTTTCCTTTGCTGTGCAAAAGCTTTTTATCTTGAAGTCCCAATAGTTTATTTTTGCCCTTGGTTCCCTTGCCTTTGGGGATGTTTCTAGGAAGAAGTTGCTGCAGCTGAGATTAAAGAGGTTGCTGCCTGTGTACTCCTCAAGGATTTTGGTGGATTCCTGTCTCACATTGAGGTCTTTCATCCATTTTGAGTCTATTTTTGTATGTGGTGTAAGGAAATGGTCCAGTTTCATTCTTCTGTATGTGGCTGTCCAGTTTTCCCAACACCATTTGTTAAAGAGACTGTATTTTTTCCATTAGACATTCTTTCCTGCTTTGTCACAGATTAGTTGACCATAGAGGTGAGGGTCCACTTCTGGGCTCTCTCTATTTTGTTCCATTGATCTATGTGTCTGTTTTTGTGCCACAGGTCCATCTATAAATCTATCACTGAGGAACAGAAGTTTCCTATAAATCTTTATCGGCCTTTGGGGAAAGTTTTCTTAAATACTGCCTTAAGAATGTGAAATGCTTGGGGTGTCTCGGCGGCTCAGTGGGTTAAGGCCTCTCTGCCTTTGGCTCAGGTCATGATCTCAGGGTCCTGGGATTGAGCCCCGCATCGGGCTCTCTGCTCAGCAGGGAGCCTACTTCCCCCTCTCTCTGCCTGCCTCCCTGCCTGCTTGTGATCGCTCTTTCTCTCTCTGTCAAATGGATAAATAAATAATCTTTAAAAAAAAAAAGAATGTGAAATGCTTTATAATTATTTAGAATATCATTTACATATAGTTATGTAAAGCTTTCTGAATTGGACTCTGTGTTTTGAGCTTAGTATATAACTAAATCTTTCTAAATTACATATTTAATAGTTTATTGACTTGTCATTTCTCTTAGCATTAGAATGTCAAGTGTTTCTTAAAAGGCGTTCAGGTTGAGAATTTGGCTTGATTGGGTTCTACTTGTACGGTGTGGTATTTTAAAGTTTATTCTGTATTTTTGTCAAAAGGAATGCCTCATTAAAATATTTCTTGATACTCTGTGTTCCTTTTAATGATTTTAAAGACTGTCATTGTTCTACCCCTTTGTATTTGCTATTCTTGAACTACATACATAATTTCAAGAATTAATTTATCATTATGTAGTAAGGATACTATTTAATATAGAATAGTCTTCCCAAAGACATCCAGGAGTTTTTTGTTTTTGTTTTTGTTTTTTTATTTTTTATTTTTTTTTAAAGATTTTATTTATTTATTTGAGAGAGAGAGAGCGAGAGAGCATGAGAGGGGAGAAGGTCAGAGGGAGAAGCAGACTCCCCGCAGAGCTGGGAGCCCGATATGGGACTCGATCCCGGGACTCCGGGACCATGACCTGAGCCGAAGGCAGTCGCCCAACCAACTGAGCCACCCAGGTGCCCTGTTTTTGTTTTTTTAAAGGTTTTATTTATTTATCTGTCAAAGAGAGAGAGAGAACACAAGCAGGCAGAGAGGCAGGCAGAGGCAGAGAGAGAAGCAGGCTCCCCGCCGAGCAAGGAGCCCGATGCGGGACTCGATCCCAGGACGCCAGGATCATGACCTGAGCTGAAGGCAGCTGCTTAACCAACTGAGCCATCCAGGCGTCCCGACATCCAGGAGTTTCGGTGTTTTCTTTTTCTTTCTTTCTTTTTTTAAAGATTTCATTTATTTATTTGACAGAGAGAAAGGGATCACAAGCAGGCAGAGGCAGGTAGAGAGAGAGGGAAGCAGACTCCCTGCTGAGCAGAGAGCCCGATGTGGGGCTCGATCCCAGGACCCTGAGATCATGACCTGAGCCGAAGGCAGAAGCTTTAACCCATGGAGGCACCCAGGCGCCCCTCGGTGTTTTCTTTTAACTGTAATAACACAGTTATTTTTAGTAATTATAGATTCAGAGGAGATTATACAATGATATCTACTACTCACTGATTACCTAGGGTCAGTCATTGTGTAAATAAATACACTTAGGGGTTTTTTTTCCTTTGAATGTATTAATTTGTACTTATACACTGAAAGTACTAGTTTCTCTTCACAGCTTTAAGAGATTTTACTGGACTATTTATGTAGTCTTGGGTACCATTTGTAAACTCTTCATTCTGCATCTCTCTGAACATTTGTAATAATTAGACTAAATGGTGAATTATGTTACTGTTTACACTTTTCCATTCATAAGTACTCATTTGTTTCTGATTTTTAAACCAGTCCTCTAGCCATATCACCTTATATTCTTTTCTTCAGCATACTGAGAACTAAGGAAATGTTACAGTATTCTGAAAATATAACTGTTAATTCCAACTATAAATAGGGCAAGAAAACTGTGCAAAAGATGGATTGATTTAATCATTCCAATTCTCAAAGTGTGATTTCCCCCCCGCCACTCACCCCAGTGGTTCCTGAGACTTTCTGGGATCTGCTCAGTCAAAATATTTGCATACTTAACGCTAAGATGTTATTTGCCCTTTGCACTATATTGATATCTGTACTTAATTTAAGAGTGTGTTGGCTAAACTGCTGGTGCACAGATCAAGTTAGTGGCAACAAACTATTATAGTAGTCTTTATAGTCTTTCGCTGTCACACACAAAGTAAAGAAAAATATACCAGTTTCACTTAATGCCCTTAATGAGACTTTGAGAAATGCTACCTTTACTAAATCTTGACCCCACGTACATGTTTTGATAGTGCTCTATGTGATAAAACGGCAAGTATGCATAAAGCACTTATGTGACTCAGTTGTGAGCTAAATTAGATACTTTTTTCATGGAACACAACTTTGAGGAATGTCTGACAAACTGTGGTTTTTCAGACTTCAGTATCCGACAGACGTTTTCTCAAAAACGAATGAAGTGAGCCTGTCATATCAAGGAAAAAAGTATAACCATATTTGTTGCCAGTGATAACATTCCAGCTTTTAAGAGAAGATTTGGAATATTAGAATGTGTATTATCTTCCACCATGAGTCTGACAACTTCACTTCAACCTTTATGTTTAGATTGATGGTGATATTAACAAACAGGATTTTTTTTGTGAGATATTGTACAATGAAATATGTTGTTTGGAAGATCCCACATAATTCAGCGAATTAATACTTTTCCAGATGGTCAGTACCTGATGTTTACAAATCAAGCATTGGTTAAAGATCCTTTCCAAGTGCAAAACAGACCTGTGTATTTTTTGTAACAAAATTTTATTTTCAGATTAACATGTAGAAAAAATGACATTTTTGTGTACAGTTCTGGGAATTGTACTACATGTGTAAATTTGCATAGCCACCACCATGGTCAAGATACGGAACAGTTCTTTACCCCAAACAGCTCCCTTGTGCTCTTCTGTTGTAATCACTGCTCTCCAAACCTCTGGCAACCTCTCATCTGTTGTTCACTGTAGTTTTGTATTTTTGAGAATTTCATATAAATGAAATCATAGAATTATAACTATTTGAGACTGTCTTCACTAACTCACCGTAATGCCATTAGAATCATCCAGGCTGCATGAATATTCATTTTTTGGAAAGATTTTGTTTATTTATTTGACAGAGTGTGCACATGCATAAGTAGGGGGAAGGGCAGAAGGAGAGAGAGAAACGGGCTCCCTGCTGAGCAAAGAGCCCTGTGCAGGGCTCAATCCCAGGATCCTGGGATCATGACCTGAGCCCAAGGCTGATGCTTAACTGACTGAGCCACTCAGGCATCCCTCATTTTTTAAAAATTACAGTAAAATTTGTCATGCATACAATGAAATATTACTCATCAAAAAAATGAAATCTGGGGCGCCTGGATGGCTCAGTCAGTTCGGCGTCTGCCTTTGCCTGGGGTCATGATCCTAGGGTGCTGGGATCGAGCCCCGCATTGGACTCCCTGCTCAGTGGGAAGCTGGCTTCTCCCTCTCCCACTCCCCCTGCTTGTGTTCTCTCTTTCGCTGTGTCTCTGTCAAATAAATAAATAAAATTAAAAAAAAAAATGAAACATTAACATTTGGTATTATGCTAAGCAAAATAAGTCAAAACAGAAAGACAATTATCATATGATTTCACTCACACATGGAATTTAAGAAACAAAATAGAGGATCATAGGGAAAGGGAAGAAAAAATAAACTAAGATGAAATTAGAGAGGGAGACAAACCACAAGAGACTCTTAACTATAGGAAACAAACAGAGGGTTGCTGGAGGGGGGTGTGTGGGAGGATGTGGGTAATAACTGGGTGATGGACATTAAGGAGGGTTCTTGATGCATTGAACACTGGCTATTATATAAGACTGGTGAATCACTTACCTCTACCTCTGAAACTAATAGTACACTATATGTTAATTGAATTTAAATAAAAGTAAATAGTCATATAAGGCCTTTTGTGTCTGGCTTCTTTAATTTAACATTATATATTTGAGGTTCATTGATGTTATAGTACATTATCAGTATTTCATCTTGTATTAGCACAGGCTGCCATAACAAAACTTTGGATGGCTTAAACAGATTGATCTTCTCATAGTTCTGGAGGCTGGAAGCCCCAGACCACGGTTCAGCAAGATCGTTTCTGATGTGTACTCTTCTTCTGGCTTGTAGATGCCCATCTTTTCACCGTGTCTTCACATGGCCTTTTCTCTGTGCTGGAGTGTGAAGGAGGGGGGAGCTCTCTCTGGTGTTTCTCTTTATTAGACACTAATCCTATTGGATCAGCCCCCTTTCTCTTATAATGTCAATTAACTTTAGATTATACATTTATATTGGTGGTTAGGGCTTTCAGCATATGAATGGGGGGAACAAACATTCTGGCCATAATAATTCCCTTTTATCGTTGAATATTATTCCATTATATACTTATGCCCCATTTTGTATGATCATTCATCAGCTGATGGACATTTGGGTATTTCTGCTTTTTGGCTCTTATGAATAATGCATGTCTGAACATTCATGTACAAATTTTTGTTTGAACACCTGTTTTCATTCTCTTAGATTTGTACTTGGGAGTGGAATTGTTAGGAGACATGGTAATTCTATTTTAACTTTTTGGGGGAAACACCAGACTGTTTTCCACAGCATCTGTACTATTTTGCATTCCTGTCAGAAGTGTGTAAGAATCCAGTTTCTCCACATCTTCACCAACACTTCTCATTCCCCCCCCCTTTTTTTAAATATCCTAGTGGGTATGAAGTGGTATCTTGTTGTTTTGATTTGCATTTCCCTAGTAACTAATGATATTGAGCATCTTTTCCTGTACTTGTTGGCCATTTGTAAATTTTTGGAGAAACATGAATTCAAGTCTTTTGCCTATTTTTAAATTGGGTTATCTCAGGTTTTGTGGAGTTTTAAGAATTCTTTACATATTCTACATATTAGATCTTTATTGGACATATGATTTCAAAAATTTTCTCCTATTTTGTGGGTTTTGTTCATTTCATAATATTCTCTGAATAGAAGCGTTTAATTTTTATGAAGTTTAAAATTTAAAATTTTTTGTTGCTTGTGCTTTTGATGTCATGTAAGAATCGATTGCTACATCCATTGTCACAGAGATTTACCCCTATGTTTTCTTCTTAGAGTTTTATCATTTTCTCTTTCACTTAGATCTTTGGTACATTTGGAGGTTTTCATGTATGGTATGAGGTAAGAGTCCAACTTCATACTTTTGCACATGGCTGTCCAGTAAGTAGTCCCTGCATTATTTGTTGAAAAGGCTATTCTTTCCTCCACTGAATAGTCCTAACATCCTTGTCCAAAATCAATTGACCATTGATATGAGGTTTATATCTGCACACTGAGTTCTATTCTGCTGGTCTATATGTCTATTCCTTTTTTTTTTTTTTTTTTAAAGATTTATCTTATTTAATAGAGAGCGTGAGAGGGGAGAGGTCAGAGGGAGAAGCAGGTTCCCCGTGCAGTAGGGAGCCCGATGTGGGACTCGATCCTGGGACTCCAGGATCATGGTCTGAGCCAAAGGCAGTCACTTAACCAACTGAGCCACCCAGGTACCCTATATGTCTATTTCTTTGCCAACACAGTGGCTTTGTAATAATTTTTGAAATCAGGATACCTGAATTCTCCAACTTTGTTTTTTTCAGCTTTCTTGCTTTCTTTCTCTCTCTTTCTTTCTTTCTTTCAAGATTTTATTTATTTATTAGAGAGAGATCACAGGTAGGCAGAGAGGCAGGCAGAGAGGGGAGAAGCAGGTTTCCTGCTAAGCAGACAGCCCAATGCAGGGCTTGATCCCAGCCCTAAGATCATGACCTGAGCCGAAGGCAGAGGCTTTAACCCACTGAGCCACTGAGGCATTCCTTCAACTTCCTTCAAAACCAGATTGTTTTGGCTATTTGGGTTCCCTTGCAATTCCATTTGAATTTCAGGAACAGCCTGTCAGATTGTGCAAAAAACATAAGATTAGGTATTGCATTCAATCTATAAATCAGCTTTGTGGGGTTTGGAGGGGTATATTGTCATCTTAACAATATTAGGTTTTCTAATCCAGGAACATGGGATATCTTTCCATTGATTTAGGTACTTAGTTTCTGTGAGCATTTCATATTTTGTAGTTTTTAGTGTGCAAGTCTTCCACCTCCTTGGTTAAATTTATTCCTAAGTATTTTATTCTTTTTGCTACTATTATAAATGGACTTGTTTCCTTAATTCAGATTGTTCATTGTTAGTGTATAGAAATACAACTGATTTTTGGATGTTTTCTCATGTATCCTGAAACTTTACTGAACTTGTTTATTAGGTTTAATACAGTTTTTGTGTGAATTCTTTATGATTTTCTATATGTAAGATCCTGTCTGTGAAAAGAGGTAGTATTACTTCTTCCTTTAGATTTGGATGCCTTTTATTTACCTAATTGCCCTGGCTAGAACTTCCAAACAATGTTGAGTGAAATGGCAAGAATGAACATCCTTGTCTTGTTCTTCATCTTAATGGGAAGCTTTTCATCTTTTATCATTAAGTATGTTAATTGTGAGTTTTTCATAGATGCCCTTTATCAGGTTGTGAAAGCTCCATTGAGTGTTAGCATTGAAGACTGTTGGAATTTGTCAAACGTTTTTTTCTGTCAATTGAGGTGATCATGTTATCCCCCCTCTTCACTCTATTACTATGGTGATTGATTTTTTAAAAATTGATTTAGCCACCATGCATTCCTGGGATAATTTCATGCTGTATAGTCTTCTTAATACACTGCTGAGTTTGGTTTGCTAGTATTTTGTTGAGGATTCTTGCATCTATATTCATGAGAGCTCTTGGTCTGTAGTTTTCTTGTGAAGTCTTTGTCTATGGTATCAGGCAAGTACCAGCCTTATGCAATAAATTAGGAAGTATTCTTTTCTATTCCATTTTTTTGAAGAGTGAAGAGCTTTGGAATTAATTCTTCTTTAAATATTGGGGAGAATTTGTCAGTGAAGCCATACAGGTCTTGGCCTTTCTTTGTCAAGGTATTTTTTTTGTTGTTGTTGTTGTTTTAATCTCGTTATAGATATATCAGATTTTTATTTCTTCTTGAGTCATCTTTAGTAGTTTGTAGGAATTTGTCCATTTTATCTGTGTTATCTATTTGTTGGCATACAGTTGTTCATAGTATTGTCTTATGATTCTTTTAATTTCTGTAAAGTCAGTAGTGATATCCCTACTTTCGTTCCAGGTTTTAACAAATCGTGTCTTCTCTCTAGTTCTTGGTCACTGTAACGGTTTGTCAGTATTCATCTTTCCAAAGAAGTTTCGGTTTCACTGATTTTTTTCTTTTCTTTTCTTTTCTTTTTTTTAAATCTCTGCCCTTTATTATTGCCTTTCTTCTGCTTGCTTTGCATTTAGTTTCTTCATCTTTTTCTACTTCTTTAAAGTATAAGGTTATTGATTTTTTTTAAAGATTTTGTTTATTTATTTTTATTAGAAAAGAGAGAGAATGAGAGAGAGCATGAGAAGGGAGAAGGTCAGAGTGAGAAGCGGACTCCCCATGGAGCCGGGAGCCCGATGTGGGACTCGATCCCGGGACTCCGGGATCATGACCTGAGTCAAAGGCAGTTGCCTAACCAACTGAGCCACCCAGGCGCCCTTGATTTTTTTTTTTTATATATTCTTTTTTAACGTAGGTGTTCACAGTTGTAGATTTCCCTCAGTAGTGCTTTTGCTGCATCCCGTATGTTTTGGTATGTTGTGACTATTTTTAGTTCTTCTCAATGTATTTTCTAATTTCCATTGTGATTACTTTTTTTGACTCATTGGTTAAGAATGTATTGTTTAATTTCCACATATTTGTGAAATTTCCAGTTCCCACATTCTTGATTCTAATTGCATTGCATTATTGCTGAAGAAAATACTTTTTTTTTTTTTTTAAGATTTCATTTATTTATTTGACAGAAAGAGATCACCAGTAGGCAGAGAGACAGGCAGAGAGAGAGGGGGAAGCAGGCTCAATTCCAGAACCCCGAGATCATGACTTGAGCCCATGACCTGAACCGAAGGCAGAGGCTTTAATCCACTGAGCCACCCAGGTGCCCCTGAAGAAGATACTTTCTATGATTTCCAACTTTTTAAATTTATTGATCCTTGTTTTTGGTGACTTAACATATGTTCTACTATGGAGAATGTTCCATTTGCACTTGAGACAAATGCATATTCTGCTTTCTTGGGGTGGAGTGTTCTTTGTATGTCTTTTAGGTCTAGTTGATTTATGGTGTTAAGTCCTCTTTCCTTTGTATCTTTTACACTTCAGCAAGTGAGGTGCTGAAGTCTACAATTACTGTTGAGCTGTTTCTCCCTTCAATTCTGTCGTTTTTTTGCTTCATATGTTCCGGGGCTCTGTCGTTAAGTTCGTTTGTGTTTTTAATTGTTAAATCTTGATTGATGAGTCTTTCATCATGCGTCTTTTGTAACAAGTTTTAACATGTATTTTGTCTGATATCAGTGTATACACTCTATTTCTCCTTCAGTTGCTATTTTCATGTACTATCTTTTCTTTCACTTTCAACCTCTGTCTTTAGAGCTAAAGTGAGTGTCATGTAGACAGCATTTAGTTGGATCATGTTTCTTTTATCCATTCTGCCCATCTCTGCCTTTTTTTTTAAAGATTTATTTTATTTAATTGAGATAGAGAGAGAAAGAGAGAATGAGAGGGGGAGAGGTCAGAGGAAGAAGCAGGTTCCCCTCAGAGCAGGGAGCCTGATGGTGGGACTCACTCCCGGGACTCCAGGATCATGACCTGAGCTGAAGACAGTCACCCAACCAGCTGAGCCACCCAGGCGCCCCCCATCTCTGCCTTTTAATTGGAGAGTAAAACCCATCTATTTACATTTAATGTAATTACTGTTAAAAATCTTTGTCATTTTGCTATTTGCTTTCTACACGTCATATTATCAGTTTGTTCTTAAAGCCGTCCATTTTTGCCTTCTTTTGTGTTATATAAGTATTTTCTAGTGTAACATTTTATTTCCATTTTTATTTTATTTTTTTTACTGTACAATTTTATAGTGATTTTCTTAGTGCTTGCCCTGGGGATGTATAATTAACATCATAATTTATAAAATTCTTTTTTTTTTTTTAAAGATTTTATTTATTCATTTAACAGAGAGAGAACACAAGCAGGCAGAGAGGCAGGCAGAGGCAGAGAGAGGAGCAGGCTCCCTGCGGAGCAAGGAGCCCGATGCGGGACTCAATCCCAAGACGCTGGGATCATGACCTGAGCCAATGGCAGTTGCTTAACCAACTGAGCCACCCAGGCGTCCCATAATTTATAAAATTCTATTTCAAATTAATAACAACTTGGTTACAATACTATACAAAATACTTTGCTCCTGTGTAGTTCTGTTCCCTTATTTTATTCTGTTATTGTCATAGATTACATTTTTATATATTGTATACCCATTAATATAAATGTTTTTCCAAAGGAAAAAGAATAATATAAAGATTCAGGATTCACATCATGACAGATCATAAAATTGAATACCCATCTCTCTCTCTCTTTTTTTTTTAAGATTTTATTTATTTGTCAGAGTACAAGCAGGGGGAGCGGTGGGCAGAAGAAGTGGGCTCCCCCCTGAGTAAGGAGCCCAATGTGAGACTCGATCCTAGGACCCTGAGATCATGATCAGAGCTGAAGGCAGATGCTTAACAGATGAACACCCAGGTGACACCCAGGTGTCCCTTAAATACCCTTCTCTTGATAAAAGTTCAACTTTTGCACTTTTTTTTTCCGTTTAACTTATCCTGCCATCTTTTCTTGTGCTTTGCTGTTACTTTCACCCCACCTCTTCCTGTCTATGGTTACACTGACAGATTCCCTCTCTTTTCCCAGTAGTTTAGAAAGTCTACTCATACAGGCTATGATGATTAACATTAATTTTAATATAGTCTTTAACTTTACCACCATCTATGTAGTATGTGTAACCTTCCTTTCCCCTACTTCCCAAGTACAGTTAGTTAGCTACCCATCCTCCTGGGTAGAAATGTGGCATTTTATTTTCCAGTTTTCCTCGTTGATTTTCGCACCCACCAACATAAGCTTATAAAATCATAAAATTATAAGGAAAATAAGAGGAATTACCAAATGCAACCTCCTTCCTCAGACACTTCGTAATACAGTGATTCCATTACAGTTTCAGATACTATTTCAAATAGTTTGAAAATATTGAGTTACCTTAATTTTTTTAGATCAATACAACTTTATAGCCAAGGAAAGTGAAGAATAAATAAGACAACTTACCTAAGGTCATAGAACTGTTAAAAGGCAAAGTCAGAAATTTGAGCCTAGGTTATCTGGCGCCACAGTCCTTGCTGTTAACCATTAGTCTGTTGCTCCCTAAGTACTAGTGTTCATTCTATTCCATTATAACACTGAGTGTAAAATTCAGTTGGATACATAAAATATATGCGTTCATGTTGAAAATTCAGGACAAATAAAGTGAAGGATTTGGGGAGTCAATTGAAAGAAAAGATAACAGTTGGGAGGAGCTTTTGATCTATGGCCTTGAAGACAAAGCAGAATCAAGACTATAGAGATTTGAGAGAAGGCTTTTTAGATGAAGGAACAGGTTGTGGAGAGGGATTAAGACAAGCAAAAGCAAGTTGTAGTCAAGGAATAGAATAGTTGAGTGTGCTTGAAGGAAACTGGGAGAGAGTGTTGAGGAACGGTTTATATCTGGAATGATTTAAAAGCCACACTTTATAGTTTGCATTTTATTCTGCAGGCAGTAGGTAGTCATTAAACGTTTTTGAGCAGAGGAAGACTTAAGAATTTACTTTATATGTGAATGTGTATATAAAAATCTGAAGGCTAACTCAAACTTTGGGTGTAATTTAAAATTTTCTAAAACATGTGGAAGCTTATTTCGGTAGGGACCAGATTAAAGTTTGATCTTCCGTAATGCCATATATTAAGGTCTGTTGGAGATGTGTTATAAAGTAATGATTTTTTAAAACATGCATATTAGAGATAATTTAAAGAAATGTATAGTGGTTCCCTTTTAAGATCATCTCTTGTATGAGAGGTGGAGAGGTAAGATATGCATTTATTTTAATTACATGCTATGTGCTAGTTCAGATCAGCTGTAGTATTTTTTGAGTGTTTACAACTAAGTTGTTTGCCAGATGCTGGAAATATAATCATAAATAAGACCTGGTCGTATTTTCAGTCTTTTTATTCCTAATCGGTAAACATTGGAATACTTCAGTATCCAGTCCTCTTCCCTCTTTTCATTTTATCTGGCCTCATTAACTGGATGTGATCTCATCTAGTTCTAAGGCCTTAAGTTCTATCTGCACTTTAATGATTTCCAATTTTATGTCCTTGATGCCAGTGTGTCATTGTAAATTCAAACCCACCTATTCAGTTGCCTCCTGCACATACCCACTTCAATTTCTAGAAGACATGTCAGATTTAATATGTCCTAAACTGAACTAGATTTCTCTCTGCTGAAGTTGTTTTTCCTCTGGTCCTCTCCATCTTAGGAAGTTACATTACCATTCACCCAGTTCTCAAACCAAAAGCCAAGTATTGTTTTTAACACCGTTCTTCCCATTCCACATCTAGTGCATCATCAAAGCAAATTAGTTTTATTTTCAAAATATACTCTATATCCAGCCACTACTCTCTACCTTCATGACTCCCATACTAGTTCAAGCAACCATCATCTCTTGCCAAAGCTATAGTAATACTAGTCCTTTAATAATGTTTTCCTCTTGGGACTCCTGGGTGGCTCAGTTAAGTGTCAGCTTTGGCTCAGGTCATGATCCCAGGGTCCTAGCATCAAGTCACATCGCATCAGTCTCCTTGCTCAGCTAGGAGCCTGCTTCTTCCTCTGCCTGCCATTCCTCCTGCTTGTGTGTGCTCATGCGCACCCGCACTCTCCCCCTCTCCCTCTCTTTCTCACAAATGGATAAATTTAAAAAATCTTTAAAAAATGTTTTCCTCATAATCAGTTATCTATGCATCCACCTAGGAATCTTTTTTTTTTTTTTTTTTAAAGATTTTACTTATTTATTTGACAGAGAGAGAGATCACAGGCAGGCAGAGAGGCAGGCAGAGAGACAGGGGGAAGCAGGCTCCCTGCTGAGCAGAGAGCCCGATGCGGGGCTCAATCCCAGGACCCTGAGATCATGACCTGAGCCGAAGGCAGAGGCTTTAACCCACTGAGCCACCCAGGCACCCCTTGATTTCTATTAAATTCAAAATCCTCACCATGGCCTACAGGATCTTGCCTCTAGATTTCTGACTTCATCTTCTACTTTCTACCTTACTCACTTTGCTGAGACCATATCACCTTTCTTGCTCCTTCTCAAATACACCATAGCTCATACTATATGCTGCTTCAGCACTGTTCCCTCTGCCTGGAATGTTCCTATTTTGGTTATCTGTGTGGCTTGCTCCCTCACTTCATTCAATGCTCAGAAATGTTGGTGCTTAATGTCTTTTCCTACCCCTCCAAAGATTCTCCTTCCCAGCATTTCTCAGTGTTAACTGTTAGGGTTTATTAGGGCTTAGCTGTTATCCAGTTAGGGATACCCTTAACTCTGCTATTTTCTTCTTCAACCATTACTTTTTTTTACCCTTGTCACACATGATCATGTTGGGCATCATCATTTATATCATTTGTCTTCCTTGTCAGAATTAAAAAGTTCTGTGATAGGAAATATTGTCTGTACTATTCATAGCTGCATTCCTAGTGTCTTTTAGTAGATACTCAATATTTATGTAGTCCACCAAGAAAAGGAGGCTCAGAAACAATAGAAAACCTCTTTACTTCATTTAGTCTAAAAAAAAGAGCAAAAGAAATTGCCACTTTCCCACCTTCTATTACATTTTTAATATGTTTGAGAAAATACGTAATAACAAAAGGCTATTATGAATTCAGTAATGCTTTTTAAGGAAATATGTATTTTGTTTACAGCAGAATGGCATTTGGACAAATAGTGGCTGTATATACCAGCACATTTTTATTTAATTTACAAACAGTGCTCATATGGATTTACTGACCTTGTAATGATGGAGTTCCTCTGAGGAATTGTGGCCCACAGATTCTGAACTCCTGGTGTAATTGACTCATTCCTAATCAACCTCAGATTTGCATTTAAATGGCTTCTTTTTAGCATAATTACTCTACCCAAGACAGTTTGATATAACAGAAAAAAATGAACCCACACTACCCTTGGATTTCCAAAGAACTAAATTCATCTGACCTAGCTACTTACTACCTTTGTGTTTTTTGTTACTTTAACATCTTGGAATCTCATTTATGGCACTAAGTATATTTATGGCACTCATTTATGGCACTAAGTATAATTATCTGAAATTATTTTGGTAATGTTCCAGCTACTCAATGCATATTCCTTTCCTCTTCTTAATGTATTAATACCATTACTTTTTAGGACCTCATCTTTCTCAATTTATTTCTGTCTTTGCTGTGATTACAGCTTCGTACATAAAAGTCTTCTGTCATCTGTCTCCATGGGCCAGCAAAGGAAGCCATTAATTATGTTCTGGTTTTAGTTCATAGATACAGGGAACTTAGTTGAGCCCAAGCAGAAAATCATCCTTTTTTCTATCAGATATCAATTACCCTTCTGTTTTTATTTACTTCGTTTAACTATTTCTTCGGAACTTCAACATGCCAGACACAAAATGGAGTCATTCTAAAATCTTAGACCATTCAGGTGAATATGAGAGTATAGGAATTAGGAAGGGTGTGTTTGCATTCATTCAACAAACATTGACTGCAGTTTAAGGAACAGGCTGATATTAAGAGAAACATAATAGATTCCAGGTCTTTGCTCAAAATCCAGTGGATAAAATGCCAAAAAATAACTATAGAATAGTTTATAAGTAGTAGTATAAGCAGCACTTATGAGGATGTTCCTAACTTTGCCTGGGGCTTGAGGGATGAGATAAAGGATGCCTTACAACAAACTAGATTGAGGGTTGCAGGAGAACATTCTAGGCAGAGGACATGCTATGCTTAAAAGGCATGGAAGCATTGACATGTATGTAGTGATTGATAAATCAGTCTAACCAGAGCGTAGTGTATATAGACAGAAAATGGTGTCATGGAAGATTGAAAAGGTAGTTTGAAACTAGACAGACCCTCAGTTCTGTTGGATATCATCCAGGAATTTGAAGTCTTCACTAGTATCATTGGAAACCATCAAAGGTTTTTAAAACAGAAAAGATGGAAGAAGTTTGGCAGCAGTGTGAAGGATGGATTGTGTTGAAAATCGTTGGATTTCAGGATGCCTAAATAGTAAACTTTAGTAAATAGTAAAATTTATTTCAGGATACTGAAATAGTAAAATTAATAAAAAGTTAGAAGAGGTCATTAGTGGGCAGTGGATGAATTCAAAAGAGCCCGGGTTGTAGAATTACAGTCCTGGTTTTAAACCTAGGCTCTGCCTCTTTGTAGTTACATGAAAAAATTAGCCTGCTTTCATTTTTTGCTTTCTTACCTGTACCAGGAGTAATAATACCTACTTAATTAACAGTGTTCCTCTGAAGATTTGTTATAGCGTGTTTGAAGTACCTGATACAGCACTTGCCTGATGCCAACTAAGGACTCAATTAAAGATAACATGAACAGCATGTAATTAGTAAGGGAAAAAATGGTGAAGCCCTGAATTTAGGGGTGGAAAAGAGAGAATAGATTTGGATGGAACTTTCTGAATTAGAATGAGTAGGACTCAGTGACTAGAAAGAAGAGTTGAAGAATGGAACCAGACAGATTTAGATTTGTAAACTGAATGATTTAGGGTGAAGGATTTAGGGATGCTCTTATCCTGGTAAGGAATACAGAAGGAATCACTGGTTGAGATGAGGTAAAAGCAATGAAATGATTTTGATTTAGACTTTTTGAGGTATTTGGGATATCTTGGTGATGATGTGAATGAAGCAGGCAGTTAGAAATAAGGTCTGGGACAAGAGATGAGAGATTGGAGAGTTATCAGTATATGCATGGTAGCAGAAATGTGTATAAATCTTAATGGCAGGGCATATATTTTAAATACATCCTCTATTCCCACACTGCTGGGCTCTGTAATAACACTTGATTGGTTCTTGTTATTAAATGTGAGATTTAAAAAATCATATCCTTGGGCGCCTGGGTGGCTCAGTTGGTTGAGCGACTGCCTTCAGCTCAGGTCATGATCCCAGGGTCCCGGGATTGAGTCCCGTATCGGACTCCCAGCTCTGCGGGAAGTCTGCTTCTCCCTCTGACCTTCTTCCCTCTCATTCTCAGTCTTTCTCTCTCCAATAAATAAATAAAATCTTTAAAAAAAAATAATATCCTTTAGGTTGACTTTGTGTATAAAAGATAATGCATACTTTGGTTTCTAATTTAATGTTCACTTTATTTAAAGTTACAAATAATAAAACCTAGTTTTCCTAAAATATAGATCTTACTCTAATTTTAAACTTGTAATAAGTATTTTAGTTTAACTTTTTAAAACGTTTTAATCTGTAACTATGAATCAAAATTTTTATATTTTCTCTTTAGATATTTTACAAAATCTCCCTAAGTAAATCTTATGAATCTAATAATTAAAGTTATAAATGTGATTGTTCTTAAGTTGTACAACTATCTAAATAGTGTGCAAACTTAGTAAGATTTCAGCCTAAAACCACATGTCTAAATCAGCTATTCAGTTGTACATTTTAAATTAGAATTATAAGGTTATCTCTGTAATAGGTAGCATTTTATTTTTGTTTTTTTTAACGATTTTGTTTATTTATTTGACAAGAGATAGAGGGGGGGGAGCACAAGCAGGGGAAGGAGTGGGAGAGGAAGAAGCAGGCTCCCTGCTAAGCAGGGAGCCAGATGTAGGGCTCCTTCCCAGGACCCTGGAATCATGACCTGAGCTAAAGGCAGATGTTTTAACTGATTGAGCAACCCAGGTGCCCCTAGGCAGCATTTTCTTAAAACATTACAAAACATGCATAGATTGCTTATTTTAATGACTTTATTGAGATATAATTTACATATCTTATAATTTACCCATTTTAAGTGATGTTTATTATATTTACGTAGTTGTGCAACGATCACCAGACTCAAATCTTACAGTGTTTCCATCACTTCAGAAAGAAAGGTGGTGTTCTTTTGCAGTCATTGCTATTTTCACTCCTACCTGTAGGAGACCACTGATTTCCTTTCTGTTTATATAGATTTGTCTTTTCTGGACATTTCATATAAATGGAATCATATAGTATTGTGGTCTTTTATTTCTGGCCTTTTTCACTTAGCATAGTGTTTTCAAACCCATTTATCCATATTGTAATATTCCATTCTATGGATATATAGTACATTGTATTTAAGCTAGATTACTTTTTTTTTAAGATTTTATTTACTTATTTGTCAGAGAGAGAGAGAGGGAGAGAGAGCACAAGCAGGCAGAGAGGCAGAGGAGAAGCAGGCTCCCTGCTGAGCAAGGAGCCCGATGTGGGACTCGATCCCAGGACCCTGGGATCATGACCTGAGCCAAAGGCAGCAGCTTAACCAACTGAGCCACCCAGGCGTCCCTAAGCTAGATTACTTTTTAAAAAAATATTTATTGAACAGAGAGAGAAAAACACAGCAGGAGAGGGACCACAAGCAGGGGAAGTGAGAGAGGGAGAAGCAGGCTTCCTGCAAAGCAGGGAGCCCTATGTGGGGCTCTATCCCAGGACTCTGGGATCATGACCTGAGCCGAAGGCAGATGCTTAACAACTGAGCCACCCAGGTGCCCCACTAGATTACTTCTTAATACAAAATAAAGGTTTAGTTCTCTTAAATCATTCTAATACTTAATACTTTACTTAAACAAACAGGAAAACCTGAAAATAAAGATAAAAAAAAACCTGAAAAAAGTGAAGTAAGCTTCTATCATAAGTTAGAAAAAGAATAGAATAAAGCCACAAGGATAATGAAACTTAGAGTGAAAATTAATGAACTGGAAAACAAAGATAGGATAGAGAAGATCCAAAGTCAGTGATGGGCAATGGGGAATAAGAAAATAATCTGATAAGATTGAACAAGGAATAAAAGACAAATAATACAAAAATGAAGGCTAACTAGAGATAAAGTAAAAGGTTTAAGAGATAAGAGATTTACAGCATTATTTTTTTAAATTTTATTTATTTGTTAGCGAGAGAGAGAGAGAGAGAGAGAGCGCACAAGCAGGCAGAGGCAGAGAGAGAAGCAGGCTCCCTGTCGAGCAAGGAGTCCGATGCGGGACTCAATCCCAGGACCCTGGGATCATGACCTGAGCTGAAGGCAGCTGCTCAACCAACTGAGCCACCCAGGCGTCCCAGATTTACAGCATTATTTACAATAGCAAAGGGTAGAAGCATTCTAAGTGTCCATAGATGGATGAATAGACTAAGAAAATATAATTTATGTATCAGTGGAATATTATGCAGCCTTAAAAAGGAAGGGAATCTTGTCTCTTGGTGTAGTATCATGAACCTTGATGACATTATGCTAAGTGAAACAAGCCAGTCACAAAATGACAAATACTGTGAGATATACTTCAGAGGTACTTAGAGTAGTTGCATTTCATAGAGATAGAAAATAGAATGGTGGTTGGCAGGGCTGGGATAGAGGGAAATGGAGTAATTGTTTAATAGTGTTTCACTTTTGCAGATGAAAAAAGTTCTGCAGATGGATGATGTAAAAACTATAAATATATTTAACGGCACACTTAATGCCTACAATGGTAAACTTTATATTACATATATTTTACAAGTACAAAAAGGATGAAGGAAAATACTATCAAATCTTATACCAATAATTTTGAAATTAAGGAAAAATACAACTTT
Organism: Nasua narica; assembly: GCA_028533885.1. Taxonomy (NCBI): domain Eukaryota; kingdom Metazoa; phylum Chordata; class Mammalia; order Carnivora; family Procyonidae; genus Nasua; species Nasua narica. The sequence continues at coordinate 47,264,756 of CM052812.1, forward strand.
CCAAAACTGACTCAAGAAGGAAATACAAAGCTTGAATGGTTCTATAACTATTAAATAAATTTAATAGAGCTCTTCTCTCAAAACACCCTGATGGTTTTACATGTGGGTTCATCTCAACCTTTAAGGAAGAATGTGTCTGTCACCTCTTCCAGAAAATGGAAAAAGAATGTATATCTCAGTTCTTTCTGTGAAGTCAGATACCAAACCCAAATAGAGATATTATGAGAAAAATTAGTGGTCCATTTTACTCATGAAACAGATTACCCTTGGGGTACCTGAGTGGCTCAGTGGTTATCTTGATTTCTGCTCAGGTCCTGATCTTAGGGTCCTTGCTCAGCAGGAGTCTGCTGGAGCTTCCTTCCCCAAACCCGGTGCTCTCATTCACGCTCTCTTTCTCCCAAATAAATCTTTTTTAAAAAAATTACCCTTTTAGTAATAGTAAAAAATCTTCATTATTTTGTTTTATGTTTTTATCCTTGAATTCTTTGTCGATATTGTTATTGCCACCTAATTTATTGCTTTCTTTTTTCTTGTTTATGTTTTGCTCTTTGCCTGCCTATTCAGTTTCAACATTTGTCACTTTAAGGTCATTATTAACTGCATATTGCCATACCCTATGTGACAATCTTTTCACTTAATTAATCCAGTCAATTAATATTTATTGTAATGTGTACTTGTTTGCTATTATTCCTGAAATTGTTTTTTGTGTTTCTTGTTTAGTATGCTTGCTTTTTGTTTAATTTTTAATATTATTTACTTTAATAGTTGACCTTTTTGTTACTATTCTTTATTTCTTCCAGTGGCTTAGAAATTCTTCAGCTTGGGGCGTTTGGGTGGTTCACTTGGTTGAGCGACTGCCTTCGGCTCAGGTCATGATCCTTGAGTTCCGGGATTGAGTCCCCATCGGGCTCCCAGCTCCATGGGGAGTCTGCTTCTTCCTATAACCTTCTCTTATGCTCTCTCTCACTTTCTCTGTCTCTCAAATAAATAAATAAAATCTTTAAAAAAAAATTCTTCACCTTTACTCATACATTTTAAGCAAATTTATTTTAAGCCTACATTTCCTTAACATCAAAGATTAATGACTGTTATGAATTGCTCCCTTATCCCACATATACACTGGATTTTAACATACTTTACTTAAGCTTATCTTATTCTTACTTCTTCACCTAAAATTTCGTTGTGATAATTTGGGATATTATTCCTAAGTCATTCATTTTAAAAATTATATTGTGTTCATCTATTTTGAAGAGTTCTTTTTTTTAATCCATTAAACTGAACCACCCTGTGTTAGTAACAGTTATTTACACTTAACTAGTAATTTTACTGGTCTATTGCTTACTACTATTTTTTATATACACAGTGTTTTCTTAGGAAGTCCTTGGTCTGAATCATTTTTTATTAGCTGAACTACGTAAAGTAACTCTTACCTAGAATGAATATTGTCCTGCTTTTCAAATCAGAGCATATCTAGTAATTTCTTTCTTTTACCCATGTCTTTGAATAATAGATTGACTAAAAGAATGTTATGTTTTTGTTTTTGCTTTACACTCAGAATTTTGTAAACATACCTCCATTGGCTTTTAGCATTTACTTTTACTGATGAAATGACTGGCAGTCTAAATCTCTTTTCTAAGTAAAAAGGAAATTTTCCCCTGATTTGGAGCTTTTAAACTTTTATTCTTGAAATTGAGATATTTTACCAGGAAAACATTATATACACATGCTTCTCCCCCACCCCCACCCCCCAGGAGTATTCTGCCTTTGTATTTCTCAGAGCCCATTTGATACAAAGACTCAAGATAGTATTCAACATTGGAAAGTTTTCTTCTTGTTCTCCTTCTGTTTTTCCATTTTTTAAAAAAAACCTTTTAAAAGTTTATATTCTTTAGTTTTTTTTCTAGTTCTGGAAATTGTGTTTTATATTATTAAATGTCTTGGCCACCCCGTGATTTCTGTGTCTTCAGGTTCACTATATATTATGAGGACGTTTCTTTAGTTTTTTAAGTCACTAATTTTTCTACATAACACCTATTTGGTTATTTTGACAGTTTTGTTTTTCTTTTTTCCTTCTCTTATAAGCACGTATTATCCACTTTTTTCAAAGTATCATGTTCTTTTTAAAATGCTATTCTTCCCTGTCTTAGTAGAAATAGTTTATATTTTTTCTTCATTAATCCTGTTTCAGTTTGGGCCACTAGTTGTAATTAGATTATTGTTTCTCTTCATTGTATCTGGTCAGGTTTTTCCATCAGTTCTTGTGCTGGGTAATTTGGAGGGTGCTAAGTGTGCCAGCAAATGGGTTCTTCAGAGTACATGGGCCAGGAGCAGATGCTCAGGGAGAGAGGAAGAACTCTTAGTAAATGTAGTTGTCCAGCCCTGGGCAGATTGCTTTAAGAAATGAAAAGACGATGGGGCACCTGGGTGGCTCAGTGGTTAAAGCCTCTGCCTTTGACTCGGGTCATGATCTCGGGGTCCTGGGATCGAGCCCCGCATTGGGCTCTCTGCTCAGTGGGGAACCTGCTCCCCCCACCCCCCGCCTACCTCTCTGCCTATTTGTGATCTTTCTCTCTGTCAAATAAATAAATAAAATCTTAAAAAAAAAAAAGAAAGAAAAGAGCCTGCTTTTTGTTTATTACCTGTAGAAGGCCATCCACATTTCTTTGGTTTTATGATACACTGGGAAAACTGGAAATGAGTAAAAAGGGATTCTTTACCTTTTATTACTTTGGATAAAATGTAAAATATTATAGATGCTTTTCAGTTGTTTTGGGGCTTCTTTATAATGGAGTTCAGTGTGGTGGTGGAAAGTTCTACACCTGAGTTTTAAGCAAAGAACTCCAGACACTGTCAGTCTCTGTTTTACCAGGGTATTAGTTGTTTGTTACCAGCAAGTACCTCTGAACTGGTATTTTATAAAAGAATTATACTCTATTGGAGATTGAGCTCTTTTATACCAAACACCAGGTTTAACAAGATACTCAAGGACTTTGATGTAAAAATTGCTAATTTTCTGATGTACTCCTACTTTGCCTTGAGTACCTCTTTGTCTCTCAAACTGCTAATCTCCTATTATACTGGTGTCCTCAGAAAAAAGGTTCCCAAGACTCAAGGAACCCTTTTTTCATTCCATCCGTGATATTTTCTTATTTCAAAAATACAGACTATTGGTTACTGAAGTTGGCTCTGTATTTGATATGTTCCTGTCCTGTTATTTTTCATAACCTGCTTTTCCTCTTTTGGTTATAAATAGGTAGCAAGTATGACTTAGATTGAAGAGGGAATATGTGAAAAATTTTAATCTTCTGTCTTTTGTTTTTGAGAGCTATATGATTATTTAACAAGAAGCTAAAAACTAGGCATGTAGAGTCCTGGTATAAGAAAAAAAAAGTGGGAAACAGGAAGACCTGTCTAGTCTTCTCAGAGCAGATAATCTCCTTGAGCAGATAAGACATAAATGTATGAAAAGAAAAGGAAAAAAGGCTTAGATAGCCTATGACAAATCTTATTTGACATAATACTTGCGTAGACAGGGCTTTGCACGTGCAGAAAACAAAACATAAACAATTGACATTTATTTCAAAGGGGAAGTGATACGTGAATTCTGAGGATCAGAAAACTGGAAACCCAAGCTTCATGAGGGCAGGAACCATGTCAGTTCACCATTGCCTACTCAGTGACTGCCACTGTCCCGGGTGGTAGGCTGTCAGTTAATATATATTGAGTAAACAAATATGTATTTGTTGAACAAACTGAAGAGTGCCTTGAAGGAGATAATTTATTTGGCCAGAGGTGAAATGGAAAGGCTTGAGAAAATACTGGGAGGTAGAAGCGATGACTAAATACATCAGAATACCAATTTGATTGAGCTATGAGAATGAGTGCAAAGTTCTGGGACACAAGGCTACTTATGGTAGCTTGGAACCAAATTAAAAGCAGCTTTGATTGTTGAACTTAAGAATTTCAGATTTTTCTTTTTTTTTTTAAAGATTTTATTTATTTATTTGACAGAGAGGAGAGAGATCACAAGTAGGCAGAGAGAGAGGGGGAAGCAGGCTCCCCGCTGAGCAGAGAGCCCGATGCGGGGCTCAATCCCAGGACCCTGAGATTATGACCTGAGCCGAAGGCAGAGGCTTAACCAACTGAGCCACTCAGGCGCCCCTCAGATTTGTTTTTTAAACAAAGGAGAATTTCTCTGGATAGATATTGGCATTGTCAAAAAGCAGTGTTTTTAGGAATAGTCTGAAAACATGGTGTAGGTTGCAGTGAGAAAGAGACTGGAGACCAACTTTGAGGCCATTTGTGATGTTGGATAGGAATTCTTGAGACACTTATGAGACAGTTATGTCCTATAAAATAATTAATATTTCCTTATATGTAATTTATTACATAAAGATGCTTCTTAAGCCCTAGTGTTTGAACATAATGATATGGTTGTCTTTTTCAGTATTTATTTAATTTTCCATGGCATTTTGTTATTGATCTCATGACTTTTCTGTGAGATCATGGTTTAAATTTTGAATACATTTGTTCTTCCCTTATTTGCTTTTTAATTGTTAATGTCAAGCATAGCATGTGAGCCATTTCTTGTTGCTATGCAGCTGCTAAATTCAATACTTAATAAAAGTGAGTAGTATTAAATTCAGCCAATAGAGGGTAACAAAATATGGCTTTACAGTTTTTAATTGATAATATTTGTAAGGTTTAACATATGGTACAGATACGAGCAAAATAGGGGTGACTTTTTAAAAAAAATTTATTTATTAGAGCACAGGCATGAGCAAGGGGAAGGATTAGAGGGAGAAGCAGACTCCTCGCCAAGCAGGAAACCTGATGTGAGACTCGATCCCAGGACCTAAAGCTGATGACCTGAGCCAGAGGCACTCCGTTAACTGACTGAGCCACCCAGGTGCCCCTATGGGTGATCTGTTTACAGTTGCATTTTGATCAGAGTTTGGTAAAGCACCAGATTTTTTCTTGTTTGATTCCTTTTGATCTTTTCCCTTTCATGGTTTTTTAACCCACTGAGCCACCCAGGCACCCCTTTTCATGGTTTTTTGATATGTGATTCAGTTTTTGTTAGTGTCTGTGTGTTATTGATGAATTTTTTTTTATAGTTTTCTTATTTCAGAGTCTGTTCTTTTGTAATTTTTATAATTTTCTTTCTCAAAGCTTCTATTTGCCTTTTTTTTTTGTTCGGAGTATTATTTCTCGCTATATTTACATTTTTCCTTTTCAAGAATTTATGCTTCGTATACAAGTTTGGAATTTGTTATAATTTCATACAAACCCGGGCGCCTAGGTGGCTCAGTTGGTTAAGCAACTGCCTTCGGCTCAGGTCATGATCCCAGAGTGCTGGGATCGAGTCCCGCATCGGGCTCCCAGCTCCATGGGGAGTCTGCTTCTCCCTCTGACCTTCTCCCCTCTCATGCTCTCTCTCACTGTCTCTATCTCAAATAATAAAAAAAAAAATCTTATAATTTCATACAAACCCAAGTGAAAGCATATTTATTAGATAGGCTCTTTGGGACAAGAGCCACCTGTAATCTCCTTCAGTTAATTGCATTGCATGCTTGGTACTTCAAGGTATTAAAATAAAATGCTTTCATTAATATTTGTAAAATAGGAAGGTTTTAGAGTTGGAGACAGACTATGGGATTCATTTAAGGGAATAAAAACAACAACTAATGTTGAGAATATTTAGTTTGCAGGCCCAAGATAGCTAGGATCTAGCAATTCCTTTTCGTTCTCTTACCACATCTCCCTAACCTCTAAACCCCTATTTCAACCCTTTCCCCTCCCTCGTACGGGGAGGAGATGCCATAGTAAATTAGTGAAACATGTTCTAATTCTAGTAGGCAAATAGTAAACAGGCACAGATAACTCCAATTTGCTTGAATGGGTAGCTTGATATTGTTAATGTCCTTGAAACAATTTTGATGGGAAGAAATTAAAGAGTTGAAAAACAATTGCTCTTTGACAATAAATGAAAAATCTAGAATCTAGAAAATAGTGTAGAAAAATAAGCTCTTTAACTACAGTGTAGATAATGCAAACTCTGCAAATTACTCAATTGAAAACAGTGGCTTAATACTGTGGACCAAAAAAAAAATCCCTTACACTGCATTTATTATTCTTAAATTTCAGTCTTTTTTATTTTTTTATGATCTCATTTCTAACAAATCTCTACACCCAGTATGGACCTCCAACCTACAGCCCTGAGATCAAGAGTCTCATGATCCACTAACTGAGCTTTCCAGGCTCCCTTGCGTTATTTAATGAGATAAAATACTGTTTCTAAGGACCGTCTTTCTACCCCTTTATTTTCGAAACCCTTTATGGTGATTGTGGTAAGGAAATGCTAACTGTGTGTGTGGACTTCATATATCCACCTGGGTATAGTATTTTAGTTAATGGGTCTCCTTCCCTTTTGACAACAAGAGTACTTAATTTTTTTTAAGTTTTATTTAATTAACATATAACATATAGATATGTTATATCTATATAGATATCTATGTTATATGTGACATATAACATATCCAATATTGGTTTCTGGAGTAGAATTCAGTGATTATCATTTACATACAATAAATACATACATTTACATACAATGCTCATCACAAAATATGCCCTCCCAAATACCCTTCACCCATCTGTCCCATCCCCCCACCCATAGCACTCCATCAACCCTCGTTTGTTCTCTCTCATTACGATTGATTGATTGATTGATTTTTAAAGATTTTATTTATTCATTTGAGAGAGAGAGAGAGATCACAAGTAGGCAGAGAGGCAAGCAGAGAGAGAGGGGGAAGCAGGCTCCCTGCTGAGCAGAGAGCCTGATGTAGGGCTCGATCCCAGGACCTCGATCAGATCATGACCTGAGCTGACCGCAGAGGCTTTAACCCACTGAGCCACCCGGCGCCCCTCTCAATAAGATTTTCTTATGGTTTATTTCCTTCTCTTCCTTTCCTTCTCTCCTTCCCATATGTTTATCTGTTTTCTTTCTTAAATTCCACATATGAGGGGGCGCCTGGGTGGCTCAGTTGGTTAAGCAACTGCCTTTGGCTCAGGTCATGATCCCGGAGTCCTGGGATCGAGTCCCACATCAGGCTCCCAGCTCCATGGGGAGTCTGCTTCTCCCTCTGACCTTCTCCCCTCTCATGTTCTCTCTCACTGTCTCTATCTCAAATAAATAAATAAAATCTTTAAAAAAAAATTCCACATATGAGTGAGATCATATATTTGTCTTTCTCTGACAGACTTATTTCACTTAGTATAGTAATATACTCTAGTTCCATCCACATCCTTGCAAGATTTCATTCTTTTTGCTGGCTGAGTAATAATCCATTGTAACTTTTTAAAAAATTAATAAACCTGTAAATGATAGTAGACTATGCGACAAAATACATAGTGCCCCAAAATACATAGTACGTACTAGAAATTCAGTAACGGTTTTTGTATTTTCTTAATTACAGTAACATTTTTATGCATTTGAAAATTATGTACACAGAATATAAAGACCTATTCTTTCTGAAGCTCATGCTTTAAGTTCGCATGGATTCATGGACCCCTTGTAACTGAGCTCCCAGTGAGGTCCATAGTTTGGGAACCACTACTCTTAACCCATTTCTGTTATGTTCTATAAAGGTACAGTCTCATTCCCTTTCTTCTTTCCCCTCCATTTTCTCTTAATGAACCATAGGGAAACAGCAAGATGGCCAAGATTTCTTTCTTTTTTTTTTTTTTAAAGATTTTTATTTATTTATTAGAGAGCGAGAGACTGAGAATGAGAGGGGAGAAGGTCAGAGGGAGAAGCCTACTTCCCGCAGAGCGACGAGTCCAATATGGGACTCGATCCCGGGACTCCGGGATCATGACCTGAGCCGAAGGCAGTTGCTTAACCAACTGAACCACCCAGGCGCCCAAGATGGCCAAGATTTCTAAATTGTTTTTCATTGAGTTGATCAGCAATATTTGAAGTAATAAATCAGAAAAGTTTTTATATACTGGTGAAAGGTGATAATATTCTAAATATTTATGTATAGGTATGTATGAATTTTTTGTGTGTACAGGTAGTGGGTTCTACCTTCATAAAAGAACCAGCAAGTAGTTATTGTGGCAATGTGAAATAATTACAAAGTTGTTTTCTTTTAAAATATTATGTTGTGGCCTTTTTCTTCAGTGATAAAGCTGTTCTCAGTGAGGATTTTCCTTCTTCAAAAACGGTTAGCTTGGGGATGCCTGTGTGGCTCAGTCGTTGGGCATCTGCCTTCAGCTTTCCAGAGTCCTGGGATCAAGCCCTGCATTGGGGGTCTCTGCTCAACAGGAAACCTGTTTCTTTCCCTCTCCCACTCCTCCTGCTTGTGTTCCCTCTCTTGCTGTGTCTCTTTCTGTCAAATAATAAATAGAAAGTCTTAAAAAAAAAGGTAGCTTGAAAAACCTGTGACCTCATTTGATATTCAGAAACATGCTATTTAGATTAATCTAGAATGCTGTGGAAATATTTAAACAATTTGACCTTTTATTGGGAAAGGTGCCTTTTTAAAAATGGAATTTGGACATTTATATAAGGAGGTATTTGGGATTTTTGTAAAATGATAAGAGAACCTGTGAATTTCCATTCTTTCATTGGTTATTTCTACTGTTTGTTTTGTATTGTTCTTGAGTGTGCTTTGAATTTGTATTGAATGTTAATCATGGACAGAAGTGCAAATGCTTCTTTTAAATTTGTCATTGACACTCTTTCCTCAGCATCCTGTCAATAATAACCTAGAGATCCTTGAGAACTGGCAGAATACACTATCATTTTTTCAGCAACAGATTGATATTACATTACTGTAGGGAGTATTATTGTAATATGGATTTTTTTTTTATCCTTCCAGGGTTTGAAAGTATTCTTGAAGGGCTGTTTGGACCTGCATTATTAAAAGATCTCAGTTTATTTAAAGGTATTCAAATTATTATTTTTTTTCCTTTGGTATTTCAAATTCTTCCTGGTGACATGTATGATACTTTTGTGATTTAAGCCTCCATCTCCTTTTTATTCAATTTTATGTGAGTTAAAGCTGTATCTTTGTAAGCATCTTTTTGTGTTTAGTTGATAATGCAAATACATGTATTAGTAAGGTATATATACTAGTAATTAAGCAGTTATTAAGAATTTTAAGACAAATAAGGAAACTGTCTACTACGTAGGGTTTTTGTTGTTGTTGTTAAAATAAATATTTTTTATATTCTCATTTGTTCCCTAAAAAATTCCTTTTCTTGACTGTTAATTTAGTATTCCAACTATTTTTGCAGACTGTGAACCTGAAAACATTTCTGATTGGACTTTTGATGAAAACTGTCTATTCTGTTGCTTGAGAAGAGATAAAGTAAAGGTAACCAAAAAACTTGTGTGGGACTTATCTAGCGTGGTATTTTATAGTTTTTATTATTTTCAAAATTTGATTACTTTGTTGGAGGATTTATAGGAAAAGGAAGGCATGATTCCGTATTTATTTATGAAAGATTTGATAGTAACTCAGTTTTGCCATTTAGATTGTTTCTAGTATGTAACTCAGTTTTGCTATTTAGATTGTTTCTAGTATGTTGATTAGGCTATTCAGAAATCTATATCCCAACGTGCATTGCTTTATATAGTTCACTAGGCAGAATAATTAGCTAGATCTCAAACTGTTGGATGTATTTTAAATATGAAATACATGATAATTCAAGCAATGGGAGTCATTTGTACAAAAAGCAGTAACATGGATCTGGATCAAGTAGTTACTAATTCATATAGATTTATGACAAACTATGGTTTATGCTGTAGTAGAAAATGTTTTTTCATCCTATTTGAGCATGAATGCTGTTTGTATTTAATTGTAGAAATTGGCTGTACTTTGGATTTCTGTTTTTACTGCTTTGTGTTAAACATAAATGAAGTTTTGGTTTAGAAACATTTTCAGTTGCTGGAAATATTAATAATGGCTTCCTATCTTACATTTCTTTTTATGGTACTTCTGTTCCCTGTTTTATTTTATTTTTTTTTAAAGATTTTTATTTATTTATTTGACTTTTATTTATTTATTTGACAGAGAGAGAGATCACAAGCAGGCAGAGAGGCAGGCAGAGAGAGAGGAGGAAGCAGGCTCCCCGCCGAGCAGAGAGCCCAGTGTGGGGCTCAATCCCAGGACCCTAAGATCATGACCTGAGCCGAAGGCAGAGGCTTTAACCTACTGAGCCACCCACGCGCCCCTTATTTTGTTTTTTTTTTAAGTAGGCTCCACGTCTAACATGGATCCCATTGCTGGGCTTGAACTCATGACTCTGAGATCAAGACCTAAGCTAATTTCAAGAGTCAGATGCTTAACCGACTCAGCCACGCAGGTGCCCCTGTTCCCTCTTTTATTTTTATTTATTTTTTAAGATTTTGTTTATTTGTTAGCAGGGGTTAGGGGTAGAGGGAGAAGCAGACTCCCCACTGAGCAGGGAGCCCAGTGTGGGATTCGATCCTGGGACACGAGGATCATGACCTGAGCTAAACGCAGACACTTAACTGACTAAGCCACCCAGGCACCCCCCTGTTCCCTGTTTTAAAGCTTTGGAAATATTTTTAATTCCTCTCACCACCCTGTACACTTCTAATAGGATCATTGACCAGGTTTCATAAATTCTTCCCTCATATAGAGTTTCATTCTTTTTTCTTTCCACAGTCATTACTGTAGTTCACACTACTAGCATTATTTCTGGACTACTGAAATAACATGATTGGTCTCTTTTAGTTTTTTTCAGTCTTTTAAACACTGCTACAAGTTTAAACTCCTTCCCCCAACCCTCATCCCTCAAATAGTGTGAAAATGTTTCCAGTGACTTTTTGATTGTATTCTAGATTCATTAGCCTAATGTTCTCTGCCTCAGTACTCTCCACAGGTCAGTCCTCTTGTCTTTCTAATGATGCCCCACAAGTCTTCTGTACAGTTTTCTTTCAGACAAACTGGTGCAGTCATTTGTAGTAAACAACATGCTTTTACTACTTAGACTGTAGCATTGCATACCACTCGTTCTTTATAGCTTGAAATTCCTCTGCCCTTACTTATTTATTAGCTTAAGCTTCCCTCCTCCTGTCAGTACCAGTGGTACACCTCTGCTCTTATTGCTGTTTTAACCCTTTACACTGTTGTAGTATCTGTAACAATTATTTGTCAATAGTATGCTTTATTTTGTTCCCATTTTTCTGTTTGTATCTTATGTTCTTAAGTACATTGTCAACCTCTGAACACTGTGAACCATGTTGTATATTCTTTGTTATGCCTCCTTGTAACCACTGTACCATTATTTACCATTGTTGGCAAGTTGCTTTAAAATTTGAAAGCCAATTTAAGGGCTTTTTGGTGTTCTTTTGTGGCTTCCTTTTCTTGCTTACTACATGAAAAGTTGTTATTGTGACTGTCCAGAAAGGTGTATGTTATTACTGAATTAATGTGGAGAGTGTTTTGAAATTTAATGTGGTTTGAGAAAGACCATAAATTAAGCAAATTATCAATGAAGTTGAGGTTGATCATTTTAAACTGTGTGGGTGTGTGCATGCACATGCATGCATGTTGTGACTATTGAACAAGTCATTTAAGAGGCATTTTCGTGGAAGAGGAGCAGCTATTAATTACCTTTTATAGGGTAGGATTGGGAGGAAAGCCCTTCTGTGTTCAGTAATTGAGTACAGTATATTCTTGTAATATGATTGAGTTTTCCATTGCTATATGAAGTAAAATATTGTATGAATATTTTTAGAAGACAGAAATAGCAAGGCATGGAACCATGTAGTTTTTAAAACAGCTGTTCTTATTATTTTTATTCCTCAATTTCTAGTTGCTTTTCTAATTAGAAGGAATATTTCCATTTGACAAATTAGCTAGTTCTGGAAAAGCTGATATTTTCCATTAGACACTTCACTGTTTATCTTTGGCATTTATTTTTTTTCAGAGACAGCCATAACATCTAGAGCAGAAAACAGGAAAAGCAGAGAGCTTATTAGAAGATGTAAATTGTCAAGTATGTATCTCTAATTGTGTTAGACTTAAAGTGATTGAACTGAAACTTTTTGAAGGCACTTTAAGCATCTTATCTGAAAAGGACTAGAATGTAGAAGTAAATATATCCAGTGAGTTGAAGCTTGTACTTCTCAAGGCTGGCTTTAAGAATCCAAGAGGACCATAGAGTTGCGGGTCCATCTCTGCGCTCTTTATTCTGTTCCACTGGTCTATGTGTCTGTTTTTGTGCCGGTACCATGCTGTCTTGGTGATCACAGCTTTGTAGTAAAGTTTGAAATCAGGCAATGTGATGCCCCCAGCTTTGTTTTTCTTTTTTAACATTTCCTTAGCAATTCTGGGTCTTTTCTGGTTCCATACAAATTTTAGGATTGTTTGTTCCAACTCTTTGAAAAAAACTGGTGGAATTTTGATCGGGATGGCATTGAAAGTATAGATTGCTCTGGGCAGTATAGACATTTTAACAATGTTTATTCTTCCAATCCATGAGCATGAAATGCTTTTCCACCTTTTTGTGTCTTCTTCAATTTCTTTCATGAGTGTTCTTTTTTTTTTTTTTTTAAAGATTTTTATTTATTTATTAGAGAGCGAGAGACTGACAATGAGAGGGGAGAAAGTCAGAGGG
>CM052812.1:47277909-47380847 GCA_028533885.1 Nasua narica
TCGGTGTTTACCCCAAAGAAGCAGATGCAGTACAAAGAAGGGCCACATGTACCCCAATGTTCATAGCCGAAATGGCCACAATAGCCAAACTGTGGAAAGAACCAAAATACCCTTCAAAAGATGAATGGATAAGGAAGATGTGGTACATCTATACAATGGAATATTATGCCTCCATCAGAAAGGATGAATATCCAACTTTTGTATCAACATGGACAGGACTAGAAGAGATTATGCGGAGTAAAATAAGTAAAGCAGAGAGAGTCAATTATCTTATGGTCTCACGTGTGGAGTATAAAGAAAATCATGGAGGGTATTGTGAGAAGGAAGGGAAGCGTGAATGGGGGGAAATCGGATGGGGTGATGAACCATGAGAGACTGTGGACTCTGAGCAACAAACTGAGGGTTTTGGAGGGGAGGGGGTTAGGGGGTGGGCGAGCCTGGTGGTGGGTATTGAGAAGGGCACGTACTGCATGGAGCACTGGGTGTGGTGCATGAACAATCAGTCTTGTAACACTGAAAAATTAAACATATTTGGGGAGAAAAAAAATACAGTACAGTACTGAAAAGGTTAAAAAAAAAAAAGAAAAGAATCCAAGAGGAAATCTCTGCAGAGTATGGTAATAGTCAGTAGGTGGCGGCATAGAGCATAATAGTGGAATCTTGAGTTTCAAGGTGGCCTGATGAGATATCCAGATATTTGGAAAAGCTGTTAGAAATATTGGTCTGATAGTTGGGAATGAAATGGAAGTTATGCATATTTTTTCTTTTGGAGTTTTGAGTAGATACCACAGCTGTTAAAATGGATAAAGTAAATGCATACGATTTATTTATATTTACTTTATAAAATATATAGGTAAAAAAATACAAAGTAATCTCTTGGGAGAATAGAACAGGGATTCACCTGGAGATAAGTAAAACAATTGTTGATCTACCCTTCAAGATGCTATAGTTGTTAGAAAATAAAATTTTTAAGGGATAGGAAAGTAACATCTTTGGAACATCTGTGTGCCAGTTACTTTTATTTGTTCCCATTTAAATACTCACAACAATTGTATACAGTTAGTTAAGGGCATCCCAATTTTAAAAATGAGAAATTGGAAGGGTTTGAGAGACTATTACAGGCAACATCACATGGCTGGAATTTGATTGTGTTTTTAGAATACGTGCATTTTGATAACGTAACTAGGAACAGGGTCACAGAAAGTGGAGAACAGGAATTAAAGTAGAACCTGGAATGACCCAGTTTGAAAGAGAGAAGAGAAAAAGAATGGAGATGGACATGAGTGTATTTGAAATAGTCAATCTCAGGTATGCCTAGGAATCTGCTAGTGAGTACGTGCCTCACTGGCTGCCTTCTTTCTTTTCTGTTGGACACATACTAGGCACTCTGTAAAATATTTACTAAATGAGTAACTTTACTAAATAAGTTTTAATAAACTTGAAGAATTATATTAATAGCTAACTTTTGAGTGTTTACATGTGACAAGTATATACACAGTTTTCTGTGTTTATTCACTCATGAGGCTTTTATACTTTATCTTCTTCTTTAAAATAATTTTAGACTTATAAAACAGTTGCAAAAACAAAAGAGTTAATGTATACCCTTTACCCAAACTTTCTAAATGTTATCATCGTATGTAACCACAGTACATTTATAAAAACCAAGAAATGGTTCAGTGGGTTAAAGCCTCTGCCTTCGACTCAGGTCATGATCTCAGGGTTCTGGGATGGAGCCCCACAGTGGGCTCTCTGCTTAGCGGGGAGCCTGCTTCTTTCTCTGTCTTTGCCTGCCTCTTTGCCTGCTTGTGATCTCTCTTTGTCAAATAAATAAAATCTTAAAAAAAAAATCAAGTTAACATTGATGGCATATTATTTAATCTAGAAACCTTTCACAGTTAGCCAGTATCTCAGTAATGTTATGTTTCTGGTCCAGGATCCAATCTAGGATCATACTTTGTATTTAGTTGTCATGTATTCTTAGTCTCCTTTAGTTTGGAATAGTATTTTTTGCCTTGCCTTTCATAAATTTGAAGAATACTGAGATGGGTTTGTAGAACGTTCCCTTGATTTAGGTTTGTCTGATGATTCCTCATGATTGATTTTTAGGTCATGCATTTTTGGCAAGAATTCCACAGAATAAGGTATCATCCTTAGTGCACCCTATCAGGAAACACCCGGTGATGTTTACCTTGATCAGTTAGTTAAGGTGATGTCTGCCAGTTTTCTCTATTGTAAGGTTTCTATTCTTTTCCCCTTTCATACTTAATAGATACCTTGTAGAGAGATACTTTGAGATTTTGTAAATATCTTTCTCATCGTACTAGTTTCTTATCATATACTAATTTTAGCATCCATTGATTAATGTTGCTTAAAAAATTACTACCTCGTGTTTACCAAATGATGATTTTTCTATTATTCTGCTTCTGTTAGTTGGAATTCTACTCTAAGGAAGAGCTTTCCCTTCTCCTCTATATTTATGTGTCTATTTGTTTACCTGTCAATATGGAATCGTGGATTCTTATTCTGTGGATTATAATTCATTACAATCTTTTTTTTTTAACATTTTTATTTTATTTTATTTTAAAGATTTTTATTTATTTATTTATTAGAGAGAGAGAGACTGAGAATGAGAGGGGAGAAGGTCAGAGGGAGAAGCAGATTCCCGCAGAGCCGGGAGTCCGATATGGGACTCGATCCCGGGACTCCGGGATCATGACCTGAGCCGAAGGCAGTCGCTTAACCAACTGAGCCACCCAGGCGCCCTTTATTTTATTTTAAAGATTTTATTTATTTATTTAACAGAGAGAGAACACAAGCAGGCAGAGAGGCAGGCAGAGAGAGAGAGCAGGCTCCCCGCAGAGCAAGGAGCCCGATGCAGGACTCCATCCCAGGACGCTGGGATCATGACCTGAGCCGAAGGCAGCTGCTCAACCAACTGAACCACCCAGGCGTCCCCAATCTTTTTTTTTTTTTTTTTTAATAGTTCAAATTGTCCTAAATTTGGCCATTAAGAGCTCTTTCAAGTTGGTTCCTCATCTTTTTTTGACATGTTTATATACTTCTTTTTAATAGTATCTTTCTTTTTGGCACAAGAACATATCCCAGACTTATCTTTGCTTTCTCTGTCTCAACTCTGGATTTCTCCAAAGAATCTTAGTTTCTTTTATTTAGAGAATTGTATAAGAAAGCAGGGTCTAGGCACTTAGGTATCTTTATTGATACTAGGGGGTCATTACATCTAAGTCTCCTCAGTTGCCTGAGCTAGGAAATATGTATTTTTACTTAAATATATGTACATATACATCTATATCTACTAAAAACCATTTTATGAGACTTTTATTAATTGCCTCAGTTAATTTTATTAATTGTGCTGATAGTATGAAGAGTCTAGTTGATAGTATGAAGTAGTGAGAGGGTGTTGGAGAGATAGAAAAACAAGAAATTGGGGCACCTGGGTGGCTCAGTGGGTTAAAGCCTCTGCCTTCAGCTCAGGTCATGATCTCAGAGTCCTGGGATTAAGCCCCGCATCGGGCTCTCTGCTCAGTAGGGAGCCTGCTTCCCCCTCTCTCTCTGCCTGCCTCTGTGCCTACTTGTGATCTCTCTCTCTGTGTCAAATAAATAAATAAAAGCTTTAAAAAAATAAAAAATTGCATTCAATACTTACTATCCCTAAAAATGGACTAATTCTAAGTGATAAATAAATCTGTGGTGTAGCTGTGCTTGTTTAGCTGAGATAGAGTAGAGATAGCTCTTTTAAAGAGCATGGATGTTTTGCTAGGTAGGGATGATGGGAGATAAGATGTTATTTTAGGACTGTTTTAAGAAGACAGGTCTTAAAAAAAAAGACAGGTCTTAAGCTGTATTTTGAAAAATACATAAGCAGAGATGAGAGGAGCATATCCTAGGTGGAGCAGAACATTTATTTTTGGATATAACTAGAGATAAGTTTAGAGCCAGATCATACAGATACCCTTTATTGCCCAGCTAGCTGAAGAATCATGTAATGAGGTTTTTTTCATATTTATTATTAGTCTGTCATGTTGCATTTAGTCTGAACATTTCATAATTTCTTCTGGTTCATGAGTATACATTAATTAGAAGTTTAGGTACATCCTTTTAACATTTTATTTTTATTGTTACTTTAGCACATTGAGAGTTTATAGTTAGAACCAATGGTAAATCTTACTATTTTCTCATTGTAATCCACAATATGTATTTATGTCCAGTATTTTAGTTTGGGTATATTCATTGCTTCTTGATATAACTTGTCCATCATCTTGTCCCAGAGTACCACAGATCATTCAGTATTCGTAGTATGTACTATATAAAAGGAATGTTGGAAAAAATAATAATATAGTGCATATCTATTAGGGATGAGAAAGAATTATGAGAAGTTTAAAGATTACTTATTTATGAGATTTAAATAGATACAGGGCAGAGTTAAACAGATACCACAAGTTAGTACATGATGAATTAATTGCTCCATTAACTCTACAGGTTTAAATTGTGAGACTTAACCTAGTACTTCAAAGGCCTTTTATATAGATTATTTTAAAAGATTAAGGAAAACCACTTAGTGAATCAGTGCTCAGTCCAGGATCCCATTAAATATTGAAGTGGGTTTTTTGAACTCCTACTCATCTGTGGATTTTTCCCTAAAACAAATAGGCCTTGATAAACCAGTAGTTGGTAGTTATCTCTATTGTGTTAAATTTTATGTGGTCAAGAGTTAAGCAATGGACTAATCATTTGGCACGTTTATTAAATGTCTGGATCTGTGGTAGGCCAGAGAGTATACCAAACAAAGAACTAAAACACTGATTCCTTCTTATGGACTATTGGTGAGACCTTGGGTGGCTAATGCAATTAAAGGAGATTTAAATTAGGGAGTAAAATCATCCATCAGACATGTCCAGAACCAAAGCTCTAAGGTAGGTAGGAAACATTGAGAGTAAAATCCCTTCCTTCATTCTAGTGTATACTATTCGAAAAGATAGTAATACAAGAAAATTTAAGTAAGAAGGCACTTGAGAGGTGAAGTGGGTGACACTTAATCAAGGAAATAGAACGTATCCTGATCCCTAAAAGGCTCTGTGTTTTAGAGTGATTGGTTTGGTAGGCCTTTTTAGGTTGTAATATAGAGGAATTTATAGTTAGAAAATTAGAGAAAGCTCTTGTAATAACCCAGAAAATAAGCCTGAATTAGGGTTGTTGCTGTGAAGATATATAAGGTAGGTGTTCTATGTAAGGAATCTAGAATAAAGAAGTGTCGAAGCTTAGTGATTACGTGAGTTTATAAATAAGGGAGAGAGAAATGATACTGACATAAAGCTTTCCAAGCCAGGATGACTTAGCATGGTGAATTAATAGAAGTCGAGAAGTGAGAAGGGGAAAGGTGTGGTGGCCAATTTTTATAGCAAGGATAATGAGATTATTAGTAAAAACAATTTGTGGTGAAAGCAAACATTTAATTGGAAGTGTCCAATAGACAAGAGTTGTGGAAAAGGAGTTGAAATAAGAGGTCTGAGCTGAATACATATTTGTAGGGTTGCTGCATACATGTGGTGATTGGAATGCTGGAGCAGATCAATCTTTGGTGAAGGATAAAATGCAAAATACTAAGAGCTCAAGAACTGAAGACCTTCATTTTAGGAAATAGAAGAATCAGATTGAAATCAGATTGAAAGGAAGAGAGAATCATAGAATGAATGAGTTACCCATCTTGGATCAGATACTTCCCTGGTCCCTACTGAGTAATGAGTATGACTGTGAGTTGTGTTTGTTGTACTAATATGAATTCCTATGCTGTTTCCCCAAATGGGCCCTAAATGCATTGACAAGTACCCCCAAACATACTACAGTGGGCTTTGAGAGAAAAGCTTCTCAAGAATATTGGCTGTAGGAGCCAGACTATAAGTCTGACAGGGTTAATGAATAAATAAATGTTGTGGGAGTTAAGAAATGGATATAGTCTACTAGTTTGAAAAGTTGTCACTGACAGGAATGATAAGAGAACAGAACCAGAGAAAGAATGGGCAATTGGTTTAAGTAAAGATTTTTGTGGGGAGCAGGAGAAAACCTATGTAATGTTTATACCCTTGGAAGAAAAGAAGCTGGAATAAAGAAAGAGATTAAGGTTATTAAAAGGTGGGAACAGTTGAAGAAGGCAAGAATATAAGAAAATCAACAAAGGGATTCCTGGGTGGCTCAGTCAGTTAAGTGTCTGCCTTTGGCTCAGCTCATGATCCCAGGGTCCTTGAATTGAGTCCTGCATTGTGTTCCTTGCTCAGCAGAGAGCCTGCTTCTCCCTCTGCCCTTCTCCCACTTGTGTGTGCGTGCACGCATGTGCGCAGTCTCTCTCCCTCTCTCACAAATAAATGGTTTGTTTAAAAAAAATCATTTTTTTCCTTTTCTTTTTCTTTCTAAACCATCGACAAATTAGTTACTGAATAGTAATGGGAGATTCCTATTGAAATAATACAGTCAGTATATTTATGGGAGTTAATAGTTGGCAGGAAATAAATGAGGCAAGAATACCTAAGTATAAGAACACTGCCTAACTGACTTGCTCACACTGAGGGCAAAGAAAAGTGAGGAGTTCTCAGATGTGAAGGTGATGTTTAAAAAAACAACATGGAGAAATAGGCTATAGTAACTGTACTCCTCGTTTGAACTGCTACTTGCAGTTTTCTAGTTATACGAGCAAAAAGAAAAAAAAAGATACTTTCAAGAAAATTAATAAGATTGCCTCTTCTGGCAGTGCCTTTTTTTAACCATTTTTTTTTTAAGTTTTTGTTTATTTATTTGACAGACAGAGAACACAAGCAGGGAGAAGTGGGAGAGGGAGAAGCAGGCTTCCCGCCAAGCAGGGAGCCCGATGTGGGGCTCGATCCCAGGACCTCGGGATCATGACCTGAGCCAAAGGCAGACGCTTAACGCCTGAGCCACCCAGGAGCCCCTTTTAACCATTTTTTAAAAATGGAGATATAATAGACATATAACATTAGTTTCATATATATAACAATGATTCAGTATTTATATATATTGCAAAATGATCACCACACAGTTAAACAGTTAACATCCATAACCACACATAGTTAAACAATTTTTTTCTTTTGATGAGGACTTTTAAGATTTACTCTTAGCAACTTACAAATATGTAATACAGTATTATTAACTATAGTCACCATGCTGTACATTACCTCCCCAGGATTTATAAATGTAATTGGAATTTTGTGCCTTTCCCATTATGTGCAGATAGATCACATTTTCCTTTTTCCTTTTTTTTTTTTTTTTTTAAAGATTTATTTATTTGAAAGAGTGTGAGCACAGGGGGGTGGGGGGCAGAGGGAGAGAGAGAGAGAAAGTCTTAAGCTGACCCTGCCCTGAGCATGGAACCTGACATGGCTCAATCCCATGACCCCAAGATCACTATCTGAACCATTAGCCAAGTGCTTAACCAACTGCACCCAGGCATCCCTAGACCACATTTTCTTTATCCATTTCATCCGTCAATGGACACATAGATTGCTTCCATTTCTGGGCTATTGTAAATAATACAATGAACATTGGGGTGCATAAATCTTTTCAAGTTAGTTTTTTAATTTTCTTTGGATACATGTCCAGAAGTGGAATTGCTGGGTCCTATAGTCTATTTTTTATTTTTAGGGGAACCTCCATACTGTTTTCCATAGTGGTTCAGTTTATATTCCCACCAACAGTGCATAAGGATCCCCTTTTCTCCACATCTTCACAACACTTGTTTCTTGCCCTTTTGATAAGTCATTCTAACAGGTGTGAGGTGATACCTCATTGTAGTTTGTTTTTTTTTTAAGATTTTATTTATTTATTTATTAGGAAAGAGAGAGAGTGAGAGAGAGCATGAGAAGGGAGAAGGTCAGAGTGAGAAGCGGACTCCCCATGGAACTGGGAGCCCAATGTGGGACTCGATCCCGGGACTCCAGGATCATGACCTGAGCTGAAGGCAGTTGCTCAACCAACTGCGCCACCCAGGGGCCCCCTCATTGTAGTTTTGATTTGCATTTCCCTCATGGCTCATGATGTTCAGCATCTTTCATGTACCCATTGTCCATCCTTATGTCTTGGGAGAAATGTTTGTTCAGATCCCCTGCCCATTTTTAATCGAATTCTTATTTATCCCTTATCAGAGACATGATTTGCAAATGTTTTCTCCCATTCAGCCAGTTGCCTTTTTACTTAGTTGATAGTTTCCTTTCTGAGCAAAAGCTTTATAGTTTGATGTAGCCTATTTGATACAGTTTTGTTTTTTATTTTTTGTCTTTTTCTTTCTTTCTTTCTCTCTCTCTCTCTTTTTTTTTTTTTTTTGCTTTTGTTACCTTTGCTCTTAGTGTTAAATCTAAAAAATCATCCCAAAGACCGATGTCAGGGGACTTTACTGCCTGTATTTTCTTCTGGAAGTTTTACGGTTTCAGGACTTATGTACAAGTCTTTGATCTGTTCTGAGATTTGTATGTATGGTGGAAGACAATGGTCTGGTTTCATTTATTTGTAATGTGGGCTGTTCGTTTTCCCAACACCATTTATTGGAGAGACTGACCTTTCCCCATGTACATTCTTGGCTCCTTTGTTGTAAATTAATTGCCTGTATATACATGGGTTTATTTCTGGGCTTTCTGTTCTGTTCCACTGATCTGTGTGTCTGTTTTTATGCCAATACCATACTGTTTTCATTACTATGGCTTTATAATACCGTTTGTAATCAGGAAGTGTGAGGCCTCCAGTTTTGTTCTCTTTCCCAGTAATGGATTTTTTAGTAGGAAGAAATTACTAAATGAAGTCTAGATTTTTTTAAAAAAATCTTATTTTTGTCACTGTCATTTACATTTTGTCAATGTAAAAACACAGGAGGTTTTTTTTGGTATTTAAATAGATCTTGAGCTACTTTTCAACTCTAGAATTTTATCATTCTCTGAAAAATCTGTTTTTGGAATATTGCTTGAGGTTTGGTTTGGTTTGGTTTTGTTGAGGAGAAGATTCTTAAAATGTATCAAAGCCCCAAAAAGTTTAGAATGTTCCTGGTTCTACAAAAATTTAGGTTAGAAAGAATCATATTAAATGGAGCCCCCTTAGTGTTTCATTTGAATGTCTTGTGCTGAGTCAGTCATTCTTTCTGGCCGTGGGTGTAGGTCTTCTTTTTTCCTTTCAATTCTTATGAACTGGTATTTGCATATTGGGCTTTCTCTTTGTTTTTTTCACCTCTTAGAGCATATTTGTCCTGCTTCTCTTCCCTATTCCTCTCTTTGCAAGATTTCATTCATTCATTCATTCATTCATTTGAGAGAGAAAGCACATGAGCAAGGGAGAAGGGGAGGGGCGAAGGAGGAGGGTGGATCTGGAGCAGAACCTGTGCTGAGTGTAGAACCTGACGCGCTTCCCCTATTCTTTATTAGATTTCTTTTTTTTTTTAATTTTTATTTATTTATTTGAGAGACAGAGAAAGTGAGAGAGAGCATGAGAGGTGAGAAGGTTAGAGGAAGAAGCAGACTACCCACGGAGCTGGGAGCCTGATGTGGGACTCGATCCCGGAACTCCGGGATCATGACCCGAGCCGAAGGCAGTTGCTCAACCAACTGAGCCACTCAGGCGCCCTCTTTATTAGATTTCTGTCCTTTGCTTTTAGATTGTGCCTTTTGTATTTCTTTTTTTCTATTTTGCTAAAATGTGCATTAATATAATGTTTACTGTCTTAACCATTTTTAAGTGTACAATTCAGTAGTGTTAAGTATATTCACAATTTTTTTTTTTTTGCAATCAAATCCAGAATTTGTTCGATCTTACATTTGCAACTATATCCATTAAATAACTCCCTATTTCCCCATCTCCCAGTCCCTGGCAATCGCTATTTACTTTTTGTGCCTGAGTTTGACTACTGGGTACCTCATATAAGTGAAATCATGCAATATTTTTCATTCCCTGACTGGCTTATTTATTTTACTTAGTGTAACGTCTTTAAGGTTTGCTGTGTTGCAGCATATGTCAGAAATTTCTTCATTTTAAAGGCAGAATAATATCCTGTTGTGTGTATATACTACATTTTGTTTCTCTACTCATCCAACAATGGACATCTGGATTTGTTCCACCAATAGTAGACCCTTGGATGCTTCCATCTTTTGTAAATAATGCCACTATGAACATTGGGGTACAAATATTTCTTCAAGACTGTGCTTTCAATTCTTTTGGGTATAGTTTTGATTACTGTAGCTTTGTAATAGGTTGAAATTAGGAAGTGTGATACCTCCAACTTTCTTCTTTTTCAAGATTGTTTTAGCTCTTTGGGGTCCCTTGAGTTTCCATAGGAATTTTAGGATGGATTTCTGTATTTCTGCAAAAAAATGCCATTGGGATTTTGATAATGGTTATGTTTTAAATCTATAGATAGTTTGGGTAGCATTGACATCTTAACAGTATTAGTCTGCTTTTTTTTCTTTCAAAAAATTTTGTCACTTCCTTATTTCTAAAGTTAAAATCAGTAGCTATGTATTTCATTTTTATTATGTCAAAAGTACCAGCTACTGTGGTTGAAATAAAGGTACTGTGAATGATTAGAAAGTAGTCTTAGCCACAGATGCTATTTTTAAGAAATTTATATTCCAGTGGAGGAGGTGAGGTAAGAAATATATAAATACAATTTTTTTTTAAAAAGATTTTGTCAGAGAGAGAGTGCGCATAATCAGGGGGAGTAGCAGGCCGAGGGAGAAGCAGGCCCTGCTGAGCAAGGAGCCTGATGCGGGACACAATCCCAGGGTCCTGGGGTCATGACCTGAGTTGAAGGTAGATGCTTAACCGACTAAGCCACCTAGGTGACCCCACACATAAATAATTATAATACAGGTCATAAAACTAGTACTATCAGAGTAGTATAGATAATGTGCATAAAAGAATTCAGAAAAAGACAAGATTACCCTTAGCTATGCTTTTATATTATTACTGCCCCAAATATGCAGTTGGATATCCTTGTTTTTAATGGTCTTGGGCATCTAGGGACAGCCAAAGTCATTATGGAGAACAGACTGAAATTCAGAAGTTTTCTGACTGAGTTGTGGATAAGAATGAGGATAGTATAAACTTTTAATTTTTAGCCAGTGGAAGGATATAAGAAACCTTTGGTGTTGACTGTGGACGTGGTTTGCATTTGTCTTTTAATATTTTTAATGACTATACATGTAAAAGGGAAGGAAAGCCGTACCTGCAAATGCTGACTATAGATACTCATGAATTAAATGTAGTGGTAATAATAGTCATTTGCCACTTACATTTTAAGCTTAATTTCCATGAAAAGTAGTAACAATTAGATACATGGATAAGAATCATTCATGGTAGGTTTGTTGTGTATTTTGAATACCATATTTAAATCCTGATGTGTAGTCAAACTTCAAACTTTGTTTCCTATTTAGCTTGATGGTTTGCTTAACAAAATTGATATATGGTAAGAATTGTATTAAGCACAGCATTTTTTTTTTTTAAAGATTTTATTTATTCATTTAACAGAGAGAGAACACAAGCAGGCAGAGAGGCAGGCAGAAGCAGAGAGAGGAGCAGGCTCCCTGCGGAGCAAGGAGCCCGATGCGGGACTCGATCCCAAGACGCCGGGATCATGACCTGAGCCAAAGGCAGTTGCCCAACCAACTGCGCCACCCAGGCGTCCCAAGCACAGCATTTTTTATTTTATTGGTGTAAAAAGCAGTAATTTACATGAAGTAAGGTTTCTTTTTAGATAACTGACCTTAAAGAGTATGAGCATTTAAAATGGTAGAGCCATTTTCCTTAAGACTTGCTGGCATTTAAAATAATAAGATGTAAGAGAGTGGCATTTAAATCAATGAGTTGCATCTTGTCAGCTCTTTTAGTTCATTGCTTGAAATGTCAGTAAACCATAGGTAGCAGACATGGCTGTAGCGACAGGCCCATGATCTACTAGGGTAGACTTGCTAATGTAATTATCACAAAACTTTGCATGCATGCACATGCTTCTAATTCCCAGGTTTTCTATACCATATTGTATGATTTTTAAAAATCATTTAAATTTGGAGAACACATGTACAGAACAAGGAATGGTCTTTGAATTAAATAGGGATGGTCCTAAAATGTTACCCCCTCAGTTTTGTATGAATACTCCTGAACTCTAGGCCATCTGATTTTTCCCAAGTGAAATTTGTTGTTATTTATTCCATTTTCTTTCCTGAGGTGTTCTCTCTCATAAAGAAAATCAGCAACTATGTAAGTGTCCTTCCTCATTCTTATTCTCCAAAACACCAAAACTCGTAAGGTGACAAATGTTAGAGTTACGAAACACACTTAAGGAAATGTTAATCTTTATATTTTGTTTAAAGTTTAATTTTATTAACTCTTGCCCTAAGAACGAACTTCCATGCTGACATACTTCCGTTCCTTTATTTATTCAATAATATCCTTGCTGTTTCAGGGACTACTGGAACTACTTTTGTTACAATTTTTGGAGAAATCTAATAAATTTGGTCAGGGGTCAGCAAACTATGGCATGTCTCCAAGTCCAGCCCCACAACCTGTTTTTGTAATACTCACAGGCTAAAGAGTTGGTTTATTAAAAAAAGGAGTGGGTGGGGAAGATGCAATAAAGACTATATATATCCTTCAAATACTAAAATATTTACTATGCGGCCCTTGATAGAAAATGTCTTCCTCTCTTTTGAATATCTTCTTCAGGTTGTTGAGATATTAAGAGAAGCCTGAAAGTTGTTAACTTCCATTCTTCTTATTATTTTTTAAAAGATTTTTATTTATTTATTTATTTATTAGAGACAGAGACTGAGAATGAGAGGGGAGAAGGTCAGAGGGAGAAGCAGACTTCCCGCAGAGCCAGGAGTCCGATATGAGACTCGATCCTGGGATTACAGGATCATGACCTGAGCCGAAGGCAGTCGCCCAACCAACTGAGCCACCCAGGCGCCCCTCCATTCTTATTATTCTCTTTGCTTTTCTTCTATGTATTGGAACAGCTCATAACACATACAGATAAAATATAATGGCAAGAGAGCAAGGGGTTATGAAGGAGAGGATGGGAGAGACAAGGGAGATCTTGGCTTGTGGGAGAAAAGTATGGTTTAGCATTTGTCCACCTTTTTTACCTTTTTCCTTTGAAATAACTTCACTTTTTAAAAGTTGTTTATTAAGGAGGCTCCACGCCCAGAGTGGGGTTTGAACCCATGACCCTGAGAGCATGACTTGAGGTGAGATCAAGAGTTGGATGCTTGGGGCGCCTGGGTGTCTCAGTGGGTTAAAACCTCTGCCTTCGACTAAGGTCATGATCTCAGGGTCCTGGGATTGAGCCCCACATCGGGCTCTCTGCTAAGCAGGGAGCCTACTCCCCCCCCTCTCTATGCCCACCTCTCTGCCTACTCCTGATTTCTCTCTTTCAAATAAAATCTTAAAAAAAAAAAAGAGTTGGATGCTTAACCAGATGGGCTACCCATGCACCCCAGAAATAATTTCACATTTATCAAAAAGTTGTAAGAATAGTATAAAAACTTTTTAAAAAAGATTTTATTTATTTGAGAGACTGAGAGAGAAAGCACAAATGGGGGGAAAGTTGGCAAGAGGGAGGGAGAAGCAGACTGCTTGCTGAGCGGTCAGACCATAGGATCATGACCTGAGCCGAAGACAGACGCTTAACGAACTGAGCCACCCAAATGCCCAAGAATAGTATAAAAACTTTTAAATACCCTTCACCTATATTTACCAGTTAACATTTTCCCACATTTGCCTTACTATTCACTCTCATTCTTTCTGAGTTATTACATAAAACATTTTCCTGAACCACATCAGGATTTACAGACATCATACTCCTCCTACCTGTCTATTCCTCAATATTTCTTTGTATACTTACCTATTTCCTAAGAATGAGGGTATCCACTTACTAAACTACACAGTACATTTACCAAAAATCAGGCAAGTTAACTTTAATACGGTATTTAATCTGTGACTCTTATTCAGATTTTACCAGTTGTCCCAGTGACAACTGGTTTATAGGTTTATAGGTTCAAAATTAGTTCAAAATTCAATTTAGGATCACTAATTGAATTTGATTTTCTTTCTTTCTTTTTTTAATTAACATATAATGTATTATTTGCCCCAGGGTACATGTCTGTGAATCATCAGGCTTACACATTTCACAGCATTTACCATACATAGCACATACCCTCTCAAATGTCCACAACCCTATGAATTTGATTTTCTATTCTTTAGTCTCATTCAATCTAGAATGGTTTTTCAGACAGATTAATTACTTATTTTAATTTTTTTAAATTCAATTTAGTTAACATATACTATTAGTTTCAGGGGTAGAATTTAGTGATTCATCAGTTGCATAGAACACCCAGTGCTCATTACGTTCAAGTGCCCTTCTTAATGCCCATTACCCAATTATCGAATCCCTCCAGTCCCGTCCCCTCCAGCAGCCCTTAGGTTATTTCCTATAGTTAAGAGTCTCTTATGGTTTGCTTCCTTTGCTGTTTTCATCTTATTTTATTTTTCAAGATTTACTTATTTTTAATGACACTGACATTTTGAAAGAGTACAGGTCATTTGTTTTGTAGAATATCTTTCAGTTTAGGTTTTGTGATGTTTCGTGATTAAATTAATGTGATGATCTTTTAGCAGGAGTATTAAATAAGTGCTATTGTATCCTTGTCAGTGCATCACATCATGAGGCACACAATGTTAGTTTTTTTTTTTTTTTCAATTTATTTATTTTTTAAGATTTTATTTATTTGACAGGGAGAGACATAGCAAGAGAGGGAACACAAGCAGGCGGAGCGGGAGAGGGAAAAGCAGGCTTCCTGCCCAGCAGGGTCCTCGATGTTGGGCTTGATCCCAGGACCCTGAGATCATGACCTGAGCTTAAGGCAGAAGCTTAATGACTGAGCCACCCAGGCCCTCCACAATGTTAGTTTAGTAAGTGGTGTTTACTTTGATCATTTGACAAGGTTTGATGTTCACTAGGTTTCTCCACTGAAGTGGTTCTTTTTCTTCCTTGTAATTAATAAGTAATTTGTGAAGAGATACTTTGAGATTATGTAAATATATCTTCTTTACTAAACTTTCATCCACTTTAGTTTTGGTATTGGTGGTAATTTCTTGCTGAAATCAGTCATTTTCTGATGGCTTGAAAATTGTTATCTTTCTAACTATTATTCCTCTACATTTTTTAGTTCTCTGTATACTGTGAAGAAGAGTTTTCCCATTCCCTCTGTCAGTTTGAAGTAAAAATTCTTAGAAATATATCATTCAGTGTCCCAGATTTGATTAGTGAGAGCCCCTTCAAGCCACCTACTGTGTCCTTCTGACATGTCCCCATAATTTTTTGAGTACTTTAATACTTTCTAGTACAGCAAGATACTCTACATTCATCTTGTCTTTTCCCTGCTCCAGTGCTGGATTTTTTTTGGTGGTGGTGGGGGAGATCTGGTTCTTTGGTGATGCACGTATCCCCTTTTTTGACCAGTTTGCATACAATTTAAAAAAAAAAAAAAAACCCACACACAAAAAAAACCCAACAGAGACCAGCTTTTGGGCAAGACTCAGCCTTATCTTGATTTGTATCTTAAGATACAGCAAAAATAGTGAAAACCAGTGAAATGCCAACAGTTCATGGTGACTGACAGTATATCCAGATTACTATGCAAAAAGTAAATGGCAAGTAAAAAATACTGTTTTTCAACCTAAAAATATGCTTGCTTGAGAACGATATTAATGAGATTTTGAAAATAAGTGTCCCATTTTTTCATGACTCTAAAAATGTAAGTAAGCATCATTTGTTTGATTTCAAGTGCCAGAAATCAGTGATATCAGTATCTTTTATCTTTAATACTATGAACCTGGGGGTGCCTGCGTGGCTCAGTGGGTTAAGCCTCTGCCTTCAGCTCAGGTCATGATCTCAGGGTCCTGGGATGGAGCCCCGCATTGGGCTCCCTGCTCAGCAGGGAGCCTGCTTCCCCCCGCCCTTGCCTCTCTGCCTACTTGTGATTTCTCTCCTCTTTGTCAAATAAATAAAGTAAAAAAAAATACTATGAACCTATTTTTCAGGATTTTTATGAGGTAATATTTATATACAGTAAAATTCATCCACTTAAGAGTTCAGATTAATAGATTTTGGTAAATATATACAGTTGTATAACTATCAGCACAGTCAAGATCAGAAGAGTTCCCTCACCCTAAAAAGCTTTCTCATGTCCCTTTGTAGTCAGTCCCTTTTCTGGAGCCTCCAACTCAATCACTCAAGTTTTACCTTTTCTAGATAGAATTTTATATAATAGGAGTCATAGTGTTGTCTTTTATATTTGACTCCTTTTGTTTAGTATAATTTTTGATATTTATTATTTTTGTATATTCTCTTATTCCTTTTTATTGCTGTGTAGGTCTCCATAGCATTTATCTGCAACTATTTGTTTATCCATTCACTTTTTTATGGACTTCTGAATTGTTTCCAGATGTTGACTGTTAGACTTACATATAAGCCTTTGGACATATATATAGTTTCATCTCTCTTGGGTAAATACCTAGAATCGGACTTACTAGGTAGTATTATAAATGTATATTTAACCTTATACTACCATATGGTTCACCAAATTAATTTAACAATTTTGTGATTCCATCAGCAATGTATGAGAGTTCTACTGTTCACCATTTTGCCAACATTTGATATTGTTAGTCTTTTTTAACTTTAAACATTCTGGTGGGTCTGTAGTGGTGTCTCACTGTGATTTTAATTTTCATTTCCTTGTTGATTAGTGACGTTGAGCATCTTTATACATATTGTATGTGAAACATTTATTTGAATTTTTTATCCATTTTTAAAAAATTTACTAAGTGGTAATAGTTCTTTATACATTCTGTATGAGACTTTTTGTCATTTTTTTCTTTTAAAATTCACGTTTTTTAATGTCCTGTTCAAGAAAATCTCATGCTTGCTTTTAGAAGTTTATTAGTGTTGACTGTTGTATTTTGATATCTGATCCATTTCTAGTTAATTTTTCTGTATGGTGTGACTGAAATGTTGAGATTTATTATTTTTCATAAGGTAATCCAGTTCTAACACCATTTGTTGGGAAGACATTCTTTCCCCCTATTAAATTCCTTGGTACCTTTGTTGCATCAGTTGACAATATACCTGTGGATATGTTTCTGGGCTCTGTGATTTGCCATAGAACTGTAGTTCTATTTTTACACCAATACCAGTGTCTTGATTAGTGTATCTTTATGTCTGAAAATCAAATAGTACTAGTTCTACAACTTTTTCTTTTTCAGGCTTGTTCTGCTAATCTAGGTCTTTCTACATAAATTTTAGAATCAATATATCAATTTTTGAAAAAGCCTTTTAGAATTTTGGTTAGGATTGCATTGAATCCATAGAGCAGTTTTGAGAAATTACCATATTAGCAACATTGAGTCTTCCAGTTTATGATTAGTTTATATCATCTTTATATTTTCTTTAATTTCCCTCAGAAGTGTTTTTATAGTATTGCTTTCCTTCAGCCTGAAGAATTTCCTTTGAGCATTTCTAGTAGTACAAAGAGATAGCAACTCTTAAGTTGTAGGGAAAAGCATAAACTTATTTGAAAACATCTTTTGGATATTTGTTTTATTGGCATTCCCAAAAAGGTAGTAAAAGATAATAAAAGAGATATATTGTATGGATTGTATAGGTAGAGATAACCAAAAGCTTAGTAAAGAACTTGAGATCTATTCTATTGAAGATCCCAACCCATTGGGTATATAGTCTCCTTTTCATGCTTTGGGTGATGGATCATCATACCATACAGTGTCAGCTTCTACACCTCTCTGTTCCTCTGCCTATCCTTATCACCTTTACAGCTCTCTTAAAATAAATTACCTTAGAAGAATATTGGAAAATTGACACAAACTTGTGAGGCTATCAGAGAACATAGCAATTGAAAATAGATGACCTACGCTTTCCCTGAAAGCTGCATACAAATTTAACTTTTATACACACGCATACACACACACAATTTTTCTTCATTTATGCCAGCACTAGCAGTTAGAAAATAAAGGAAACATCCTTTTCATAATGACAATAAAAATGTAAAATAATAAATATGTGGGAACTAATGTTAATAAACAGCAAAATTTTAGTTGAGATCCATTAAAGCCCACTTGGATAAATGTAAAGCAGCTCCTAAAAGAGAAGACTGAATATTTTTTTTTTAAAGATTTTTGTTTATTTATTAGAGAGCGAGAGACTGAGAATGAGAGGGGAGAAGGTCAGAGGGAGAAGCAGACTTCCCGCAGAGCCGGGAGTCCGATATGGGACTCGATCCCGGGACTCTGGGATCATGACCTGAGCCAAAGGCAGTTGCTCAACCAACTGAGCCACCCAGGCGCCCGAGAAGACTGAATATTTTTAAGGGTGTTAAATTCTTCTTGAAATACTTCCTAAGTATAATGCTATTCAGATCAAAACCACAATGTCTTCTTTGGGGAGCTGGTAGTAATGGGAAAAGGGTTGACTAAGTTATTTTAAATATAATCTGAAAAAATAAAACCAGAATAACCAAGACATTTTGGAAAATAAGAATAACGAGTAGGAATTTGACTTCCCAAATACTAAGACTTACTATAAATACATAATAATTTTTAAAATATGATAGTGATGATGCTTTTTTCAGTTCTTTATTAAGGAGAGAGCTTTTAAAAAAACATAACTACTCCCTACTGCAGAGCTACAGAATCAGATGCTTTGATAGTATGTTCTAGGCATATATACTTTTAAAAAGCTCACAGTAGGTAAAAAAAAAAAAAGGAGCAGCAGCTTAGAGTAGATTCTGACAGAATCACCTGTAGCTATGAACATACCAGTCTAGGGGGACCAATTCTTGAATTCTGAAGGAAGCAATTCCTAGGGATATAAGTTCCAATTCATATCTCCAACTTTATTCCTATTATGTTCTGAGCCAACAAGTTGTTCTTTAATAAGTAGAGATTATAACTTTATTTACAGAAAAGTCACATCATTTTGTTATTTTTTTTTTCCATACCATACATAATGACTCCTTTTAAAATTCAGATATGAGGGAGGGGAAATGACATGAATTAATTCTTTTCGTATCTCCCAGCTACTGTGTTAACTTTATTAGCTCTGTGTCATAGGAGCTTTGTTCTTGTTGGTTCATTTAATTTTGGTATGTAGTATGTACAGTGAGGGAGGATGACCTATATTTTGTTTGTACATCATTGCTATAAATTTGGTTTTAAGATTTTATTTATTTATATGAGGGAGAGAGAGCAGGGTGGAGAGCACGGGGAGAAGGAAGGGAAAAGAATCTCAAGCCGACTCTGTGCTGATCACGGAGCCTGATGCAGGCTCAATTTCATGACCTGAGCTGAAACCAAGAGTTGGACACTTAACTGACTGAGCCACCCTGGAGCCCCACATCACTGCTATAAATTATTATTAAGTTTTTAACTTGGTGACCAGATGCAATCAAAAAAGTATGTGATATTGTGTTATATTTTTCATCTTTGGTTATTATTCTGGATAATAATCGAGATAACCTTTTTGTGAGAACTATTTTAAACTATTTTAAAACAACCACTTAAAAAAAATAATAAAACGACCACTTAAGGGCATACAGCAAATGGAGAACCATTTGTTCAAAAAAAAAATCTAAATCTCAGTAGAAACAATGGGACTCTGGTGTTTGACCCATGTGACACACTCCCACCCACCTCACTGAGCTCAACTTGAGGGAAGTGCTGCTGTGAGCAGGAGGAGCAGACTGTGGGCTTTTCTCATACTTTCTAGCTTCATGTTGCAGATGCTTTTTTCCAGGCAGCTGAGGTCGAAAAGCCTAGTGTTCCCTTCCTTCACTCATTCTTTACTCAGAGTCTACTGACTCTGGACGTCTACTCCAGGTGCAGCAGATTAAGAATACTGAGCTTTGGGCCAGGCATCATTCATAAGGCAGAAGTTGTATGCCAGGAGAGGCAACTCATCCAGCACCCCTCTCATAAAGCATAGATGTCACCCTGAGAGAAGTGGTTTATTGTCCCAGTCCCCAATTTCTGTGCAGTGGCACAGTTTCTTCCAAAGGTAAAGGCAGGCTTTGAGAACAGAGAACTCTGTAGCTCTCTTAAGGATTACAAAAAGTTCATGAAGATTTTTGTGGTGAACAATTAAAAGGCAGATGTTATGTTCATGGTTCTAGTAGCAACAAGTGAAATGACAGACCGGTTAGAATTTTTACCAGAAAAGAGAGAACCGGAAAAAAAAAAAAAGCTAAAAGAGCCCTACTGGGATTGGAGTAAGCCTCAAAGACTGGCAGAGAGACCCCACTTTTATTGGAACAGAGAGTGGTAGAATTCATGTGCCATGGTGGGGCAGAAACACACCAGTGAAACAAATTAGTAGAGGCTAACAGCTGGATGTGTGCTACCACTATGGGCAGATCAAGAAGCTTCTAAAGGGAAGACCTGAGAAAGAAACTGACAAGAGTCTGACTGAACCCACAGTCATTCCTTGTGGACAGGGAGACTGCATGCTCAAGACAGCATCCCCTGAGAAGTGGTATCAGAGGCTGCACAGTGCTAGTGAAGTAGACTTCCGTGGACCCCGAGATAAAGAAGGACATTTTTTAATGATAAGAGGGTTAATCAGGAAGAAATAATTATATCCTTACCTAACAACAGAGCCCCAAAACGCATGAAGCGGAATGTGACAGAAGTGAGGGGAGAAATAGTTCGACAACAGTAGTCGGATATGTTAACGTTCGTCTTTCAGTAATGGATAAAGCATCTAGGCAGAAGATCAGCAAAGAAGAAAGACTTGAGCAACACTACGTATCAACTAGACCTAACAAGATATTTATATAGAACACTCCAACCAAAAAGAACAAAATACTCATTCTTCTCCACTGTACATGGAACATTCTCCAGGAAAGACTTACTGCTAGTCTTAAAAAAATTAAAGGATTGCACTACAGAGGAATGATATCAGAAATCAGTTAACGAGGAATTTACAAACATGTGGAAATTAAATACCACTTCTAAATAATCAGTAGATCAAAGAAGAAATCGCAAAGAAAATTATAAAATATTTTGAGGGTCACCTGGTGGCTCAGTGGGTTAAGACCTCTGCCTTCGGCTCAGGTCATGGTCCCGGGGTCCTGGGATCGAGCCCCACGGCGGGCTCTCTGCTCAGCAGAGAGCCTGCTCCTCCCCCCGCCCCGCCCGCCTTTCTGCCTACTTGTGATCTCTCTCTCTCTCTGTGTCAAATAAATAAATAAAATCTTAAAAAGTATTTTGAGATAAATTAAAGCCAAAACTTATGAGATGTAGCCAATAGCACCTAGACCAGAATTTATAGCTGCAGATGCCTATATTTAAAAAGATTTTAGTCAAAACCCTTCCTTAAAAGACTAGAAAAAGAAGAGCATACTAAATCCAAAGGAAGTGGAAAGAAGAAAATAATAATGATTAGAGCAGAAATAAATGAAATAATATGGAAAAATAGGGAAATCAACAAAATCAAAGGTTGGCTCTTTGAAAAGATCTAACAAAATTGATAAATGTTTTATCTAGGGCTGATTAAGAGAAAAATACTCAAATTACTAAATTACAAATGATATGGGGGAAATTACTAGAAATAAAAAGAATTTAAGGATAATATATTAGTAGATTAGACAATTTAAATGAAATAAGCAAATGCCTACAAAAACACAAACTATTGAAACTGACATAAGGAGAAATAGAAAATCTGAACCAAGCTGTGTTGTGGGTTGAAATGTCCCCCCCCACCCCAACCACCCCCCAAAAAGACATGTTGAAGTTCTCATCCCTGGTACTTCTGAACATGATCTTATTTGGAAATAGGGTCTTTTCAAGTTAATCAAGTTAAAATGAAGTTATAGTGGATTAGAGTGGGTCCTAAATCCAATGACTGGTATCTTTATATGAAGAGAGATTTGGAGACTGAGAGACACAGGGGAGAAGGTCATGTAAAGATGGAAGTAGATATTGGACTTATACTGTCACAAGCCAAGAAATGCCAAAGATTGTTGGAAACTACCAAAACCTAGGAGAAAACAAGGAAGGATTCTTTCATAGAGCCTTCAGAAGGAGCATGGCTCTGTTGACACCTTGATTGCAGATTTCTAGATTCCAGTGCTCTGAGAGAATAAGATTTTGTGGTTCTAAGCCACTCAGTTTGTGGTAATTAATACATTACAGTAGTCCTAGGAAACTAATGCAAGCTAGACCCAAGTAAAGAGATCAAATTTGTAATTTTAAAACTATCATCAAAGAAAAGCCCATGGCCAGATATCTTCACTGGTGATTCCTATCATATATTTTTATCTTTTTTTTTTAATTTTTTTTCCCCTATCATATATTTTTAAAAGAATTAATACCAATTCTTCACAGACTTATCTAAAATACAAAGGAAGACTTACTAACTTTGTGAGGCCAGTATTATTTGAATACCAAAACCAGACAGAGAAGTCACAAGAACAGAACACTTCAGATGAGTATCACCTATTTATACCAACAACACCAATACAATTCTAAACAAAATATTAGCAAACCAAATCAACATATAAGAGCTGTTATACACCCTTACCAAGTGAGATTTATCTCAGGAATGCAAGGTTGGTTTACATCACAAAATCAATTAATATAATACAGTGCATTAAGGGAATAAGTGATAGGAACCATATGACCATCACAATGGAAACCCCCTCAAAAAGTGACCAGATTCCGCACCTTTTCGTGATAAAAACATGCAACAGACTAGGATAGAAGAGAAATTCCTTAGCCTGACTTTACAAAAGTACATAGCTATGGTGGAAAGCTGAACAGTTTTCCCCCTAAGATTAGGAACAAGACAAAGTTGTCCACTCATTACTTCTATGAAGTATTGTACCTGAGGATCTAGCCTTGGCAATTAGGCAGAAAAAAAAAAAAAACCCAAATTACCGAGATTATGAAAAGTGTCTATTTATAGATGACTAAAGTTATATATGGAAAGTACTAAAGAATCTACAGTACACTTTTAGTTAATAATAAGTTCAGCAAGAATATAGCATTTAAAAATGGCTGTATTTCTAGACAAATATCGATGAACAATCTGAACGTGAAAATTAAAACAGTTCCATTTACAATAGCATCCAAAAGAATAAAACACATAGGGGTAATTTTAAGATCTTTAAGATTTGTACACTTAAACTAAAAAAAAAAATGTTGAAATGAAGATCTAAATAAACTGAAAGGTATCTCATGTTCATGAATTGGAACACACTTAATGTTAAAAAGATAGCATTGGTTCCCAAAATAGTTTGCAGGTTCAGTGCATTCTCTATCAAGACCTCTACTGCCTACTTTGCAGAAATTGAGAAACTGATCTTAAAATTCATATGAAAATTCAGGGCCCCTGGGTGGCGCAGTTGGTTGAGCGACTGCCTTCGGCTCAGGTCATGATCCCGGAGTCCCGGGATCGAGTCCCACATCGGGCTCCCAGCTCCATGGGGAGTCCGCTTCTCACTCTGACCTTCTCTCTCTCACTCTCTCTCTCTTTCCTAATAAATAAATAAATAAAATCTTAAAAAAAAAATTCATATGAAAATTCAAGAGATGCATGAATAGCCAAAACAGTCTTCTAAATGAAGAGAGGACTTAAACACTTCCCAATTTCAAAACTTAATACAAGACTACGATGATCAGCATACTGTATTACCAGCTTACAGATGAGAAATGTAAATCAGTTGAATAGAATTGGGTGTCCAGAAGTAAAATTTATGGCTAGTGATTCATTTCTTTTCAAAGATTTTTTTTATTTATTAGAGAGGGAGTGATTGAGTGAGAAAGAGCACAAGCCTGGGAGAGAGGCAGACTGCCAGCTGAGCAGGGAGCCTGATGCAGGACTCGATCCCAGGACCCTGGGATCATGACCTGAGCCAAAGGCAGACGGTTAACCGACTGAGCCTCCCAGGCGCCCCTGGCTAGTGATTCTTGACAAAAGAATTTGGAACTCTTCTAATACCATACACAAAAGTTTACTTGAAATGGATCATATTCCTAAAAGTAAGTCCTAAAACTATACAACATTTAGAATATAAGAGTAAATCTTCATGACCTTGGGTTAGCCACTAGTTTTTTAGATACAATACCAAAAGCACACATGACAAAAAACAAAACAAAAAAAACAGATAAATTGAAATCTATTAAAATTAAATAATTTTGGGGGTGCCTTAATCAGTTAAGCATCTGCCTTTAGCTCAGGTCATGATCCCAGGGTGCTGGGATCAAGTCTTGCATCGGGCTCCCTATTTTTCCTCTCCTTCTGCTTGCTGCTCACCCTGCTTGTGCTCTATGTTAATAAACAAAATCTTTAAAAAAATTTTTTTTTACTTTTGTACTGCTAACAGTAGTAGCATCAATGAAGTGATAAGCTCATTGATGGCAGAAAATATTTGCAACTCTTACATCTGATAATGGACTTATATCCAGACTATATCAAGAAGTCTTAAAACTTAACATTAGAAAGATAGATAGCCAAGGTAAACACTGGGCCAAACATATGAATAGATATTTCTCCAAAGAAGGTATTTAAATGACCAGTTAGATGTTCAACATCAGTAGTTATTAGGGAAATATAAATCTGAACCATGAAGCACCACTTCTTTTGTACTAGAATGAATGTAATCAAAAGGTAAGTGCTCATGAATATGTGGAGAAGTCAGAACCGTCATTGCTGTTGAGAATATGAAATGGTGTACCTGCTTTGGAAGATGGTTTTTTTTACTTCCTCAGAATGGTAAACATAATTAAGACATGATCCAGAAATTCTCCTAAATATATGTCCAGGAGAAATGAAAATATACATGCACACAAAAACTTGCCCACAAAATTAAAGGCAGTGTTATTTGTACCGTAGCTGCCAAAAAGTAGAAACCCAGATGGTCATCAACTGATGATTGGATAAAATGTGCTATATCCATACAATGGAATATTGCTTGGCATTAAAAAGGAAGGAAATACTGGTACATGCTACAACATGGTGAATCTTGAAAACATTCTAGGAGAAAGAAGTCACACACACACACTTGTACACGGATATTGAACACTTCCATTTGTATGAAATACCCAGAATAAGCAAGTCTGTAGAAACAAAAAGTAATAAAGTGGTTGCCTGAGTTGGGGCAAATGGGAGAATGGGGAGTAGCTGACTGTTAATGGGTACAGGGTTTACTTCTAGGATACAGAAATGTTCTAAAATTTATCATGGTGATGGTCCCACACCTCTGTGAACCTACCAAAAACATTTAATTTTACACTAAAAATGGGTGAATTGTATTGAGTTATATCTCAGTACAACCATTAAAAAACAGATAGTTGTGGCTGTAATGTGAACCAGTTGAAAGTTATCTATATATTTCGAAGTCCAGTTTGATTAAATTGGTTAAAATTGTTTAATTCAAGAAAAAACTGGTATCACCTCCTTTACTGAGTGCTATGTTAGTTGCTTTGAGTTGAATTAAATAAGACAGTAGCCTGAATGCACCATTGAACATGGTTGAAATGTAGATTTCCGTGCTTACTTGGGCAGCACATACACTAAAATTGGAACGATACAGAGATTAGCATGGCCCCTGTGCATGGATGACACACAGATTCATGAAATGCTCCGTATTTTTTGATGAGCACTGGGTGTTCTTTGTACGTGTTGAATCACTAAATTCTACACCTGAAATGAGTATTATACTATATATTAACTAGCAGGAATTTAAATAAAAGCTTGAGGGAAAAAAATACATGTTTTGGGGGCGCCTGGGTGGCTCAGTGGGTTAAAACCTCTGTCTTCGGCTCAGGTCATGATCTCAGGGTTGTGGGATCGAGCCCCGCATCGGGCTCTCTGCTCGGCGGGGAGCCTGCTTCCTCCTCTCTCTCTGCCTGCCTCTCTGCCTACTTGTGATCTCTCTCTGTCAAATAAATAAATAAAATCTTAAAAAAAATACACGTTTTTGTAAATGTGTATGTAGAATAACTCACTGGAACTACACTGTGTATAATTCATCCTTCAACTAACATCACTGTTTAAGATATAAGTGTTTCTAAACACGAAAAATAAACAGATATTCTGCTCAAAGTCTAACTGAACACTGAATGCAGGACTAAGGAGTTAAGTACAGTTCATGTCATGTAATGTCTCATTTTAAAAATAACTAATCAATGAAATGCCATTAAAGTTAATGCAATTAAAGATTTTATTGGACTCTTTAATACCTATTCTTCATACCTTTTAGATGTTAAATCTGTATCAGAATTACATTATTTTGTGATTCATTTTAAAAAGTTAATGATTTCTTTAGGCCACAAAAGAGAATGTTGGCAAAAAATAACTATAATAAAGGTTTTTATAATGTTTTAGAACACCATATTTTCTTTATGTGGCAGACTTAATATGTCTAATATAGAAATTATTGGGGATGATTTAGTTTAATTATGCTAGAGAGTTCTTTATATTAAACTATTTATGATGTATAATTGATGCTAAATGTGGTATCAACAGAATTTGGATGATGGGGAAATCATAAAAAGCTGGTTTCAAATATCATTGAGTATATTTGAAATCATTAAGAAAACTGAATTGTAATAGTCTTTCAGTGTCTTGTTTATTACTTCCTTTTCATTGTGTCAAGGCATGTCCTCATTTTCTAATATTTAGAGTACTTTTAAGTTTTCCATGACATAAGTAAATGCACATGGCGATACATTTCAGTGATTTGAAGTAGATTATATATGCTGGAATGTAACACTTAAAACATGTACTTTGCTTTTCTTTACACTTTTATCTTTCTGTTATCATAGTTTCCTGTTTATTAGCTACAAAAGTGAAAATAAGTACAAAGCATTAACAATCTAGTCTAGTGCTCCTGCAGTCTGAGAAGATTCTGGGAATGTTAGGGATGAGTCTACTTCAGCATTTTGAAACTTTCTGATTAGTACTTAAATTTTTATATTGTGAACATTTTTAGGCATATATAGAAGTGTTTACCTTTAGAATGCGATGCACTGTACTTTTAAATTATTTTTTTAGAGCTAGTTTTAACCTATTAATTTCACAACTCTAAACATTTAAAAGCTGTAGTTTATGAAATAGTATTCTAGGGACAGAATTATAAATTTTGGTAACTTTCTCTCTGAGTTTTCCCTTATGGCC
Source organism: Nasua narica (assembly GCA_028533885.1). NCBI lineage: Eukaryota > Metazoa > Chordata > Mammalia > Carnivora > Procyonidae > Nasua > Nasua narica. Next base: position 47,305,157 of record CM052812.1, read on the forward strand.
CTCTTAAAAATGTTTGTTTTGTGTCTGAAAAAAACTTCTTGAACTTGGAGAACAAACATAATTCTCAGATAATATTTAGGTATCTTTTTGTCTGAGTTGAATTATGTGTGAACTATGCTATGTAGTATAATAACTGATATATTTGAAAGCTCCAGAAAAATTTTCCTTTAATAGTATTAGTTTAATTAGAGTTTATCTATAAATTTTAAACATAATTCATAAGATAAATAAAAACCACCCAAAGTGTATTTTTACACTCACTTTGCTTTTTATACTTTTGTGGAGATAAATTTTATCCTGATTCGAAGTTTTAAAATATTTTAATTGTATTAAACTGATTTGTCTAACCTGTTACTAACATTTGTCTTTGATTTTGTATCTATGCTTTTGATACTGAATGGGGAAAGATTTCTGTGCAAATATGTCACCAAATATTTTTACAGGGACACTTAGTCGGTCTGGATGAACCAGCTTCGGGAGCTGGGCAAGAAGCTCTGCTTAAACAAGAGCAAGCAAAAATCATTCGATTCGAGAGACAAGCAGAAGAGTTCCTCAATGCAGTCTTTTATAGAAAAGGTTGGTTCTAGCGAAGAATGACATTTAGTATCTTATATCTTTATTTATTTATAATATATAAATATATATGGTTTATATATTTATATATAAATAAAATATAAATATTATATTTAGTATCTTATATCATGGTATTTAGTGTCTTATAGCAATTTCCTTAATTTTAATGTCATTTTTTAAAAGTCACTTTAAAACATATTTTTCTTTATTGATAATACACTTTATATTCCTTTGGTCAAGTTAAATTTGGGATAGGTAAGGCAACTCCTCTCCCTCATTTTCATTCTGAAATGATGGTGTCTTACAAGTTTTTGTTAAATAGTTTCCAAAAGTATTATGAACATCTGAAAATTCTAAGGTTTCAGCAGTACAGTATTTTATCAAATATTCTTACATAGTTATAGTTTTAATCACAAATAACCATAAAACCAACTGTATAAAATTTTAGTAATTCCTCACTGAAATTCATTAGGAAAAAAGATTTAAAGTTATATTTTAAAATTAGATTTGCAGGCATCTTTTCCTTGATATAATCTTGTTTCAGTAAAATTTAATTTTTATTAATTATTAAAATTGGAGAAAGAAATTCAGTATTGTGTAGTAAAGCTTATACCCCATATATTTCAGATGGTATTTAATAGCTCCACCTCTTAGATTTTTCCATTTTTCTTTCTCCTTGAAATTTTTGTAGACATGTTTTACATTTCTTTTCTCTGCTCAAAAAGCGTAATTACCTTCAGCCGAGACCTTCAGAAAGCTTCCCTCCATTATCCATTCTAGTGAAGTCTTTACCTTCAAGAAACTCTTTCTGAATGGATTTGTATTCCTTAGTTATGTCTTTCCTCTAGTTCCAAGATGGAGGTTACTGTGAGAGGTTCTAAAAGTTTCCTACAAATTCCTCATAATCCTAAATATTCCTTATTTAATCTTCCAGCAGACTCAGTGATTCTTTCTTTAATATTTCTTTGTATGTACTTTTTACACCTTTCCATTCTCCTGGGAATTTCCACCTTCCCTCCAATGTTACAAGGGTGATTTTTGCCTATTCACTTGTTGAAAGTCTGATAAGTGCTATTCTAATTGGTTGTTTACAGTTGGAGACCAGCTGATATTCTGCTTAATGTGGTCAATATTTTCAAAATGGAGTATGAAGTCAGGCATCATATAAAATTAAGGAGTGAGGATTATTGGTTTCTGTGGCACTTTTTTCTTCCATCAGTTCCTTATGCAAAATTAAATCATTTAGTACATCCTCACTTCTCTCTTCATACCCTCAAGCACCCTCTGACCTAAAGCTCCCAACTTTATCTGAATTGCCCACTTTATCTGAATTCTAAAATTCTAAATTCTAAAATTATGTTCAAAATAGTACTTGACTTAGTTTTACAAACATTTGATTGTTTTATTAAAGTAATTCACATTTAAAGTATAAATGATAGGTCAGTTCTGTCAGTTTATTGACAAAATATCTTTATAGCTCCTCTGCTGTTCTCTACTTTAAGATATGTACTGAGTCATGGGTCTAATGCTGCAGCAAACTTCATTATCTAAAAAGAGGAACTCCTCTCCCTAATATACATGGAGAAAGAAATTTTCATGTACTCTCTGCTTACAAGGAATTAATAAGGTCAATCATAAGCATATTCCTAAAGAGAATTCTAGCTGCTTTCTCTGCTAGTCCTATCCCTTTGTCATGTAGGAATAACTTAAAGTTCTTACAAGTTTTCTGTTTAAACATTAAACTTTTGGGCACATGAGGGAATTTTTACCTCTGAATCAGTCTTAGAGTAGACTTCAAGAGATGATAATATTTTATGTGAAGTTGTGTATTTGTATACTGGCGCATGATGCTCAGATAAAAGAAGTATTGCTTTGTTATTGGAAGTTCCTTCCTCCTTATTTTATGCATTAATATTGTTATTTTTAGATATTGTATTAATCTTCATGAAAATGTCTCACAGATGATCATTAGGACTCTTCAGGTTATACCAAAAATGTATAACATGAAGAAATGACAGGCTATTTAGTCTGAAGGGGATTTTTTTAAATAAATAGTTCTGAGATTTGGATTTAGTTGTTAATAAGTATTGCAAATGGATGTTTTTTGTTTTGGGAGGAAGGAGGAAGGACAGAGGGAGAAAGAACATCTTAAGCAGGCTTCATGCCCAGCTGAAGATCCATGACTTGAGCTAAAATCAAGAGTTGAATGGTTAACTGATTGAGCCACCCAGGGAGCCCCAAAATTTTATGTTTTAAATAATTGAGTATGGAAAGGTACTGTAAGCTAAGTAGGAACATAGATGTAATAAAAGTAGGCTTTCGTGGTATGGACTCTATAATAAATTCCAGCTTATGAACAGTATACCTTCTACAGCTGTCATTATCATATTCTTTGAGCTTGCTCTGTCACTTGTGTTAGAAAATTTGACGCTTTCCTGAAAGTTAGATTTTTAAAAATTTTTAGATTTTTATTTTTAAGATTATTTTAAGATTTTGAGAGAGTGTGCGTGCACATGTGCACGAGAGTTGGGAGGGAAGGAAGAGTCGGATGATCTATCAACTGACTGAACCATCCAGGCACCCCAGATTTTGCATTTTTAAATGCAAAATGGTGGCTGCTGGTGTAGCATTTACTTGTTTTCCTGTCGTTTTAATTTTGATTTGATTTGTTTTTATTTGACTCAGTTGTGCATGTTCCTCAAGGCATATCTAGGTTTATAGAAGTTGTGTTTTATGTAAGTGAAAGAATGAAATGTGTTCAGGAAACTTCAAAAAATGTAGAAATTCAGATGGCAGAGATGTCATCAATTTGTGAATATGAATTGTGTTTTATGATTATGCTCTTCATTCAAAAAAGAGCAAGACAGACTGCAGGCATTTAAAGCTCAGAGATAGCAATTTATGGTCTTTATCCTAAAATCTTTGACTCTTCACAAATCTTTTTAATTATATTTATGAATCTAAACACAGACATCTCATAAATTCATTTTGCTTCCTATTTGGACACTTTCTTCTTTGTGTGTTACTGGGGATAAGAAGATAGACACTGGGCGCCTGGGTGGCTCAGTTGGTTGAGCAACTGCCTTTGGCTCAGGTCATGATCCTTGAGTTCTGGGATCGAGTCCCACATCGGGCTCCCAGCTCCACGGGGAGTCTGCTTCTGCCTCTGACCTTCTCTCCTCTCATGCTCTCTCTCGCTTTCTCTGTCTCTCAAATAAATAAATAAAATCTTTTAAAAAAAAAAAGATAGACACTAATATATTTAAACTCGAAATTATATTCAGTGTTTCATGTGGAGGATGGATCTTAAGTGGAAAGTTAAATGAATGTGAATAAGAATATTAAGTGGGTAGAAAGATTTAAGCAGTGTGTGGCTAAAACGTTTATTAAAGCATTTAAGGAACTCATCAGTGGTCGCAATAATTTCTGAACCTTACCTAATTGAACACCTTAATTCTTAAACCACCTAGCATAAGAGGAGAAACATAAAGCTAGAAATACTTGTTAGTAGAACAGAAAGGTTACTGTTGATAAAGCAAACCTCATTACACTTCAGAGAATTAAATACTCTGATTTTAGACTATCTTCTGGTATTGAATGTTATCTTTCAAGGAAACAAAAATTGTTCTTAGGAGTCCCATGAGGTTTTGATTATATATGTGTGTGTGTGTGTGTGTGTGTGTGTGTGTGTGTGTGTGTGTATGTGTGTTTACTGTGGAGATTTTAGATTTTAATAAGTCAGTTTTTCTCTAAATTTATAAATCAACCTAATTCCTTTCTAGGTCCAACTGTATTGGGTAAAGTAATTTACCTTCTATAGATAAATCTTTAAAAGACCAAGGAAACTCGGGTTTTCTGAGAACTGTTTTCTAAAACCTCTGAAATGTGGGGAAGTAAAGGTCACAGGTGGAACATTAAGATCACGGGGAGAGTTTTAATCAGGGTCTATACCACTAACCATCTATACAAATTTGAAGAGGCCACTTATTCTTTAGATACATTATCTTCATTTGTCTAAAGAAGAACAAAACTTGATGAGAATTGGTTGATTTAACTGATCCATTTATTACTCAACTAATATGAATGCATTCTTTATGTCAGGCAAGATTAGGTGCTGAGTATACAGCGGTAAACAAACATAATCTATAATCTCTGCTTTTGAGAAGCTTAGTCTCCTTGAGAGTGTGGTAACGGAGATGTGATGACATACATATTCATACCAAACATTTTCCCTTTTATTTTCCCCTGTTTGACCTTCAAGGTCCCTTCCAGTGCTAAAAGTTCTATGATTTAATGAATTCATATGTTTTAAAAATTAACATTAGGCGTTTCATTATTTCACTAGCTGTTCTGTTTAATGATTGGTAGAGTGTATTTAAGGAACTCATGGAAAATATATGGGCTTAAGCTTTTGAGATTTGGCATTTAAACTCCTAGCCTAGGGGTTCTAAAATTGTGGTCCCTCGACCAGTTGCATCTAAAAACTTAGAAACGCCAGTCCTTCAGCTCACCCTAGAACTGCTGAATGAGTGAGTGACTCTGGGGATAGGACCCAGCAATCTGTTTTTTATAAGCCCTCAAAGTGATTCTAATGAGCTTGAAAATGGAAGGCTATTGCCCTACTCTATCATGGATCTTATATTAAGTATCTCCTTTTATAATTTTTGATATGCCTTCAGTCTAAAAGAAAGTAAATTAAGCACTCATGAACTAAGTAATTCATTCTTCAACAACTTAGGAAGAGATAGCTGAGGAAAGGTCTAGGAGAAACCAGAAATGATCTATAGGTGGTAAGCAGAGGGGTAATTATCTCATAAAAGAAGGGTTTGAGATTTCTGTATCAGGTAAGTGATTCTTGCCCATAAGATATACTATTTGTTATCCCTTTATTTAATTTCATAATATTGAGGGGGTGGTGTTTAGAAATGATTTTATGAAAGTTTTATTTTTAAAAATCTGGAACTCAAGCTTAGAAATTAAAAATATAAGTCTGAGAGGGAATACTACTTTTAGGGTATTGCATTATAAGAAAAAAGATAAAATGAAATTTTATGTTTGCTTGAAAGCTGTCTTTTTTTTTTTTTAAAGTACATTGTCCCAATTTAAAAGTAAATAAATCTTTGTTTACAGACAGTCCCTGGGTCTCCGACCCCAATATTCCCCTAGTGGCCCGTGAGATCATGCAGCGAATGATCCAACAATTTGCTGCTGAATATACCTCAAAAAATAGCTCTACTCAGGACCCCAGCCAGCCCAATAGCACAAAGAACCAAAGCCTGCCGAAAGCATCTCCAGTCACCACCTCTCCCACGGCTGCAACTACTCAGAACCCTGTGCTCAGCAAACTTCTCATGGCTGACCAAGACTCACCTCTGGACCTTACTGTCAGAAAGTCTCAGTCAGAACCTAGCGAACAAGGTATGGTTTGATGTCAAGGTCTCCTCTGTCCAATCAGAATACTTTAATTTGGGGAGAAAAAAATTATCGGCAAGTAGGGCACCAATAACAATAATAGTATAAAAACTAATGTGATTCTTAAATTATTCCTGACTCTGCAATGATAGAGAAGTATTGATAAAATGGCTACGTTACGTATCAATAGTTCGTAGTCATGATTAATGTACCACCCAGGAAAGTTAGGTGGTTACAGTTGTTGCTGATCTTTTTCTTTTTTTTTTAAGATTTTATTTATTTATTTGACAGAGAGAGACACAGAGAGAGAGGGAACACAAACAGGGGGAGTGGGAGAGGAAAAGCAGGCTTCCCACCGAGCAGGGAGCCCAGTGTGGGGCTTGATCCCAGATTCCTGAGATCATGACCTGAGCCAAAGGCAGATGCTTAACAACTGAGCCACCCAGGCACCCCATTGCTGATCTTTAATTTACTTGATATTTATATAAGTATTTTATACTTCCAAAGCTTTGCCATATCCCTTATTTTTAAAACCCCTGTGAAAAATTAAGTTTTCCCCCTACCCATCAGTATTCTAGGATTAGCACCTGAGAAAAATATATCTTATTGGTAGAAGTTATACTGTGCAAGTGAAATTATAAGGCAAGAGTGTGTATTGTTTACATTTTAAAAAAAGAAACTCCTGGGGTCAGATATAATGAGGAAGACATTAGACACACTAGATGGTTCAGTGTATTCAGTATTTTATAAATACACAAACATATTCGTACGTGTATATGCTGTATTATGAACTAACCTTAGAATATTTCCAAAAGGTAATTTTAATTTGTTGAGGATCCTAATTAAGGGAAAAGTTTAAGAAGTTATCGTTTTGCTTAGGACATACTTCTTGAATTCATGAAAAGTTTACTCTCTTAAATAGATTAAATATTTTTGTTACTTTGTGATCTCATTTTTCATTTTACAAAGATGAAGTGAGCATATGAGTTCTGCCGTTGGTGATGTCTGTTCTAATGAAATTTCCTTGTCATAGAAATCTCTTAAGAGTGTGCAGAAAGTTATGAGATGTGTAGATTTATTGGTGAGAAATACAGGTTCATTTTGCAAAAATTTTAATTCATTGGAAGAATCTCTTTGCAAGGACTTTCTTCTGCTTGTTGTGTAAGTAATTTAAGAGGGATTTAAACTTAATGGACCGGCTTTAGTTGTTTTTACTAAGGAATATATTTTTGAATTAGTAGTTCTTACTTTTTTCCTAGTTATGAATAATGAAAAGCAATCACAGTCTCATAATTCTGAGAGATTTCCTAGTAGAACTTATCATTGTCATATGTTCACATTGATCAGTGTACTTTTACTTTTGGTTACCAAAAGCAAAATTTTGCTTTTCTGTGCTTTTTCTTTCTGTTGAGGGTTATCTTTACCAAAGATTGGTAGCTTTCATTTAAAAACTCCTTGCTCAAAATATTGCCTTAAAAACTTCAGTTGAGAATGACAGCATAGAGGTTGTATTTAAAGTATTAATGGTGGAGATTAACATAAAAAGATACCACCTAGTCTAATTTAACTTCTAGTTGGTGCTGTGCTTAAGAGATATGTTGTAATGAAGGTCTGCTCTTGTCAACAGAAATTTAAGCTAGATGATGGGATTATAGTGTATAGTCTTTAAGTGAAACAAAATTTTTAAAGTATTTCCCAAATGAATTTTTAAGTGTTTCCAATGAAATCACAGTATATTTAAGTAGACTTAAAATACATTGCCTGTTTGATTAGACAGAAGTCTTTAAGATAGTCTTTAATAGTCTTTAAGAAGTCTTTAAATAATAGTGTCTTTGGTTGGAAATATTTTAAGAAGTATATTTACTTGTTAGATGTCTCATTGGGTTAAGATCTAATAGGACACTTGATTCTATAAGATTACAGTTATATTTTTAGAAATATTAGTGACTGTAAAGGACAACACTTATTTTGTGTGAGTGTGGGATTTTTGGTTTACAAACTCATGTATTTATTTCTAACAGCATGAAATCAGGAGTGACAGTGTCCTCAGACACAAGTCCTATGTAGGTTCTACGTTGGGGCAGTTTTTAACATAACTAGATAAAAAGTCCTCTCTGCTGACCAACTGAAAATCAGAGGCATGGAGAATTAGCTTGCTTTGTTAATTTTGGATAGGATGGCAGCTTTAAAAGTTGTCCAGATGATGAATTTTCCTTTTTAGACATGTCTATTTGGCAAAAAGTCTTTGTGGGAAAAGAAGGTATTCTAATTTTGTTTTAATGGTGTGAATTTGTTATATGGTCTAACTTCAGTTAAAAAAAAAACTAAAATATCTAGGCTGTCATCAGTATCAAGATTGTTTCATTCTTCTTTCCCTAAACTTTGCTCACTAGTTTGTAATAGCTTACTTGCTATTACAAACCTTGCCTTTATAGATACCAAGAATTTCTGTAGATTTTTTCGAAAAGATTGAATCCAAATACAGTTTTTTGCAGATGTGTCTGGACAGTAATTAGGATATATGAAAATTATGAACAGTTAACATTTGATTGATCTTACAGACTATTTTGTATATACATGTAATTTAACCATATAAGCTTACATTTTAAAACAATTTGTGTTATATAAAATTTTCTAAATCCAACTTTTATGTACTTACAGTGTTTCAGGTAGACTTAGCTCTTGAGGAATTTGCTTTTATAATTTGTATGATGTGGCATTAAAAACTCACATGCTTTGATAAAGGTGAATTTAGAAAATGGAGTCTAATAGTTCTGTTACAGAACTTCATACTATGTAAACTGCAATTTCTGATATCTCACTATATCCTGACATCTTCAGTGATACGCTCTACCTTTTCTTTTGTGCTACTAATAAAATATTTAACCCTTGGAGATATTAGATCAAGCTTTGCTAAATGTATGTCACTTTAGGAGGGAAAATAATCCTGATTCTATTAACGAATTAACCTCATAACTTTATATATGGCTAGTGTATCTGCATGGTTGACTAGGCCTATTGCTTTGTCATTTTTGGTCTATTCAGTCCACATTTGTTCCTAGTTTTTAATATCCTCAGGTGTTTGTTTGTGTCTCTACAGACGGTGTACTTGATCTGTCCACTAAGAAAAGTCCATGTGCTGGCAGCACTTCCCTGAGCCATTCTCCAGGCTGCTCCAGTACTCAAGGGAACGGGTAAGGGAAAATATTTGTAGCCTTCCACAGTTTTATAGGGGACAATTTATCAAAGATTGGTGCAAATCTCCATTGTATGTTTTAAAAATTAAGTCTTCAAAGTAACACTCTTGTAAGTAGGCCTTTAGTAAATTACTTAGTCCATCTCACAAGTAAAAGCACAGTCTGTGAAGTCCAGAATTGACTAGGTAGGTCAGTTTTGCCAGATCACTTCAAATAGTGAGTGAATGAAAATATGGCAAGAATGTCTTTGGCTTTTTTGTTGTTGAGTGTTTCAGAATGGGAAACCCAACCTAAATAATTCCAGGGTTCAACATGTAAGGCAGTATTATGTGTGCTGAAGTTGTTGAATGAAAATTGGGCTCCAGTACTTAACTTGGTATCTCTAATGGAGTGTGTGGGTATGTGGGGGCTGTTCATTTTTTTCTGGTTTGGTTTGGTTTGGTTTGGTTTGGTTTCATTTGTTGATTTGAACTGCAGTTTTAACTTTGTGGCAGTTCAGAAAATGTATGTATTTTTTTTTTAAGTGGTTAAGACTGTAGATGTTGGGATAACCATCTTACGCTACCAAGACATTATTACATGCTCAGTTTTGATAACTCTTAGCAAATTAAAGTGAATTTTCTGACCACCTAATTTTATAGTATAAGAATTGTCTTAATTCTTTCTCTACATGTACATAGAAGCCATTTAGAAAAGTCAAGTATTAATGAAGACATTTAAATACCATATTGGGAAGTATTTCCATAAAATTGTATTGTAACCAAAAAACAACTTCATATATGAAAAGTAACTTTGGTAAGTTAAATTAGTTAATATATAGGTTTATTTAACTTTAGAGTACCAACGTCAGGAAGTTGTTTAGATGTTAAAGGAATAAGTACACACTAAATGGACTAATAACCTTTTTCAACTTACTCTTAATTACCTTCAAATTGAAGAATTCCTTTACTGACTGCTAAAATGCTGCCTTTATTTTCTCTAAAATTCCATCATTTTCGTTTTTCTCTCCTCCTTTATTCAGTCTGAAAGTAACTTACTGATTTAATGCAATTTGCATAGTTTACTAATCTTTTTTTCTTAAGCCCTTCTTTTCACCATAGTTTATATTAGTTACAAGTCATTGTAGTCCCAAATCATTGGGTTCCATTTATATATCAGAAAACTTGAATTGTGTGATTAAGGGCACATGTAGGAGAATCCTAAGTGTGGTGTGCATAAATGAATCCCTTGCTTAAGATTTACTTTAAACTTGGCCACCAAGTCCATGCATAATACGGTTGAAGTTGCTGTGGTTTACCCCTCTGAATGGAAAGTGTTTTTTATGTGGTATTGTTTTCTGGAAGACAAAAGCACCGATAAGACTGCCCATCTTTTAGTTGAATATTCATTGTTATCTTTATTATATTATTTACTGATAACACACAGAATCCCTGTAGACTTTTGGAGAACATAGCTGGTTTATCATTATTTCTTCAAAGTTCCACTTTTGTGCCTAGTTAATGTAATTATTACCCTTGGGCATGCTTTACCAGTTGCCAGTTTTATCATTGATAAAATTTATCTATTGCGAAAATGGAAACCTTATGAATTAACTTTGTGTAAGTAGTTGACTTTTTAAACATTATTTGAAAGCTATCCACTTACAATTTCAAAATTGATGTTTAATACTTTAAGAAGAGACACTTTTAACAAAAGAAAACTGCTATAAATTGCTTGCATACCTCTGACAGTAATTACTTTGAGTAGAACTTAAGGAACACAGTTTGGGGAAAATAAAGGGCAGTTTCTTTAAAGATTGGATTACTTCAAATGGAAAATTAGTGGTACTCATGTGTCTGCAACTAATAGTGTTTTAAAATGAAGAAGTGTGGTAAGTTATAATGCGATGGGTATTTTGGTTTGGGTTCCCCCCCCCTTGGGGCTGGTAGCCATATTTTTTTTCCCAAGCAAAATAAGAAATGTTATTTGAACATGTTTGGTTTTTGCTAATGAACATCAACTTGTTTGTGGGATAAATGAGCAGTTACCTATGGGTTCCACCACTGTAAATGGTTCCAGTCTTATAGCTGGGTTGTCATGAATGTTGAATATGTTGCATTAAAATAAATAATTTGGCTTACTCTTTTATTACTGTACTTGTTTAGTGGTAACGTCACATTGGTAACACAATTCTGTGTAGATCTATGGAGACTTGATGATTACTTTGTAATTAATAATTAAGGTGCTATTTTCAGACAGTTGCGCGAAACTTTTTCTCCGAAAATTTGTGAACCCAACCAGAGACCAGCTGACAGGTTTAATTTTTCTTTGCCCAAAAAGCTCCTGGTTTTTTTTTTTTCTTTTTTCCTTTTTCTTTTTTTGTGAACAAGTTCTAAAACTAACTGCCGAGACCATTTTTTTTTTTAATTTTAGAGAAAAATAAATAAATAACACAAAGTGATGTTACCCAAGCAAGGCCTTCTAATAAAGGAGTGGTCCCCTCACCCATCCCTCCCTACCTGTGCAAGTCCTGCTCACATCAGTTTCCTTCCATCCAATTAGGCGACCTGGGAGACCCAGCCAGTACCGCCCAGACGGACTTCGGAGTGGTGATGGGGTACCTCCAAGAAGCTTACAGGATGGAACCAGGGAAGGTTTTGGACACTCCACATCACTCAAAGTTCCATTGGCTCGATCCCTGCAGATTAGTGAAGAACTACTGAGCAGAAACCAATTGTCCACAGCTGCCAGCCTTGGGCCATCTGGATTACAGAATCATGGACAACACTTAATATTATCCAGGGAAGCCTCTTGGGCAAAACCACATTATGAGTTCAACCTCAGCCGTATGAAGTTCAGGGGAAATGGTGCACTCAGCAACATCAGTGACCTTCCTTTTCTTGCAGAAAACTCTGCCTTTCCAAAAATGGCACTTCAAGCAAAACAAGATGGAAAAAAGGATGCGAGCCATGCATCTCCTGTAGATTTAAAGATACCACAAGTTCGAGGAATGGATCTTTCTTGGGAGTCTCGCACTGGTGATCAGTACAGCTATAGCTCTTTGGTAATGGGTTCACAAACGGAGAGCGCGCTTAGTAAAAAGTTAAGGGCTATTCTTCCAAAACAAAATAGAAAAAGCATGTTAGATGCTGGACCCGATTCTTGGGGCTCAGATGCTGAGCAGTCTACCTCTGGACAGCCATATCCCACATCGGATCAAGAAGGAGACCCTGGCTCCAAGCAGCCTCGGAAGAAAAGAGGGCGTTACAGACAGTACAACAGTGAGATACTGGAGGAAGCAATCTCAGTGGTTATGAGTGGAAAAATGAGTGTTTCCAAAGCTCAGAGTATTTATGGGATTCCCCACAGTACACTGGAGTACAAAGTAAAGGAGAGGCTGGGCACTTTGAAAAACCCTCCAAAGAAAAAGATGAAATTAATGAGATCGGAGGGGCCAGATGTTTCTGTAAAGATTGAATTAGATCCCCAGGGAGAGGCAGCACAAAGTGCAAATGAATCAAAAAATGAGTAGGAATACTGTAGAGTGCCAATTACTGTACAAACTGGGTGAGCACTACTGCATTGTTCAGCTGTCATTGCTTACACCTGAGTTCATTTACTGTGACACTTGTTTCTTTGCAGATTTTGCATTGACTTGTGTGTACAGGGGTGAACGGTGCATTCTGAATGTTGCATATTTTAAAATTTTCATGTGCAGTATGGCTCGGGATATTGTTTGGCCTTTTTGCATGTTTCTCTACAAAAGAGAATTGAGTTACCTCACAGAGAACAGATACATGGAAGTGGACTCCTTGCCTGTAGAGCCTGCATGCTTTTGTTTCTTTTTTTTAAGTTATATTTGCCTTTATTTAAAAAAAAAAAAAAAAGGAAAAAAGCCCCCTTTTAGAAACCACCTCTGTCATACTGGGAGCTTTATCATTACAAATTGGAAAGCCATCTTATAAAATCATTCATGTTTCTCTTCTACATTTCAACTAATTGAAGGATTAAACTAAAGAAAAAAATCTTAGGAACAATGAACCTTTAAATTTAAAAAATCTTGTCATTCAGTGATATGTGATTATTGAGGTCAATTTACATTTTATGATTTTTCTTTTAAATTTACTTAACAAATCAATCTCTTTAGTGCTCACCCAGTGGGAGAGGAGGTGGAAAATGTGCACACACTACCTTCAGAAATGCTTCGGTTAATTACTTTGTAACACTACCTTTGCTGTAATTTTATTTGGTATTTTCTAAGGGTAGAATTTGGTCTCACCAACAAGTGAGGATATAGCCTTATCTCATGGAGGACGAGCTCCCGTTCTTACTCAGGAGCAGTCAGGGTACATTACATAAAACAATAGAGGATGCCTCATTTTAACAAACTGTTTCTTTGTATTCTTAAAACCTTTTACAGATTTGATCATGTGCTAACGACTGGATATTATTGCAGCAACTAGTTTAAAATATTCAAGATCTTTTTATTGGGAAAAGGGAGAAATAAGGAAAGAAGTTTGTTTAATTATAATATTATAAAAGTGGTATCTAGGTTTTACAGCCTCAGTAGTCTGCCCAAATTCCACAAGAATGAAGGATCCATGTTTATGGTGAGAGAAAAAAGAACCCCCAAGGTAACCTAATGTGATTTAGGTTGCATTTCACACCTAATGATAGTTCAATCAGCAATCGAGCTCAGTAGAATTTCTTTTTTAACTAATCCAGATAATAGAACAAGGGGGTAAGGGTTGTTTTTTAGTTTTTATTGAATTTGTTGCTTTCAACATTTTCCTCCCTCCCTCCCTCCCTCCCTTCCTTCCTTGGCATCCTGTATTCTATTCCCGTCTTAACTTTTTCTGATATTTAGCTGATTTTTATGGTTGTTTAGCACACAATTCAGGACTTTTCAGATCATGTTTATATAAGCACTCCTTGAAGAGCATCTAAGCTTTTTTTGAGATGGGCTTTTCAAATTACAGTAATCAAATTCAGAATATTTATTTCCTGCAGTTTTTTGCAAGAAAACTGATAAAGCCCATGAAATTTAATTTTGCTTTGTGACCAAATTAAAATTACTTTTGGTACAAAAAACAAAATCCATACCACATACACCCTACCTAATCTGCTGAGAAAGGTGGTCAGACCCTTCTAAATGCTTAACCAAAACCAAACAAAAAGTCATTGGAGTTTTTGTGTAAAATAAAATAAAACTAGGAGCATTAAATTGAGGCTGATGATTTCAGATAGATACTAAGAGTTTGAAGAGAAGTAGGTCCAGATATTCCCAAGGCGTAAATTCTTGCCTGGCAACTTTGGAGCAGTTAATTAGGTTAAGGATAGTTTTCCCTCAGCAACCTATGTGTTCAAGGTTAGGCACACCATTGCTGTTATTGAAATACATGCACTGCTCATTCTTGACATAGCCTGGGCTTGGGTTCCTCTTTTGGTTTGGTTATTTTGTGTAGCAGTTTAATCTGTGGACGACTGAGCCTGTTTCCTCTTAGCTTTCTAGTCTCAACAGAAAAAGCAGCTTGGATTCAGAGCAGTATATGACTCTGCAATATTTTCTAGCCTAGCTAGAAGTTGCAATAAAAATATTTTATGAAATATATGGTTTTCATCTGCAGTTGAAGGAAGTTGTAGGAAGTTTGCTGAAAGCAAAGGGCTAAGCTTGTGAAGGAATGCCTCCTTTGTTCCACACTCAGTAATTTGTCACACACAATTAATTGTAGCCGTGGTATCTTTTTGCCTGACGTTTGGGGTATTTGGTAGCCCAAATTGCTGCAGAAAGGTCCTTTGAGCAATTAATTTGTGCTTGCTTTTATCTCCTCTCAGAAAGGCATCATTAAAGGCCCATTTAAAAATCTGGCCCTAAAAGTTCAACTTTTGTAGTTTTACTGTTCAGAGAGGTTTAATCCTGTGTGGTAGTCTATAAAGTGATGTATGAGTTGAGTTATGTAAATTTTGTCATTGTAGTGTACATGGAGTGATCATTTTACTAACATAAATATTTTCTATGTGTGTTTCAGTGGATGACAATCGAGCAGCAGAAGAATGGTGTGCCTACCCTTTAATGCTGCAGTTTAAATAAGAGAACTTGTATTGTGTCATTTCAGATTGTAGGCTGAGACTTGTAAATAGTGAAAATTTAAGTACTTCTATTATTTGTTTTGGTTAGAAAGTGAATTTAAAAACAAACCAAACTCTAAACTTTCTCAGATTAAAAGTCCTGAGACCTGAAGATTGTAATATTCATGTCTGTGAAGCTTTTAAACATTACACTTGAGATCAGTCATGACTTGATATTCAGGTAAATTTTCTTTTCCAAGAAGCTTTTGAATAAGCATATTTCCTCCAAAGGTCGGTCGGTCTCTCTCTCTCTTTTTTTTTTTTTTCTTTTTTGAGTGTAGATTATTTTAAAGCACTAATTGCATTACATTGGTAACTGCAATATAAAATAGCCATTATTGTTTTGTGAAGCATGGTTGAAATTAGATAGTGGTCCCTTTTAAATTTCATGAGCCTCTCAGAAAAAAAAAATCTTTAAAAAAATACAGAAAGCTGCTGAATATTTCAAAAGATATATATTTTACCTTATTGTAGGTTTTGTAAAGTTAGTTGGTAATATTCAGGTGCACTTTTAATGTTAAATTTTGTGTTCAGAGTTCCATTATACCATGTATTTCTTGGAGGTGGCTCATCACATGGCTGGCTATGAGTCTTGGTGCCGCAGTGATCTTTTAATATTTGATTTCTCTCTTGATTTGCCACTGTTCTGTATTGGCACTTTCAGTGTAGATATTCCAGTTTGGGGACGTCCTTATAAATGTGTAATAGAGATTGGTCTATTCGCATGCTTAATTTCTGCTAATCAGAGTTTTGCATGGCCCAAACAACAGTTGACCATTTTTATGGTGTGGGAAAGTATAGTTCACAGCTGTCTTTGTCACAAAAGCCTTTTCTCCTCTCGTTTTCCAGTAGGCAGATGATGACATTACTCAAACTAATGTTAGGCGATAATGTGTTGAGAATCAGTTCTTGTGGGTTTGTTTGTTTTTAAATGAGAGAACATTGATATTATAGAGTAGATATGGCACTATAAAGTCAAAAATACTGAATAACCCATTGGAAGGATATCTAGTTGGTATTTTTATTGTGAGCTTTCTCATTTTTCAGACAGTTGAGTCATGAAGCTTGACAGTAATATAATGTACTATATTACTTTGTTCAGTAGGCTTTCAAGTGACTCTGAACTATGTGGTGAGCTATACACTTTTTTCTGCTCCCTAAATACCATGAAGGACAAGGTCTCTCTTTCAAGAAACATAATTTATATTTGTGTATAATACTTTTTAATATTAAGTTTGTTGTTACTCAGAAGTTTAGGTGTTGCTTGATAAACCTTTGCTGCAGCAGATCATGAATATGAGTAAGGCTTTGTGTGATAATAGGGGTCCTTATGTGAAGTTAATTACTGTTCAGTTCTGGTGAGCAAGCTCAACAAGTGTGAAGTGTGTATTAGCTTTATTTGGTACACTTTTACTTTACAATATTGAAGTGCTTTTAGAACTCTGGTTATCTTATAAACCATTACCTCATCCAATTGGCATTTTCATTCCAACATTTTACCTGAGCTATAATAGGAGCTATATGGGATCAGATAGTAAAACAATAAGGCACAATGAGAAGTTTAGTTCCCAATTTTCTGGAGAGAACTCTAAATTAGACTAAAAATGACTACCTGCAAAGGCTCATATCATAACTACCTTCTGTCGTTAGGCAGTACTTAGCAACCTTTGAGCTGCTAGTGAGCTAGGTGTTCTCCCCCTGCCCAAGTAAGCACATGGTGCAAGGCCTGGTTCTAAGCCTTTGTGATTCTCTTACATGTCATTGACCTGTAATAGTGAAGCTTGGATTCAGTTAGTTATTTTTATAAAACAAATTAATGAGTTAACCCAATGTCAGAACCTAAAATTATTTTGAGTAGTTACAGCAGATAAATGACTGTTTGGTGTCATTTTCTTTAACAGCTATGGTCCCTGTAGATTTAATTCTGAAACCACATATTTTTTCTTTTGTAATTATTCTTTCTTTAAATGCTAGAGGTCGTTTTTGTATGAGCCATCCTTTTCTATATATTCAGGTTGCTGTCATTGGTGATAGAATATGGCAATAGACTGAATTGCTCCCCTTAATGTTTTATGGAAGACATTGAAAGTTATAGGTTAAATTTTGACCTTCATTGAAGATATCAAAAATTGTTTTCCTTATTACCTTTCCATTGTAATTAGATCTTCATTAATACTGTGGTCAGGCCAGTGTTATTAGAAACTTAATGGCTTTAGCCAAGCGGCCCATTTAGGAGACTATTAAAGCTATATAGGGACTTAAAAAATTGATCGCTTTCTAACTCTACTGAAAAGGAAAGAAGTATAATTCTGGTACAAGGAATGCAGACCTCTAAAGTTGTCTTACTTGGTTTTTTTTTGTTTTTTGTTTGTTTTGTTTTTTATTCATTCTGTCCTCGAGACTTACAGGATTTGTGAACATGGTGACTGAAGGGAAAATAGAGGAAATTCTCTGCATGTTCTCTCTCTTGTTCCCAAATAAACTCACAGTTGCCTTTTGAAAAAGCAGACATTAGCCCTATAGCTGTGTGCCCTAAACGTTATGAAGGAGATGGGGCGGGGGGGGTTGGTAAGGAGTAGGATGGGAAAGTATGTAGACTTGAGAAGAGGCTAAAGATTCTGTACTACGATACTAACAATGAGTCGCAGGATAGATAATGTGGTGAAGTTGAGCCACCTTCATTTGATAGTCAGAAAAATCTTGTAGGTGGTTTGAAAATGAGAATCAAGGCTAATTAATGTTGATTTGACAATAAAACGTGAGTTAATGAGTTAATTCTGCAACTGTTTGGGGGGTAATTTTAAGGTTTCCAGTTCATTTAGAGCTGTATTGATAAACACTGAAAAACAAGCACTTTTAGTTAATCATTGATTTATTGGATGTAGCAAATATTATAATCATAATATTTAATCTTTATAGTTTGACTATGGAAATGAACTTTTTACCCCATCTTGAACTGTCTTTGAACAGACTCAAGGTGATCTTTTCAACACTGGAAATGACCCTACACACATACCAAAAAAAATCTAAAGCAGTAAGACGTATTTGAAGATCCATACCTCTTAGACTTTTTAGATTTGTCTTGGGAAAGAATTTATGAACCTATAACCAGTATTAGTGCAGTCTTGGGTTCCTTGTTCTGCATAATTGCACCCTTTCTCAGGTATGTCCTGAAAACATAAATTTTAAAATAATCTCTTTAGAGATTAGATTCTCAGTGGATAGTGTGTAAGGGGACTAGGGGAGGGGGGTGGGGGGGTTGGCCACAGGACACTGACACAGTAGAGCAGGGATTTTTAACATTCAATAGCCAAATAGAATTTCAATCTAGAATATTTTTACCCCCTCAGAATAAGTGAAACAACATCTGTTATTTGGTAAATACCCGGTGCTACACTCCTAAAAGTCTTTTCTTTCATCCAGGTAACTTTTTTTTCCTGCTTGGTGGAAGGGTATATAGTAAACTTTACTGTCACTAGGAAAGCACTTGTCCGAAATGTTTAAAGTACTAGAAAAGGGATAATTCAGCACTTTTTCTGTTACAACACTAAAGTCTTAATTTATCTTCAGAGTCTTAGGTACTGTAAGTTTTAGCGTGATTATTTAAAAATATAAAACATAACTACATGACACGGGGTCAGATCACATTTATATAAATAATTCTTATTTTAAAAAAAAAAGGCAACAACATTCTATACCTTTCAAGCAATTCCAAATGATTGCCTCATGTTTCCCATTTCATTAAGCATTTCAGGCTTAAGAATTTGGAATTTGAGAGGAGGTGAGGGGAAAATTCCCGAACATGAAAAATTGTGTCAGACCATTTTAGAAAAATAAATCACTAGGAAAATGGGTAGGGATTCTCTCTCCCTTTAAGTCTTCAGGGAATGAGCAGTATTTAGAATCTTTGGCTGAAATTCAAGCCTTTTTACTGTGTAAATTTTTAATATTAATTCACTGACATGCTTTTTACATCAGAGGACTGAAAATGGATCTTAATGTTTTTAAGTTGTGGAAGGGTATATTTCTAAAATGAGGGGGGGATAATTAACTAGGTTAGTATACCAGCATTAGTAAGTTTAAGGAATTTTAGTATGTAATAGCAAAGTGTTTGATTAAAAGTCTAATCCTATATTGCTAGTTGAAATTAGTTACATTCTGATATAGGAAAGCTAATAGTCATTGGATATTGATATGCTGTGCTGTCAGAAAACCAGACTAAGAAAGAAACCTTTATCTGACTCCCACATGTTGCTTGTTCTGATGGGATTTATACTTTACAGCAGCTTACTGCTGCTTTGAGAAGAAATGTATGAACTATACATTTGGAGTGTTTGCATATAATTCTTTATAACCTCCACTTTAAACTGTCAGACATTGGTATTTTATCAGTCCACACTGTTAAATAAAACTAATGTTCTTAGGAATCCAACTTGTACACACTGTTTAAAAACCCTCAGGGACAGTTTACACACTATTCTCACTCAATTCAGGTACTTTGATGCTATTCTTAAACCTAACAGTGACTTGTATTTTTCTGTTTTGCTTTTATTTCGACGTGCTGGTAGCACATCCTTGATGAATGTCAACTTAAAAACTCAGTTCAGGTATCCAGGTATAACTCAGCCAAACAGATTTTAAAGCTGCATATAACTCTCCAGCACACGGTGCCTCACACTCTTATAGTGGCATTCTATATATTCAGTTATTACTACTGAGCAGATAATATGGGGGTTCCTGTTAACAGTGTATTTAAAGAAACAAAATGTGCATAAACGTATAACCAGCACATGTGTAACACACACACACACACACACACACACACACACACACACACACACACTCTATATGTTTTTAAATGCTACTAATAGCCAGCACAATTAAATGACATTCCTTGCTGCTTCTGTAAACTATAACAGATGCAGTTCGATGTGGCTCTTGCTTCTTCACCACACTACTACTAAATTCAAGCACTGGTCCTTGGGTGTCTGACCTCTACATTCTAGTTTATGCAATGTCTTTAGAGAATTCTGTGCACTGGCCACTGTGATGGAACCGTTGGGCCAGTAGTGCTTTGAGTTTATTAGTAGTGATTCTGCCAAAGTTGGTGTTGTAACATGAGTATGTAAATGTCAAAAAATTAGCAGAGGTCTAGGTCTGCATATCAGCAGACAGTTTTGTCAGTATGTTTTGTAGTCTTGAGGTCCTCAGTGACAAGTTTCTAATGATGTAAAGTTCTAATTCCAGTGTTTTAGCCCTTTGCATCTTTACTATTAAGACTTGTCTACTAGAGGTCTTTACTCTTTTAAGACTCCTTTTGTTTTCTACAGTACTATCTGTGGTTAACAAAATAGGTTATTCCTCTGCTTTAATATTTGATATCTTACAACTAAAAGGAACTCTCCATATATAAAACCCATAGCCTTTGAAGATACGGAAAATGGCATCTTTCAGATTTCTAGAAGTTCAAGTGTCATGCAACAAAACAGGAACCCCCTTTACTCTTATGGACCTCATTTCAATATACTGTTTACAGTTTGACGGAATTGTATAATTTAATATTTCTCTTGTACTGTAGTTTATATTTATTTACAGATTTTTTTTTGTACTGTGTGATTTGAACTTTTTGTTTCTTGCTATGATCAATGTTTATGTAGTAGAGCACTTATGATCACAAATTAAGTTTTTTGGTTTGATTGCACTACATTAAATTTTTTAATGCAGTTCTGATTTTTGACTGGACTAAAATAAGCTGTGTCTTAATGTATGTGATGAGTACTTAAAACTTTAATCCATGTGGTCCCCTTTTTTTTGCATTGTATGTCAGAGGCGCTAGTTCTTTCGTGCATGTGTAAGATTTAATGGTTCCATTGTATTATTTGACCATAACATTTTGGAGAAACATTCCCAGCTGTAATGTTGTGTATGGTAGTTCTCACTGGATGCTAGACTTTTCAAAACCACTATTCTTCTAATAAATTTTGTTGTGAAAAGCTGTTTTAAAAGCTTGGTTTCTACTTCTTAAGATTTTAATGCGTTTTTTAAAAATCCACAAAAGGGGTAAGATTTCCGGGTATACCGTAAATGTTATGTGGTAATAGAAGTTGGTAATTTTTTAATGGTAGTCTTTCCAGATGACCTCTTACATAACTTACATAACTAGAAGTTGCTGTTTCAAAATTGTGCTTCAGTATTTGGGTGCCACACTGCCTTCTAACGCTGTGCCTTCACTAATTTGATGCTCCCCTACCTCAGTTTTCTTTGTTTGGATTATTCACTTTAGAAAGTTTTTTTTTTTTTAGCTAGACAAGATATATTTTGCTTTTTCGTAGTATCTGTTTGCTGGGCTTATGTAATTGTTTTCCGAAAAATCATAATTTCCACAGAGTAAAACTTTATGCTGGAGTTGCTTGCTAAAATAACGATTTGCTGAGTTTTGTTCTTTTCTGAAGCACAAGTATGAAAGCAACACTGTCAATTACTTGAGGTTATTATAGTTGTTCTGATTCTTGGGAAGGTGCTGGCATTTTCTTTTACCTGGACAAATAAAGAACAGCCTATATGTTGCTCAATTGTGGTTTTTAGAGACTAGGTGTATAAAGACATTTTGGATTATAAAGTGATTTCTGTTGTAAAGTGGTGAGGAGAACAGCTGAATTATAGTGATAAAGATTAGAAATGGTATAGCAAAGTATGGGAGGAAGTTTTTTCAAGCTTTTGATATATATGTAATTAATGTACGTTGAAGTGATTTCTGATCATTTCTAGTGGGATTTTATATTAAAAAGTGATGCTATTGTTGGTAGTTGCTCCAGATTATCTTTTAGTTAGTATTTTTGTCTTATTTCTTTGGCTGTCTATTTCTGCCTTTTGGTCCAATGTTTATAAATTTGGAAATTTTGTTGATACTATAGGCTTTTTATTGGCTTCATTTGTTCCCCTTACTCAGTCATGCTACGTGTTTATAGAACATTTTTCTGGAAACCTAATTACTACTTATTTGGAAATTTCAAAGCTATAATTACTTGTTCACAAAAATAATCCATTCTCAACTGGTGGCTGGATCAATATAGTAGGTTTATAATCTGGCATCTCATGAATGAATTCATTTTAATGGTCCTGTTTTCAAATTGATATTTAGTTCTCCAATTATTATAACTTTAAAAAGGACTTATTCCTTCTAATCTAGAATTTTCTTCTCTGATTCTGTTGATACTTTGGAATTAATTCAAGGACCCTTTGTCTTAACAAGGTGACAGAATCAGGGAAATTGCATGAGAGAAATGGAGTGAGAAAGTGGAAAATGGGATAGCTTTCTGCGATTTCCCAAGTTGTATAGTTGTTTTTTTTCCTCAAGAACTGTCCCTTTCTCTCACCATTCACTTGTATTGAATTCACTTATATTGAAATGTAAAAATATACCTACATCATACGGTGTTAGATTTTGTCATCAAAAAGAGTGCAACATCTTTTTTTCTTAATAGAATTTACTAAGTAGTGCGGTAGATAACGGTTTTTGTATTCCGAATATACACTTTATCATTATCTGCTTCCAGTGGTAAGCATTTAGCACAGGATTTTATTAATCCTATTCAATTTACAAGTTTCTTACAAGTTTTGCTGTGTTTTGGAGGAAATGATGTATCAAACTAGAAACGTATCAATCTGCATTTACAATTGGAGTAGAAAGGGTTTTTTTCAGACGTTAGTAGAAAAGAAATGTTCTAGAAAAATAATAGTTTAAGCCATAATTTGGTTGGCATGCAACTTGGAAAGAACGAACCTGGGAAGTAAGCAAAAGTATATAAAAAACTCATAAGGATTAAATATTGAGTCTGAAGCTTTTTTAGGCTTGTAAAAACACTATTGTTTATTGACTAGTTGTTTTAAGATGCTAATTGTACTCTCGCCAGCCTTATTTAATCAGCAATATGGAGCGATAAGGGATTATTTGGTACTTTAAATTTCTATCAAGTTGGTATTCTAGCTGGATCACTCCTGTTTTCATCTGGAAAATCATAGTAGCAGCCTGAATGCCGTTTTGGCCACATTTCACCCCTGAGTCTGTTAAATGGAGTCTTCTATTAACTGTGACACAAATACACTAATTATATCTGTTCTAACGTTGGGAAATACAGTAGCAATCCTTTATTGAATAATAAGGTATAAACCTTAGGTCTCCCCTTTGCATTATAGCATTTTCTAAAGGAAAAACAAATATATTTGAGTCTCATTTTTAGTTGGCTTTTATTTAAAACAAATCTATCTTTTAAAGTTTTTATTATGAACTGTATGTGATGATACTTTTATAAAAATTATAAGGTATGCTAATTTTAAAGTATGTTATTTATAATTTCTGTTTCGGTTGTTTATAGGCTAGTTCTGTCTTGAATGTTGGAGCACAAAGAGCTCTGGGGGATCATTGGATGTACTCAACCTCAATTAGAATCAGTTTTTAAGAATGTAGATGCCTGTGTCCTGTACCCGATCCACTGAATCAGTTTATAAGCGTTTGAGGCCTGTAGTGCAGGAGGTTTTGGGGTTGGTTTTGGTTTTGCTTTTTTCCTTTTTGTATTTTTAAAGGTTATTCAGTAGATCCTTTTCTACTTGTGGCAGA
The DNA here is from genome assembly GCA_028533885.1 of Nasua narica. NCBI lineage: Eukaryota > Metazoa > Chordata > Mammalia > Carnivora > Procyonidae > Nasua > Nasua narica. The sequence goes on from CM052812.1 coordinate 47,329,064, forward strand.
GACACATAAAATTTTCCATCTCAACCATTTTTAAGTAATACAGTTCAGTAATGTTAGGTATATTCACGTTGTTGTGACCACAGGAACTTTTGATAACCCCCCCAATTGATTAAATACTGTTCTATTCTAATCTTTAATTTTTTAAATGAAAAACGTGGAATGTGGGGAGCTTAAGGGACTTGCCCTCCTCACATAGTTTGAGTTACTCTTTAATACTCATGATTCCAAACCATTACACTTATCTCTGTACCACTTCGGCACTCCTGATTCAGCCTTAGAATGTGAGATGTTTAATCTGCTAATAATTTTCTTTTAGGTTCAATTATAAGTTAATTAAATCTCAAGTATTTGTTTAGTTTCATTCTTGTAGAGACGTACGCTGCTTTTTAGGAAGAGAATTAAATCTATATTATGAAATTACCAGTTAAATTATATTAGAAGCTTATAAACTTCATTGTTAAATAGAAGGGTTGTTGACTCAGTGCTAGAGGAAATGAACCTTGAAGAGTAGGTAAGGCAAGGAGAGGAGAGAATATCCCAAGTTTAAGAGACAGAATTTGATGGGCCTAGTTTAAAATCCTAGCCTTTCTAATTTCTTTGTACATGATCTTGAACAAGTTATTGAATCTTTCTAAGCCTCAGTTTCTTCTCTGTAAAAGGAACTTTATACCACCTGCCTCAGAGATTGCTATAAGGCTCAAATGAGATTCTGTATGTAAGATACTTAATACTATGCTGGTTTTTTTGCAAATACTCAAAAAATGCAAGGAGTAAAAGCATCTGGCAAGAGTTAATTTAGTGTGAGGGACAGGGAAGGTGAGAAAATCAGATTGAAAGTTGTAGAGGGAGTCACTTGTATTGATTAGAACTTTGAAAGAGGCAGACGAGTTTGTATTAGGGACACTGCAGTCAGAGACCTAAAAGTGTTGGAACTATAGTTAAAGCCCAGAATGCTGCTTTTCTGCATTTCTTGGTCCTGTTCCATGGGCATATTATCAAACTATTAGTCATTCTTCGTTTCTTTTCAAAGACTGTTTAGAAAGTAAAAGATGTTTAAGATTAAAAGTTACAAAGTTGGATAGAAATCATCTGCATTTCCATTGTACACTGAGTTTTCTGTATAGTCAAGGTTGAAGTTTTACACGCTTTGAAGACTTCTCTTTTTACATGGTGGTAGTTTGAATAACAAAATGTAAGAGCCAAATGTGGGAGTGGTCACATGTGTGTGCATATGTATTTAATCATCAGACCATTAGTTTTCCAGGGAAAGAATTTGGGGAATTTTCTGCCAACGATTTAGTGATTTTTAGCTACACTCTTATCGAGGTTCTGAGTATTTAAAACAGATAGATCATAGCTAGCACAGTTTAGAGGTGTTCATTCCAGCATCTATTAAATTGACTAGAAACATTTTGCCAGGAAAACCTGGCAGTGTAGCATTAGCTAGATAAAGATGAATTAAGAAGAAAATAACCAGGATAGCAGATTCTTATGATGTGCTAGGAATTGGTAAGTCTGTGTAGACCAGTTTTTCAAACTGGATCAACCAGTTACAGCCCTTAGTTGTAAGTTCAGTTTAGAGGGTCCTAACCAACATTTTAAAAAGAAAAGAGAAAAAGCACATAGCATATAATAAGGATCAATACTATTTCATTGAAATGTGTGTGTCATCATAGATAATGCAAACTGAGGTGTACTTGGTCACTTTGTAAAAAGTGGTGTAAAAAGTATTTCTTGTTCTGGTTTGCAGACAGAACTCTAATGTAAACACCATTTTCATCCCAGTAATTCTGATTCCTTGAAGAGCATGCTAGCAACCTCCTGTGTGCTTACAGTTAAGAGCCTACACCTTTTACTGTCTGATCTTCAAAATTCCCTTCTTCCTTTCCCTGCCTTGTTGCTTTGAATTCATGTTCATTGGAAGATTATTCTTTTTTCCTATGTTGTTTTCTGTTCCCTTGAAAAATGTCTTAGGGAAATTATTTTCACTACCGTAGTAATTTATTTGGTTAGTTTATTCATTGCTTACTTATGCCTGAAATTATCTGAGCCCCATGTATTAGAAGCCATTGAGTTAAAAAGGACAAAGTCCTGTCCTGTATCTAGAGAAAGTTCACAAACCAGTGGAGAAGATAACCATGTCAACCATTATGTTACCATGCAATGTAGGTGCTATTTAATGAAAGATAGAAACTGTGGGAGCAGAGTAAGAAATTCTGACACAGCCCCCAGGGAGAAGGTGCTAAGGAGGATGGAGTATGAGCAGTGGGAAGTTGACAGGTTTTACGCAAAAAAAAAAAGGGGTATGATCTAAGGTGCATGGATGGCTCAGTTAAGTGTCTGACTCTTAATCTAAGCTCAGGTCTTGATCTCAGGGTCGTGAGTTCAAGCGCTGGGCATGGAGCCTACTTTAAAAAAAAAATTAATATTGCATTTGGACTTTAAAAAGATGGCAGTTCTGGATAATGTGAAGCAAACTCTAAAATGAAGAGAAACTAGTGGCAGGGAGCTTAGAATACAGTATTCTCCAAGGAAAGTCAAGTCAGTGTAGTTGAGCTGGATAGTGATTGGAAGCAAGAGAAAACTGGGAACCTAGGGATAGGGAGTGAGGTATAATAAATACCTAAGTTGAGTATGTGTGTGTGTGAGTGTATACATTTAGTTACATTTTTGTCTTCAATATTCCTGAGGAAAGACTTGAATATACAGATGACTCTGCTTAGTTCATCCCACTCCAGCACATCTCCTAACAGTAGACTTGACTTTCCAGAGAGGTGAAGTAGAGAATGGTGATAAAGGACTTAATTCCAAGAGCACCCCAGAATGGTAGATAAAAAATGCTTTGCTTATCCCTATACTTTAAATTTTTAAATATCATACCTCTAATATTCATGAGGTGAACAAGTGTTAAATGACATTAAATTAGGGAATCCCTTTTAAGGTTTTACTTTTTTTTAAAAGATTTGTTTGTTTGTTTGTTTGTTTATTTGACAGAGAGACATCACAAGTAGGCAGAGAGGCAGGCAGAGAGAGAGGGGGAAGCAGACTCCCTGATGAGCAGAGAGCCCAATGCGGGGATCGATCCCAGGAACCTGAGATCATGACCTGAGCCGAAGGCAGAGACTTTAACCCACTTTAACCCAGGCGCCCCAAGGTTTTACATTTTACAAAGTCATCTATAAATGATTACAGTTAATTAGGAATGCCATTGTGATTTACTATATGACAACAAAAGTAGAATTTTCCACTTTTAAGCCTTACACCATAGATTTGTATGGTTTCAAGAATGGAGATTAAAAACCTCAAGAGAACATGAGAAAAGTTGGGATCTAGACAATCCCTTAACAATTATGAAAGGCTCAGGATACTATCAAATATCTGCTGCTTATTATAATCTGCTAGTCTCTCTCTTCCTTTCAGTCAAAAAGAAACTAAGAATATCTGTCAAAAACCTATCACCCTGTTTCTGGAGAGGAAAGAATGTTTTTGTTGCTGGGATCTGTCATGTGAACTGTTAAATGTCCTCTTGTTTGTTTTGGTGCCTCCTTATGTGCCCCACCATGCCTCCTTTAGAGCCCCCTATGGTACACACTGCCGTGCTAAGTGGTGGTGTGGGTATTGAGTTGATGGTTGTTGTTATCACTCTTAGTACAAAAGAAATACACTCCCCTCGTAATGGAATCTTGTCTGGGTGCCCAGGAAGCCATGCACAATTCTTGGCTTCTCCTGGGCCTTGACAAAGGTTTCTTTCCCCTCGCCCCATGATGAGGGGACTTAAAGGAGCCCCACAATATGGTGTGTTTTCTCTCGTGTAGGGAATGAACTCCTGGTTTCTGTTTAAGCAGTGGTATTTTTCTGGTCCATCATTGTCTTGGTCATTTAAACTGGGAATGAAAGGGCAATTTTCCCCCAAAGAGCAACATAGATTTTAATCCTCTGACTAAAAATCGAAAAGAGAAATAGGTCAGTTGACTTAGCTTGTCACAAACTCTCATGTAATCCTGACCTCCTAAAATGTCAGTTATGCACGTACTATCTCTCTTCATTCTGACTTTACTATCTCAAGCCAGTGACACACTTTTTTTCTTCAGTTCAAAATAGCCTGAGACAGAGGTCTTTCCTCTTGGACTGAAATTATTATATTATTTCCTAAAGTCTATTTTAAAGTGTTTTTTCTAAGAATTCTTAAAGTACTTATCAGATTAATTATTTAGGTTTGTGCTCTCACCAAACCAGTATTTAGCAATATCACTTAGGGATATTTCCAGGAACTATTATTTTTTAATTCATGCCTTCCAGTCCAAAATCCTGTGTCTTTCATAGCCTATGAACCTTCCTTCCTTTTGTGTAAATTAACATCCAAATGTCATGTATTTGGTCTTATGTGCATAGTCTTAGCTGAGATGATAGAAACAAAAATCAGTCTGGTAGGAAAAAAAAAAAAACCTTTATCAGATGTAAGCAGTTTGACAGAAGCATCTGTGAACTCATTACATTCCTAGAAAGGAGACAGAGGCATTGGACTGTGGTGCTTATGACCCCTTGCTCTGACTTCTATTCACCAAGTAACCTTCTGATTATATTTTGGCTTCCAGGGTACGTTTGCCCATACGGTGAAAATATGTTAAATAAGAATTTCCTTGATAATTACAATTTTTATTATAATTTAAGAAATGTGACGATTTGGTTAAATTGAAAAGAAATAGGAACTACAAGCCTTAGAAGGCTTCTATCGTATTTAGATTACTCTGAATAATTGACTTTTATCAGAGGTATCAAGCCCCGAAATACAGAAAAGCTAGCAAGCTATGGCTTCATGCTCAGTAAGCAGCCCCTGACGCATTTCTCCTTTCCCCTAGTTTAGATTATTCATAGTTTTTGGAATCTTTGTTCTGCCCTGCTTCTAGTAAATTTGGCTAGGAACACAGTAAATTTAGAAAGGGTGTTACAGGGATTGCATGTCTTGTTTTAGATCAGTAGTTCTTCACTATTTTTCCACTTCATACTTGAACAGGATGCTATTTTGCCATCAGCAATCACCCAGGGTATGAAAATACACACACACCCCTCCTCCATATTTTTCATCTATGAGGAAAATGATCATTCTCCTTAACCACAGTTTTGAGAAGTGCTTTTTCTGTCTAAATCCATCTAAATTTTATTTCGGATTTCAGCCCCATGCAAGTCAGGTATTAAACCGTCTGATTTTAAGAGGTCACTTTCTGTTCTGTGATCTTATTATCTTATTTCTCACATTTCTTTGTCACCTTTGTCTACTGTACCCTTTTATGGTTTCTCCTAGTTCAGTTCTGTGGAAGGAGAACTTGGTTGTTCAGTAGTTTAGAGGTTCAACTATATATGGCTTTTGGAAAATCACCGTACCCCTGCTGCCCACCTTCTCCTCCCTCCACACACATACACCAGGAATTGTTGTCATAGCACTTGGAATATTCCTATATGCAAATATGTGACCCACAGATGTGAAATAGCCAACCAAGGGTAGATGCATTTCCCAATACAGAGCAAGGACTTGTCAACAGATCTGTCTAGGCCCTTGAAACACATTTTCTATGTTCAAAGGACCAGAAAATAAGGAATTAGGGAACATAACCTCAGATTATTGTCTAGCAAAAAATGCAGCTCTTCTTGCCTTGAGGGGAACTGATGATGCATTTTTGTGTTTTCTTGTATTTAAGTAGAAGGATCAAGCCAAATTAATCTACATTTCTTTTTAACTATTTGGTCTACTCTGTCAAGAGTAGCTTTCTGTAGCTTTCTGTAGCTTTCTCTCCCCTTCTGTTTTCCCAGGACTACCTTTTTCTGCTACTAAGGTCAGCTCCATCCAGACATCATGCAGTGTCTTTATTGATCTTTTGTTATTTTGGTCATCATTGATGGTGCATTTGCCAACATGAGTTTTGTTGGAAGTTAGAGAGCAGATATTGGAGAGAGTACTTGAATCCCTCAATCCCTGATTCTAGACTCTTAAAATTGTCCTTTCAGCTCTCTGCCATCCCTCTTCTCCTTTTATTGTTTTTTTAATCTTTATTTTATTTTTATTTATTTGACAGAGAGTATACAGCAGGGAGCAGCAGAGGGAAGGGGAGAAGCAGGACCCTGGGATCATACTTGAGCTGAAGGCAGACACTTAACTGACTGAGCCACCCAGGCATCCCTCATTTTATTCTTTTACCCTAAGATAAAATAGCATTGACAATCCACCACTTACATTAACCACAGGAATGCTTTTCTTTGGGGATTTAAGTAGTACAGTATTGACAAAGTAGGCAAGTTCAACTGTGTCTAACCTCTGATCTGGAAAAACATCATTGAGTAAATCATTACAGATAGGGTTGTGAAACAACACATCACTCTTAAACTGTGCCTTTCAAAGTTGTTATGAATATTATCTCAATCCTTTGACCACACCCTTAAGAATTAGGCATTGAGCTGGGGATAGAAAGACAGAGTCAAGGTCATGCAAGCTCTTCTCTTCAAGGAGATACTCAGAACTAATCTGGAGAGTTGGAAGTCCAAGTTTCCCTCTTCTTCTACAACCCTGCCTCCCATTTACCAGTCCTTGGGAGCTTGTCGCTCTTTAGTGGTGGTGAAGTATTTCTGATTGATAAATAATTTACTTAACTATTACAGACTCCTTTTGTTGAGTGGAAAGAACATGAAATCAAGCAGTTTTGAAATCTGTGATGAATTATTGTTCTTGTAAATATCTTACCTAGTCAGGTGTGAGGGACATGCCATCATACCAACGTAGTCACTGATCTATAACAAGTTGAGGGGATGGGCTGCATGACAGTAGCTTGTCCCTCTCTTTTTAACCTTCTTAGTGCCTGAGAGTATTCTAAATCAGGGCAAATGCATATTTAGGCTTTCTCAAAGGCCTGAGACTATAGGAAAAAATGGAATAACTAGAAGCAAAGGTAAAGACTAGCTTTTTAAAGCTGTTTTTACTAGTTGTTTAAAACTCAGGCAGAAACTAGCTGGTTTTTAAAAAACACCCCTTTGAACCCTTTGAAAAAAAAAACCCATGAAAAAATTGTAATAGCATTAAATTTCAGGAAGTTGAGGTTAACTTAAAATTAAATATTCAAATCATCTGAAATTAAAATTCATCTAAACCTAAGATCTTACTGGAAAATTTCTAGAGAAAAACAAGGTAGGAAGCTTGATAAGTTAGAGGCACAGTCAAAAGTGATTTTATTACTATAGTTATAAAGTTAGCTATTATAACAAGGCCATTTACTGACACTTGGACAAAGGTTAGTATTAATATGAAAGTTTTCAGACTCAAGTGAAGCTACTGGTCCACTTGCCTTCCAAACATCTCAGCGTCAGAATCTTATAAACACGTCAACTCAATGTGTAAGAAAAGGAACTCATCAGACACATACCTATTGCAACAATCATCAGCCCCCAGCTTCAGTCCCTATTTTCCTATCTCAGCAAATGAAGCTGCCCAGGAAGAAAACCCAGGAAGCATTCTTGATGCTCTTTTTCTCTCTCTTTTTTGCTAAGAAAAAACCAGAAGAGCACGATCCCTACGTTGTTGCTTACATCTCAAGTAGCTCGAGTAGCTTACATTTGCTTTGAAAGCTAAGACAGACAAGTCAGTAAAAGAGACAAGATATAAGATGTATAGGATCACTGTACATGATTCCTTATGATTGCCAATACAGTTGCCATTGTATTGGCAAGTAGTTTGCAAACCACAGTGGCTTAGGATTTCAGGAAAAGATGCAGTCACTCCAGGTGGGGTCTGTTTTGAGGTGACTTAGGATATAACGGATGAAGAGCTCCCTACTTCTTGCTCTGATGACCTGTGGTTCACCAGTATGTTCTCCCTGATCCTTTTTGCCAGGAAAACTCACCTACAAATGACCCTTTGTTGATGTCTCTTTTAAGCAAGGTTGTCATTTGCAGTTTTTATTTTTTTTAAGATTTTATTTGTCAGAGAGTGCATGCTCACTAGTAGGGGGAGGAGCAGGAAGGAGGAGAAGCAGGTTCCCTGCTGAGCAAGGAGGCTGATGTGGGACTTGATCCCAGTGTCCTGGGATCATGACCCAAGCTGAAGGCAGAAGCTTAACCAGCTAACTCACCCAGGCGTCCCTCGTTCGCAGTTTTAATCTTTTCATCTGGACTCCCTCTCTGATGTGTTTTTCAGCACCTAAAGGCTATACTGCTGTTCCAGGTTAGCGTTCATTTGGTACTGATGTTTCTGCAGTTGTGGAGACTCCATTTCCTCTTTCTGTAGTGCCGTGAAACAGATTCATACCTGCCTGTAGTTGTTCTGTCTTTTGGGACTAACTAAGCCATATTGCCACAACCATTGCTTTAAGGGTGGTTTCATGGCCCTTGGAAATCTTACTTTAGTTGAGGCTAATTAAAATACTGAAGCACTATTAAATTATTGAAATATGGAACAGTAGCAGATGTCTCACAACCATAAAAGAGGTTAGATCTCACCTGTGGATTGTTTATAACTCAGTTTCTTGGTCTGTGTGAGCATCACTTTAGAAGAAAGTGCTTTCTCGGTTTTTTCCAGAGCGCTCTGTCCTCTTATTGGGTTAACATCTTGATTTCATTAATCTGTAAGCATATTGTTAACCCCAAATACTAAAACCTGCTTTCCAGAGCAAAGCCATAGGCATGAAGCAGTGTCCAGATTTTCACTTTGGTGATGATTATTGTACTTCTTGAGTTGGAGAGAAACATTTATCTCTAGTTTTTTTCTGCAGTAAGATAGCATGATATTTCTTTATCTTTTTCATAAATCTTGATCAACCTTTTTTTATCTTGTTCATGTATTTCTAAAATGCACTTTTTGATGCATTGAAAAGGCATTGATATCCCACTTATTTATAGTCACCTCTCTCAGAAACATCAGGAACACCTTCAAAAACCAAAAACTGAGAAATAAACGCCATTGAGCAGTTGAAGTTGTTAGAAAATCCATGTGCTTTACTCCTAAAGCGTTCCTGAAACCTTCATTCAGAATCTTTATTTTTACCTAAAGTACCAGTCTAGCACTTAAAGTAGGGGTCCTAAACACAGCTGCTATTTGGCGGCCAATAAGAAGAATTTTAATAACATACAGACTGACAGTGTGACTTTTTTGTATTAAGGCAGTCAGATTTACTTAAATAGCCCCCAAACTATCTATATATTTTAATTCAGTATAATAAAACCAACAGCTCTGGCATGTGTAGGTGGTTCAGTAGGTTAAGCATCCAGGTTTTGATTTCGGCTCAGGTCATGATCTCAGAGTGATGAGATTGAGCCCTGCACCCAGCTCCACACTGGGCGTGGAACCTGCTTAAGATTCTCTCTCTCCCTCTGCCCCTTTTCCTACTCCACTCACACATGCCCTCTCTCTTTCTCTCTCTCTCTCTCTCTCTCAAAAAAAAAATAATAGCTAAACTTTAATAATAACGATAACAGCCCTGAGTGATTAAGAAAGAATAAACTGTGTACAGAGGAGGATAAAATATTTAAAAGACTTCCATAAAAATATTTTTAAAATATTAAATGGTACTTGAAGTATAAACTTTTATGTGGAAAATTCACTTTTGGTTGTGAGAAAGCATTAATGCACATCTCTGAGTTATTTTTTATCGAAGTATATTTAATGTATTGGCTGATAGTAATGGTGACTGATGACTTCGTAGGTTTCTGTTTTCCTGTGCACTAATCCTGAGTGGAAGAGGGGGCACCTCGGTTTAGACCAAAAATGGTTAAGTGTTCTGGCCAAGGTTACACAACTAGTAAGTGGCAGGACACTCACTACTGTCTCACAGTACCGTATCCTGTTACATGTGACGTTGTCGGTACCCCCTGACAGACGTAGCGACAAGGGTGGTGAGGAAGGCAGGAGGCCAGCACAGGCTGTCTAAGGTAAGCTTTCCTGGAAAGGCACCTCATGGCTGAGAGAGAAAGTCAGAGATTGAAGAAAAGAAGAATTAGCTGAAAGATACTATCAAATAACATCTGTTCAACACATGTTTATTAAGCTGCCTTCAGTGCCCTGATGGTTTCTTTTTTTTTAAAGGTTTTGTGTGTGTGTGTGTGTGTGTGTGTGTGTGTGTCTGTGTGTGTGTTTAAAGATTTTATTTATTTATTTGACAGAGAGAGAGAGATCACAGGTAGGCAGAGAGGCAGGCCGAGAGGGGGCGGGGAACAAGGCTCCCCGCTGAGCAGAGAGTCTGATGCGGGGCTCTATCCCAGGACCCTGAGATCATTACCTGAGCCGAAGGCAGAGGCTTTAACCCACTGAGCCACCCAGGCACCCCACCCTGATGATTTCATAGTCAGATAATAGTTTCCTGAGGAAGACTCAGGGAGAGAGAGAAATTGACAAGTTAGATAAAACTCCAGAAAACTGGATGAGGTCCCTGGGTGTCTCAGTTGGTGAAGCACCTGCCTTCAGCTCAGGTCCATGATTTCAGGGTGCTGGGATTGAGCTCTGGGTCAGGCTCCTTGCTCAGTAGGGAACCTGCCTTTCCCTCTCCCTCTGTCCTTCCCCCTGGCTTGGGCTTACTCACACTCTCTCTCAAATCAATAACTAAAAAGTAAACAAAAAACCCCAGAAAATTGGAGCTCTCCAGCTGTTTGGGCTCAGTAAGACCCAGACATCCAGAAACAGAGCAGCTCTCGACAACCCTCAGCTGTCTTAAGTGGGGCTTGTTTTTAGCTTGTCTTGAACCTAGTATCTTCCTCTCCCACCACCGGCCACTGTCCGGGTGGAACTTCAGAGTTGTCCTGGATAAACTCATGGAAGTGGTTGATGTAGAATGACATCTCGCGGAGTACTGTAAAATGCTTGCTGAAGGTCTAGGAGAATGTAGCAGGCAGGGCTTGACTGAGAAGACATCCTGCTGCCTCCTTGCAGGGACAGAACCTTGAGTTTACAGCAGGATTTCCTGTTTCCTTGCTTAGAGCCTAGCAATCCGCAATTGCTTTAACTCCATCTGTCACTGTGTCTGAAATGTGAAATTACCAGTCTGTATATCTCGTTGCCCCAGGAAGGGGGCAGAATTCCTGCACTACTGTTTGCAGACTTATAAGTCCAGCCAACTGGTCATGCTGAGAAACCATGTTAAAACTACAATTGCTCTAATTCCAAAATTTGTAACGTAGTGCATCTGAATTTTTGTCAGTGTGGTGGACTTATAAATCAATGACTGTTTGATAACAGTCCTAACAGGCCTAACAGGCCTAAAACAAAAGTATATGTTGACTGACTGGAGTTAATAATGTGGCCAAAATTTTATTTTCTTAAAAATTCTTTTCAATGATATTTCTTCTCTATAAGATTAAAAATTATTGTGAATAATCACTTAAAAGGTATGAGGAATGTTACTAAACTTTGAGAATATATCAGGGCTGGCCTTATATTTTAATTAGGTAAATACTCATTGATTAAATTCATACGGGCACTTAGAAGCAGTTTTAGAGTGTCTGTTCATTCTCTTTATAGCATGAGTAGTATCTGGTGAATTTCATAATGTAAAAATGTTCTTGGGAAAATGACCATACTAATTTCTCCTTTCTCTTTGTCTGTCTAGTGAGAACTCAACAGAGGCTATAGCAGTAGATTCTAACAGTCAGTCGAAGTCCCCACTGGAGAAGTTTATGGTCAAACTGTGCACTCATCACCAGAAGCAGTTCATCCGTGTCCTGAACGATCTGTACACTGAATCCCAGCCGGGCACCGAGGACCTGCAGCCTGATTCTGGAGCGATGGATGCATCCACCTGCAATGCTGGTTGTGCCCAGCTAAGCACCAAACCTAAGGAAAAGGATGCTGCATGTCTCGATATGAAGTCTCCTACTTCTGTAGATTTGTTCGTAGACTCATCAGACTCGCACAGCCCTCCACACTTGACGCAACAGGCCCTGAAGGAGCCTCCTCCTGAGATAAATTCTGCAGATGGAAGAGAGAATGCCTTGACTATTACCCAGAAAGATTCCTCTGAACTTCCAACCACTAAACCTAATTCTGGTAGTTCAACAGATAGTTCCACTCTGGGATACCTCACTGCATCTAATTCTTCCTCATTAAGCTTCCACCACACCTCTAAGAGCTTGGAGGCGCAAACCACTGGACAGGAGCAAGACACAAATGTGAAAATACGTGAGGATGGGAAAGACCATATGCAGAGCTCAGCTTTAGTAGAAAGTCTGATTGCAGTGAAAGTGGCAGCTGAGAATAGTGAGGAGAGCAACAGCTGTATTTCTCAGAGAAATTCATTCAAAGCTTTATCAGAAGAGGCTTGGGACTCAGGGTTTACTGGGAATTCACCCAGAACTGCTGACAAAGAGAATGCTTTACTGTGTAGCTCAAAAACACCGCTGCGCCAGGAGTTAGAGTCCAGTGAACAAGATGCAAGGCCAAAGCAAGAGAACCATCTTCACTCACTAGGAAGAAATAAGTTGAGTTATCATTTACATCCCAGTGATAAGGGTCAGTTTGATCATTCCAAAGATGGTTGGTTAGCCCCTAGCCCCGTGCCAGCTGTTCACAAAGCATCTAACGGACATTCGCGCACCAAGATGATATCAACCTCCATTAAGACAGCTCGGAAAAGTAAGAGGGCATCAGGCTTGAGGATAAACGATTATGATAACCAGTGCGATGTCGTTTATATCAGTCAGCCAATAACAGAATGCCACTTTGAGAATCAAAGATCAATATTATCTTCTCGGAAAACAGCCAGGAAGAGTACTCGAGGGTACTTCTTCAATGGTGATTGTTGTGAGCTGCCAACTGTTCGCACCCTGGCCCGAAATTTACACTCCCAAGAAAAAGCGAGCTGTTCGACAGTGGGGCCAGAGGCAGTGGTCACTGCCAAGGAGAACCTCACGCTTTCAGCCCCTGGACCTGCCGTGGGTGTGCAGCATCCCAGAGAAGACGACCATGAAGAACCTAGTAAAGAAATAACCTCCCTCAAGGAAGGAGAAAGAGAAGCTTCCTCTGAAAAGGAATCTCAGGAACCTGAGGTTTGCCCCATGACAAATAAACCAAATCCGAGCAGCTCTCCTAGGTCAGAGGAAACGACAGCCTCCAGCTTGGTGTCGCCTCTCCCTGCTCCCCTTCCCGAAGAGGACACACCAGAAGAAAGCTCCGTGGTCTCAACGCCCACAGCAAGTGGGATGGCTTCCCCTGAACAAGACCAACAGTCAGTCCAACTGCTGGATATCAAGGAGGGGGCTGTTACCCAAGACTGTCACCTGGTTTCCTCTACTGAGAGCATTTCTGAGGGAGGCAGTGAAGATGTGGTTTCTAGGCCTCATTCTTCTCCTGAAACAGTCAGTAGAGAAGAAGGTCCTCTGTGCTCAGAAAGTCAGAGTCCGCCAGTGGGTTTGGAGCCTCCCCTGAGCCTGGCAAAAGCTGAAGACAACCAAAGCATCAGTACTGAGGCCGAGACTGGAGAAGACACTCAGGAGTTAGATACCTACCCGCTCTCGAAGGAAAGCAGCACTTTTACTAACGAAAACCCCAGCGAAATTGAGGACAGTGAGGCAGCAGGTGGGACAGGAAAATCAGAGGGACAGAGCAGTGATGTAAAACATTGTTCAGAAAAAGATACATGTGATCCAAATATTGATTCACCTGAAGAGAATGTGGATAAGAAGAAGAAAGGTAAAAAACTCCCTGAGGCCTCTGACAGGTGCCTAAGGAGTCAGCTTTCAGATCCCTACTCTGCTGATAGGTGCCTAAGAAGTCAAAGTTCAGATTCTTCCTCTGCTTGTTCTGAGATTAAGATTTCTAAAAATCCTGGTATGAAACGTTCTAAAAAAGAAGGGTGCCCTGGGGAGACAGCATCTGAGGGCCTTCTGGCTGATGGCTTCCATACAAAAGGTCCAGAGGACACTGAAAACCTAGGTGTCGATGAAAATCCCTCTGAGAAAGGCGCTGAGCAGGAGGGTGAAGGAGGTGGCATCGTCACCAGGCAGACTTTAAAAAACATGCTGATGAAAGAAGTCAAGGGGGGAGAAGGAGATAATTTCCCCAGCAGTGATCCTATAACCACAGTTGGCCAGCCCCTGCCTGGAGAAAGACTGGAAATCTATGTTCAGTCTAAGTTAGGGGAGAAAAATGCTCATGACCCCTCAGAAAGTATTCCTTGTACTTTCCCAGAACAATCAAAAGAGAAGCCAGAACCAGCTCCCGCACAAGATCTGGTGGAGGTTGTGAATGAGGTCGGCACTGCAAGCGACCAGTGCAAAGATGGTGATAGTGACCTGCCGTCCAGTGCACTCGGGTTGCCAAGTAGTGGAAGTGGTGATGCTGCTGGGCCCCCAAAATGGGTACCGAGGCTTACAAGACTGACCTCTTCAGCCTACAACCTAAGACATGCTCATTCTCTGGACTCCTCGGATACTGCAAGAGCGACTTCGGAAAAGGAAGCGGCACAAGGAAACCCAATGACAAAGGAAGATGAAGCCTCGGAGGGCGGAGATCCCGTAGATGAGGAGGATGTGGGCCCGGTCGTAGACGACCAGCCAAAGTTTGTGGAGTGGTGTGCAGAGGAGGAGAACCAAGCGCTTATCGCCGACTTCAGCGCCCAGTACATGAGAGTTCAGAAAGGCTGGATCCAGTTGGAGAAAGAAGCCCAGCCCACACCCAGGTCAAGGAACAAGTCAGATAAACTGAAGGAGATTTGGAAAAGCAAGAAAAGGTCACGGAAATGTAGGGGTTCATTGGAGGCTCAAAAGTTTTCTCCTGTTCAAATGCTGTTTATGACAAACTTTAAACTATCTAATGTTTGCAAATGGTTCTTAGAGACTACCGAAACCCGGTCTCTGGTGATCGTGAAGAAGCTCAATACTCGTCTTCCGGGAGACATCCCCCCTGCCAAGCATCCTCTTCAGAAGTACTCTCCTTCCAGCCTGTACCCCAGTTCACTACAGGCTGAGCGCTTGAAAAAGCACTTGAAGAAATTTCCTGGAGCGACTCCTGCTAGGAACAATTGGAAAACACAGAAGCTCTGGGCCAAATTTCGAGAGAATCCTGACCAGGTGGAGCCCGAAGATGGCAGTGAGGTCAGCCTCGGCCCCAGTTCTGAAGACAGCGTAGAGGAGGTCAAGGAAGGTCAAAGTAGCCATCCTCCCACAAACTCACCGACCCCTGCCAGTACCCGGATCCTCAGAAAATATTCCAACATTCGAGGAAAGCTCAGAGCCCAGCAGTGTTTGATCAAGAATGAGAAGATGGAAAGCCCGTTTGGGCAGGCTGCGGAGAGTAAACAGAGTTGTAAGAGTGTGTGCATCAACCCTCTGATGTCCCCCAAGCTTGCCCTGCAAGTGGATGCTGATGGGTTTCCTCTTAAGCCCAAGAGTACTGATGGAATGAAGGGAAAGAAAGGGAAGCAAATGTCTGAAATCTTGCCAAAAGCAGAAGTGCAGAATAAACGCAAGAGGACAGAAAGCGGCAGCACTCAGGACAGGAAGGACAAGGGACCTGTGGTGAAAGCCAGCAAAGACAAGCATCCCGATGGACCCACCAAAACTCCTGCTGCCAAGAAGCCAGCTGCAAGGGACACAACCAGCCAACTGCCCAGAAAGACATCCTTGAAAGAGAATAAAGTGAAGCTCCCTAAAAAGTCTCCTGGGAAGAGCTGCCCTCCCTCCAGGAGGGAAAAAGAGAATACAAACAAAAGACCCACGCAGCCTGCTGCCTCGGAGACAGGGGCGAAACTTGCAAAGCAAAAGGGGGCAGGTGAATCCTCTTCGAGGCCACAGAAAGCCACCAACAGGAAGCAGAGCAGTGGAAAGGCTCGGGCCAGACCCTTGACGAAAACCCTGGAGAGCAGTGCGGCCCAGAGAAAGCGAAAGCTAAAGGCAAAGCTGGACTCTTCTCACAGCAAACGGAGACGGCTGGACACAAAGTGATCGGAAGGCTGGCAGCCATGAGTTAAACTGTCCTCCAGAAGTAACCCTTCATTTTGCATTAATTAAACCTGCTTTTATAAGCTTATCCAGCCTTTCAAATCTGCAGTTAATGGAGAACACCACAATTGAAGATGTCAGAAAATGCCTCTCAGATGGAGAAGGGAACTTGCAGAGTCTTTCTCTGAGGCTGAGTAAGGGAAGTTATATATTATATTCTGGTTGTTCCTTGGGTTTTAAACTTGGAACCAAGCAGTTTTAGTTTTTAAAAGTACAGTGCCTTATTTATCCTTTTTGTTTTTAAATTTACGAAAGCTAAAAAGCTGATCTATGTGATTAAAGGCTTGTATTTTATACTTGATGCACAAGCACTTGTACTGTAGCCGAGAAGACCACCATCATGCACATAAAAGTAGCTTTTCAGCAGCCACCCTGCAGCGTCTGTCCGTGAACAGATGCTTCTCTTTGCAGACCCGAGCAGTGAACTTCCCTCTCTGTCTTGTCTGTTCAAATGATATTCGAAAGCTAAACCAAATCATTTTTATGGTATGTGGAGATTGCAGAGGGGATTTATAATTATTATGAAAGATGAATATTCGTTACTCCTTTTTAAATAATCATATTCATTATTGGTCACTCCTCTCACTTTCGACCTTATGTCATTGAAAAAATGTATTCTAAATTATGTGCCCATGGGACAAAAGATGTGTCACAAGGTGTTACTATTGGGTTAGGACCTCTCAAAATTATTTGCATCCCCCAGGTGATTTGCATTACTGATTCTTACCATCCTTTTCATTTTTGGCCTTGCAAGCTTGCTGGCACTCTTTAACAAGGTTTTCACCTGACTTCGGGGGGGAAAAAATGTAGGATTTTTTTTTTCCCTCTTGTAACTGTAACTTGACAATTAGGATGAGAGTGACTGCTCTAATATTCTTTCTTACCCTGAATACTTCCATATTCATAGAAAGCCAAGTTGTTATTTCCAGTAATAGAAAAGTTTAGTAGGAGTTTTGTGTGTGCATGTGCATTTGGGTGCATTTGCCTGTGGTTATTAGCCACAGATGTGTCCCAGCCCCAGTTCTACAGTAAAATTCTTTCTTCCCCATGCAGTGTGCTGGGGTGTTCACGAGCTGTGTAATTAGCACAGGCCAGATGGTTTAAATGTGGCCCAGGGTCTCTCTGTGAGTATCTGCAAAACCAGTTTGGCGCCAGACTCAGAAAGGTGTACACAGCAGAGTCATGTGACGGTCAGAGCAAGCTTGCAGTTGGAGGAACCAGCTCCGGCATCTCGGAGCAGGGCCCACACCCCTCCTCCACCTGGAGCGGATATTCTGTTGGCTTGTCCCGATGTGAATGTCCGTGTTGAGAGTGGGTGTTGGCATTCTGATTGGTGAGCACCATACTGGTAGTTAATGCTTGTAGTATCGCTCCTGCCTCTCTCACGGCAGGCTCCGTTCCTCGGCTCGAAGGTGAGAGCTGCGGTGTTTGCGGCTAATGTGGTTTGCCTTTCCCGAGTGATGCCTGACCTGGTTGCACTGGTTTTACCTTGGTGCCTCGAACATTGCTCCAATACAGCACAGCGTGCACTCCACGTTTCCACGGGGCCACTCTGCAAAAAACGGCTTGGTTGTTAGCGCTCCAACCGGTTTCTCTACTGTGCTCCGTCACAGAGGTAGGCTTGTATGGACAGGGGCTACTCTGTCCTTTTTACCAAAATGTTTCCATTTAGATTGTTCAGATCTGTTTAGGTAAACTCAGATGGACTTTTTTCATGCACAGTTCCATCAAATCATCCTAAAACAGGCCTTCTACCCGTTCTGTTAAAGGTTTGCGGTATGTAATGAGAACTTCTGCTGACTGGATAGGACTGGAGAGACATGTTTGATTCATGGGAAATTGAGAATTATGTTGGAGTTCATAGACTATCTTCAATGAAGCCTTGACTTTTTTTCCCCCGGATGCCTCCTCTATTCCATGAGTCTTTTTTGTTCATTTGAATATCTTTGACTTTGGCCATTCAAGAGCTACCTGTATGAATGAAACTGCTGAGTGTGTATGTTGGGCAGCCCTTTCTCAGCATTAAGTTGCACAGAAGCATTAGGATGTTTTGAGTAGGTTCAGTTAATCTTTGAAAAGTGGTTTTGAAGTTCTTTAAAAATATTTTCGTATAGTCGTCACTGGATACTGTTTTTGTGGTGACTTAAACAGCTGAGGTTTGCCGAGGTCACGTGGGCTGGCTCCTGTACGGACGTTCCAGGTGCCCCCTCAGCCGCACGCGGGCCGCCTCGTAGCGGCGCTTGGATGGGGTTAGGGAGAGGTGTGAGGCAGTGAGCGGGGCGGCCCTTCCAGTCCCGGGCTCGTAACTTATTCCCACTACCTTCCCAAGTTCCTTTTCATTTTAAAAAGCTTGCTTCAAGATAATAGCCTTTTCTCTCATTGTAGGCGGCATTTGAGAAAAGGTATCCATGTGTATGCATTTTTTTAATATATATATACACTGCAGTGGATCATCTTTAAAATCAACTTACATTTTATAGTAGTAACAACACGTAAATAGACTGGGATTCTACATAACTAGAACACTTAAAAGTTTAGAGGTATTTTTATATTTGCTGAATCTCATTTTTGCTGATTCAGTTAATTTTGCTAATAGAAGAAAGGAAAAAATGAACTTGAGGGCTGGCTCTGAACCGCCCTTTTACACTTAACAGCCGATGCTGGCGAAACTATCTCCTAGACACCTCCAAGCCAGACCTGCAGCTGACTGGAGTCTCCCCTGGTTTTCCCTGTCTTGCAAAGACAGCCTCTGTATAGCCGTCTTCACAGTCTGGCTGGCCACCAGATGCAAAGGCAGCCGGTCCCACATTCCAGATTCCAAATCACAGAAGAATTCTGCTCCCGGGCCTATGCTCAGCACTATGACTGTCCCAGCACCGGAGCTGAAGTTGCTGACCAGAGAACACTGGTATTACCTCTGAGGGGGCCTGAGAAGCCCTCTGAAGCTCTGCCTTTGCTCCCCAGAGCTGGGCTCTCTTCGGGAGACCCATCTTCTATCTCCCTGGGTTTGGGAGGACAACACGCAGACCCTCCCTAGTCAGGGCCCAGAGCCTCACCCACAGCACTCCCTGACCCCTAGCAAGCTACGGCACACAGGGAGGCAGCCGCCCCTTACTCTGCCCTTAAGGCTTCCTGCGTAGGACTGTCACTGGTGTGCGTAAATCTGCAGTTGCCAGCTCCTTGGGTCCCGTAGGTAGGCCAGTTCTGGCGTGTCTTGTGTCTCAGTAAAGGTTTCTACACAAGCCTTCCACCAAAACAAGAAGCTTGGGCTGTGGGTTTGGCTCTTGCGGTGGTGTGGACAGGAGAGGTGCAGGTCGCAGTCCCTTCACAGACGTGGTGCTCCCGACGGGCTCTGCTGCGCTTTTCTCACTGTTCGTGTGGGACACCAGTGAAACACATCACTTCAGGGCAGTGGCTTTGAACTGAAGTTCGGTCTCTTTCCTGCCTTGTGGGAATTTTGCAGTAACAGCGGCAGCTGTTGTTTTCCTCTCTGGGTGGCGTCTTGCTGGTTGAAGGACCTGAGGGCCAAGTAGGAAAGGACAGCGTGCGACACAATGCAGACGTCACCATCAGCGAGTCTGGTGACTTGTCACCACCGGGGACTGTATTGGAACTTCCCAAGGTGCCGGGCCCAGGAGCCACCCCTGTTCCTGTTGGCTTCCCGTCAGCCCACACAAGCTATCTTTTTTATAGACGCCCTACCAGGGGTCTGCAGAATATGGGCTGGTCACTCTTTTGTAAATAAAAGTGTATTGGGACGTAGCCATGCCCATTTGTTTATGTATTTTTCCTGGCTGCTTTCTAGCACAGCGGAGTATCTACAACAGAGACCATATGCCCTGCAAAGCCGGAAAGATTTACTCTCTGGGCCCTTCAAAAAAAAGTTTGTTGACCCTCCTTATTTAAGAAAATAATCCTTTTCAAGAATAAATTTTGCCTGATTTATCTTCTCCTTTCTTTTGCCTCCCTCCACCCCCCCGCTTCTTTTCTTTTCTTCTTTTTCCTCCTTATCTTCCCTCAGTTTTGTTCTTCCTTTTACGTTTATTTCTCCTTGCTACAGAAGAGACACGGTGCCTTGTTAGAGCACGCTGACTACGTCTCCTGACACGAGCTACCGCGGCCTCACATCTTCCTTCTCCGGGCCGCCCACAGTGAGGCCTCCGGTAGCCGCTAGAGTCAGACCCCGCAGGCAAAGAGGGCTTCAGCGTTCTCCGTGCAGCCCGGGCCTCTCATTTCACGCTGTCCTTCTCTTAGACCCGAGTCTGGCTTCACGTCTTGAGTGTTACTAAGGCAAGCCGAGATTTGGGTTTTTTTCAAAATTAGTTGAGAATACTTTAGTTGGAGGCTCAGTTTTCTGAGCCCCATGTTTAGATATGGAAAAAGCCTTTTCACA
Source organism: Nasua narica (assembly GCA_028533885.1). Taxonomy (NCBI): domain Eukaryota; kingdom Metazoa; phylum Chordata; class Mammalia; order Carnivora; family Procyonidae; genus Nasua; species Nasua narica. The sequence goes on from CM052812.1 coordinate 47,349,423, forward strand.
GAAGGAAATTAATTACAAACTCTAGTCACTAACCCAAAGTATTCATTATGTAATGTTTTTGACCAGCTTCTAGGAAAATAAAAATGTATCAGTGATGATATTTTTTCAGTCACATACTCTCCTTTCAATATAACTTTATTAAAGGCAAGCCAACAAATAAAAAAATAGGGGCTTGCTTTGAACATGGTTTTAGAAAACAATAGAACATTAGAGCATATTAGAGCCCGAGTGTGACTGTGAAGTTGTCAATTATATCTTTGGATCAAATCCGATCAACCTCCAAACTGTTGGTCTCTCTCCCCCACAGCTCAAGGAGAAGCTTCTATACTGTTCTACATATGAAATTGAATGTCGTGTTTGTGAAAAAATTTGTCAGTGGCGCCAGAACAGTGATTGTTTCAATTATTTTGAAATGGATAATTATTATTTTGACTTCTCAGCTATTAATTTTTGTTTTCTTATGGCTTGATGTCCACTGAAATATTGGAATTTTTTCCCACAAGTATGAAATCATGTCTATGTATATCACATAGGGAAGGCAGTCCTCACAACCCAGCAGTAAGTACTCTTCCCCCGGCTTGCTCCCAAATCCTTTTTCAGGGAAGAAATGAAAATAAAAAGATTATTGTATATAAAACAAGCAGAATTGTAGAAAGCCTTTTGAGGCAACCTTCAGTACAGTTCATCCCTTGAAATGTCAGAACAAACTGCTTGATCTACAGTGGATGGATTGGAAGACTTGAAGGTCTGACCTCTTTCCTTTAACGATATTAAGTCATACTCAGGCAGAAACCCAGAGCTCTCTGATGCTGCTTCTGACTTCGGGCTTTGCCATGTTGTGCTGGGGGCCCCAGAGGACCACCTGGGGCACTGCTGCAGACGGTGTGCTTGCTCGTGCTTTTGCTCTTGGAATTGAGCCAGCGCTGGTCAGTTCCTTCTGTTACCTCCTGTCTGATCCTCCCTTTCCCGGAGTGCTGGTGGTGTACCGCTCAGTGCTCAGGAGACGTCCTTGGCTGCGGTGTTCCGAGGGGCGGTTGTGTGATTATGCCGGCCTGGCAGGCACGGGGGTGCACAGAGGCTCTCTCCCCTGCCTGAGACCAGTCCACGTCACGCGAGGTACTCAGCAGTAGGCAAGGGACGTAAAAGTACAGGTTGCCCGTCAGACAGCAACAGCAGCTGCAAAAAACAGGTGCTTGTGGTTTAATGATATACCAGAGGTTGGAGGAATGCATTTTACCTTTTTTTTTTAAAAATAAAAGGATTCTATTTTAAAAAAATAACAGGGACCTACTGTGTAGCTGACACAACCTAAAATATAAAATATCTACCACCTGACTATATACATAAAAGGTTCACTGACCCTTGTAGTGTGTCATTCAAAGTCAGTTATGCAATTAGGCACAAACATTTTTCCTGTCATCCAGCCTTGCACCGTTTCTGTCCTAGATTTGAGGGTGTCTTGCCACTTCGTCTCGGCACACAGCTGTTGTCGCACGTTATTTCTGAGTAATGCTTGTGCACTAAAGAAAAAGAAAATATCCCCCTTCGTTGATTGAATATTGGTTGACTCATGGTCTTATCTACTAGGATAAGTAGTTAAAACTAGAATTACAAAGTCTTGTAAGTCTTCCTCTATGGCAAACAAATTTAGTAATGGACCTAAAGCCAAAATAGTGCCTCTCCTGGCCAGCACAGGTGGGCTCCTTTTACCCCCTAGAGCCCTCCTTTTCTTTTCCGTGTACAGTATATTTGCAAGCTCACTCCCCAAGCTTTGGTCACTACTTGCGAATATAGCGGCCTGTGCCTGCTTGAGCCTCGGATCCAGCCCAGCCTTTCTGGGCTCTCTTGAGAACACCGGCATGTTGACGGCACGGTGGCACACCAGCAGCTGTGGACTGGAGCAGCCCAGAGCCCCCCCAGCCTGGCCCGGCTCATTTGGAGGAGCCGTCCTCGACACCTCGCCTGTCCCCTCTTCTGCTGGGGCCCCCCAGCCCCCTTCCAGTTGGTGTCTTCTCCGGGACGGTCTCTCATCTCCCGAGCACGTCACTGACCGCAGACATGTCATAGCAGAAGCATCTTTCCATAGCGGTTATCTCTCCATAACTCTTTCTTTTCCTTCTAGAATTTAGCCATTGGGTCCAGATGCTCTTCAGTTTACCAGCTTTCTCAGCCCACTTGTTTTCTATAATCTGCACCTCATGCTGTCTTGCAACTGAAGCTGTATGTAGTATTTGGGAGGTTGCGGGAAAGATGCTCTACAAACAAGATCTGCATAATTTTGTATATTTATACCACAGATAGGGATTCGTTTTAGAGCCGCTGTAGCTTAAGGGTATTAGTTTCACCAGTGTTCTAGGAGACTGTTATTGACTATGGTTTCACATAGTAATATCATACGTAGTTATGCATACCACTGCGGAATTTATTTCGCTGTGTAAATAGTGATATTTTCCTGTTAAGTGCTTCTATAGAAAGTATTTATTTTAACAAAAAATTAACTGTCAAGGGCTTTCCAAAAAAGCGTTCTTTCTAGCCACCCATCTTCCCCAGTTAACGTGCTCATCCATTAAACCCTCAAACAACATAGTGAAGGCAGAGGGTGCAGCCTTGAAACGTCCCTCTGTTTGGGCATATGCAATGTGGATTGGGAACCTGAGTGCTTCCCCCCACCGTCATCCCATCCCAGAACAAAGTGGGTCTCCTGCCACTGGTATGGCTGTAGCAGGCATGGCGGCAGGGCTTGCCTCAAGCCGCCCACATTTTGCATACACAGTTGATACCTTCCGACTGCCCAACGGCCTGAGCAGGGAAATGAGCCTTAGTTGTAACCCCAAGGAAATCCAAACCCATACCTGTGGGATATGGAGAAACCACTGGCTGCCTGAAGAAAGCATTAAGATAGATTTTAGTCTTTCTCATGTTTGTGAAAGACACTCACCTATTCACGTTCATAAACCATGGGAGATAAGCGTGTTTCCTTCTGCACCTTGGCAGTACTCGTGGGCACCTCGACTCTCCTCCTCCTTGTGCTCCCCTCCCCTCCTCCCTGTCTCCGCAAGCATCTGTGTAGATGTGGGCCAGTCCCACCTGTGACCTGTGGTTACTGAAAGAGACCATCTGTTCTCAGATGTGTGCAGCTTTACTTCTCAGGAGTCTCGGTCTGCGAGTCACAGCACCCCTAGATGTAATGGAACGGATGGCTTTATGATCACGTTCCTCTTCCCTGTGCCCCATTCCTGGGCACCTCTGTCTGAGTCATGATTCTCCTTCCGCCCAGCTGGCTGGACTGAGAACTGCGGCTCCGGGACCGCAGAGCGCTTGGAACTGGACACACGGGGGGTTGTCCTCCAATTGAACCGTAATTTGCATATTTTCTTATGGCCTCTCTTTGTCTTTTCTAACAAATGAGGAGGACACTTGAACAGTAATGCCGGAGAATGTTTTTTCTAAGTTACTATTTGTAAGCAAATCTGATTTTAAGATGAAATGTGAATGGGTAACTAGGTGCCAGGGAATTTAGCACTGAACTAGACCGTCAACACTTTTTTAACCTTTGCAGGAGGAAATAGATTTTGCTCTCATCTAATGTTCACAAGAAGAAATGTTGTAAATAGTTTTTAAGAAATATTTATTACGTGTGCTGTACACAGGTTCCCGTTCTGAGTGGTGTTGGTCTGCACTGTAGTATCGTAGAAGGATAAGGATGTATTTTCAGCAGTGGACTTACTTTCCTAACACAGTTCACACGTGGAGAAAGAACAGAAACCAGCAGGTTGAGAGCTGTTTGGGGCATTTGATCTGTAATGCCACATCAACCCAAGCTTTAACTGCCCCTCTTCTCATCTGGTTATGTTATATACTATGTATTATATACACACACACGTATGTATGATAAACTGGTCAGTTCCCAGATCTGCAGAGCAGATTTCCAGGTGTTCTTTCTGATGTGTTGTGCATAAGCAATAAGATCCTAGGAAATAACATTTATTCTGGGCTCTGCGTTGGCCCTTGTCTCAGAGGATAAGGTGGGGGTAGAACAGCTCTTGCTAAGACCTCTTGCCTTTGCCGGAGAGGTGGCTATACTTGAATTGTGCTTCTTTCTGTCTGCACGCTTCTTCGTGTCCTGCAACCCTAGCGATGGATGAGAAGTCTGCCAGCACCAGACACATCAAAAGTTGGGCATGGAGACCGAAAAATGATCATTTTCCCGTGAGTTTGTAGGGCTTCCAGAATCTAGTTGAGGCAAAGCTCGTTTGGCTGTAAACATAAGAATTTTTTATATTAGGAATTTAAATTGCCAGCTGAAAGTCTTTTGAGTCTATCTGTCCTGCCTTTGACGGCTAAGCCCGTTTCCTGCGGGCCTCCTCTGTGCCTGGGTTTGAAATGTCTGGGGTAAAACCCTTTAGATCCGAGCGAGGCAGGCAGTCCCTCATCCGTGGCTCCCAGCGTGTCCAGTTCCACAGCTTTCTAAGCTGTTTAGCAGCCTCTTCTGTGACCATCCTAAACTTTATGAAAAATACCCCACACCCAAATAACCATGAATAGAATAATGTAGTTTTTTAGGCTTTTGGAATATGTCTTCTCTTTTGTATTTATGATGGTGTTTGGAATTTTTCACTAGTGTTTTTTTAGATTGAAGTGGGTGTGTTAGGATAAAACTTTCCATTGCTGAGCCTGAAAGCAAGCAAGAGGAAAGAAACTGACCTATCTTGTGTCATTGGGAAGGTGACTACTTGTGGTGGTGGGAGGGCGGGGAGGGGGCATTGTAGATTATGTGGGAGTAAAATAGAACTCTGGCCTGAGGCTCCCCGAGTGTTATTACCTTGTAATAAATAATCCCCTTATTAGCCTCACTTAATCTCAATAGAAGCCTGCTGTTTACCCTCAGGGAACAAGTAGTTTTCAAAATTGAGCTCCTCCAAGGTCACTGGCCAGTGCCGTGTGCAGGCATTGGTCGTCTTTGTGAACTCATGGCATTATTTTCCCATATGCATTATGATACTAAGAAATTCAACCCCAACCTGTATGAAAAGCACAGCCCAGGGTCCTACTTCAGGCTAGAGTCAATGCCTTTCAGGGGCCAGGGGGGCATAGGAGGCCCATGCAATTTAACTGAAGCTCAGGTGCCGTGTTGGGTTTTTTATCCTTTTTAGGCCACAACCCTTCCGAATGAGATTAGGGCAGGGGCTGCTGATCCGCCTGTGGATCCAGGGAGCTCTAAGATGAATCTCTACCGTTCCTTTAAGGTCTTTCTGGTTCCTCCCAGTGTTGTCATTGCCGAGGTCAATCTTGTAGTTGTTCAGATGTGCTCCTTTTTGCTGTCTTGTCTTAGCCAGTGATCCAGATGCCCAAGGAGAGAGTCTCCGGAGGGCCTAGTCCCTGTCCGGTACCAAGTGTGTGCTCCTAACCTGTGTGAAGGTGGTTTTTCCAAAAGCAGTGAATTGGAGAAATTCTGCAAATGGTAATCTGGATGATTGGCGTGTATCTCTTGGGCCTGGATTTCCATGATGTTAGTGAGTGTAGGAAAATACTGTGTCTTTAATGGATGAAAATTCAATGTATGCTGTGAATTTGTTGGTTTGAAACATTGAAAAATTTTCATTAGACAATGTTTACATACCTCACCTGAAGAACCTTTGAGAGTGTATATATGAAATTTAAAAATATATTAAGTTGCTTTAAAACAATATGTATAGCTATAAAAGTTGGAGTTATTTTAACTTTGAATAAGTACCAAGTCTCTTAAATATTGAAATCTGTGGATTTTTTTGTGCTTCTGTGTTTTACTTTCCTATTAGGCCACGTAGGAAACTGTGTTCTTGTTATTGGTAAAGGAGCCCTCACTGAAATCCAAGCTTGGAAGGATTGCCTTTGTTGTTTCAGGTTTTCTTGTTTGGGTTTGAGGGATGGGGTATGGAGCTCGAGGATGTGTGGGCGGGATTTCTCGAACATTGACATCTATTCCAGGAGCTTTTTCTAGGGGCTTATTTTATTGCGGCATATTAAACTTCTTTGATATTAAAGTGTGTTTGTGTAGTTACTGGAGAGGGAGCAGAATGCTTGGAAGCGCAGTATTCCACTTGTCGCGTCTGGCAAAGTTGAGAAGTTGCCAGAAGGAACAAAAAGCAATACTTCTTTGTACTTTTGCCTCAGCCACAGTGTTGGGACTTAAAGGAACATTGTTTGCTAGATCTGTGGCCATTTTGGGAGGTATGCCTAACTTCAGGGGCAAGAAAACACCATGGACGAATCCTTGGGAATTCCCACCACGGAGTGTGAAAGGTGCCCGTGCTTCGTCCTAGGAGCAGAGAGCAGCTGAACCAGGTAAGCCACTGTTGAAGTTGGCGGTGATCTGCACAGCCCCCAAGGAGGGCTGCCCCCATTCCCTTGAGCCCTGTTGGGGCCTGGCAGAAGGCTGGCAGAATATTCCTGCATTTCCCAGCCTCGCGACCTGTTCCGCTGTATTCTTTAAGTTCTGCTTGAGCGGGGTCCCTGTAAGCGTCCAGGGGGCCGGTGATTGCCGTGGAATCAGCCATGATTTCATTAGTAAGTTATAGGATGGTGGCCACTGACGCACAGAACTATATCCAGTAAAAATAACCCTGCAGCTGACAGTCGGGCCACCTCTCACCGCAGCTGACAGTCGGGCCACCTCTCAGTCTGGATTCGGAGAACCATATTGTTCCACATTAGGACTTCTCATTGTTAAAAGAGACTTCTTTTCCTCCCACGTTGATCACAGGGTAGAATAACTAGACTTTATCTAAGAGGTGCAGACTGACTGGCTGGGAGTGAGGGGCCATCTCGAAAATTCTCTCGAGAGCGCAGGGTGTCGGGATGATAGCGATGCCTTAGCGCCTATCTCAGGAAAACTAGGCTACGCTAGTTGGAAGCCTGGTCATTCTTTCTGCTGTGGCCAGTGCCCAGCCAAGCCCTGCTGTGCCCATTTCCGTGGCTGGGCATTTCCCCTGAACTGTTAAATTTGCTGCTGACTTCACTGTAACCTGATCAGAGGTTGTAAACTGGTGGCTCGCAGATGTGTTTTATTTAGCCTAGTGGTTAAAAAACTATATACTATGAGTGTTGACATAAAATTTTGGTTTCTGGCTTCTCTTAAAAAATGACAGTGAAGATCCGATAAAGTTAGCGCATGGGAACAGTCAGCTGGAGCTCAGTAGATCGGAAAGTGTGCCTTTAAGGTCGCCATGGTCCCTTATTCCTTTAACAGTAGGGAAGTAGGTCTCTTACCTTCTGCTTTACCAGAAGTGGCGATGCAGGTGACGGGCCAGACGGGCATGTGGCTGCGTGGCTGACAGGTGACCCACCGTCCAGACACTTGAGCTTACAACCCTGCTTTACCCCATTTTCTCTCTTATGCCCAGGTCATTACATTGCCTCCCAAATGGCTAATTGCTTTCCAGGCACTGATGTTACCATCACTGCCCACTTTCAAGATGACCACGTGCTGTCAAGGTATGACTTGGGCAGCCATCATCGTGATCTAGTGGGAAATCAGTCTGTAGTCGTGGCGAGAGAGGAGGGCCAGCTGGGTCCCCTTGGTGGTAGGGGCCTCGGCCCGCCTGACTGCCAGGGTCAGGCCTCCCCAGGATGCTCAGGTCCCGCACCCTACAAAGCTCCCAAGGGCAATTTTGCAGTCTGAAATCCTAGCGGAACTAATACAGAAGTATGTTTGCCTTCTTTCTCCGCTGACCCCTGTGAACCACTGGTTCGTGGTGACAGGTCAGCCTTAGAGGACAGTTTCAGAAGCCACGTTGCTTTCTGATCTGTCGCCCCGATGAACTGAAACTTCCAGAGCCGGCTTAAATGCGGGTGTGGCCGCGGACACCGGAGGGAGAGAGGCTGGGTGTGTGCGCCGTGCCGGGGTCTGCCTGCCCTGACACCCCCAGGGAGCTCGGACCGAGCCCTCCCCCAGACCTCCCTTCCTCCTCCAGGAGGAACCCACCTCCTCTGCCACTTCAGGAAGACCGGAGAGTTCCAAGGGCAGATGTCCTACATGTGCTGCATCTGAGGGCCGTCCCTGGACTGTGGCCAGTGTGTGGGCAGCTCAGAAACCCCCCAGGCCCTGGGAGGCAGCCATGTCAGCAGCCCCGGGCTCATCCTTGGTGCAGAAAAAGAGATCAACAAGGCAGAACCTGAGTGAATCGATGTCGTGTTCACATGGAAGACAAGAGACAATATCCAGCACGTTCTAGAACAATTCTAGGGAAAGGGCAGGTGTGGCTCCCTTACGGGCCTGTTCTAAACCAGTCTCTCTAAAAGAGTGATCCAGACAAGACTACAGAAACCCCTCAACAAAATGTCACAACCACACCGCATCTGAAAAGCAAAACGAGACACCAGATATTGACTTTAACATATAAAAATACTCTAACAAAATGAAATAGAAATATATATTAGAATCTGTTAAGTATTCTGTATAAAGAGATACTTTCGTGGTTAGGCTAATAGCAGGCAAAAAGGAGACGAGTCTGGCCTTTTTCCGACACCTTCACAGGGAGCCGGGGCCGCCGTGGCCAGCGGTGGCAGCAGCAACCCCAGAACTTGTCCTGCTTGTGTCTCTTCAGTGCGTGTTTAATGGAGAGAGCCAGCGGCGACATCAAAGCGAACGAAGGTGTTTACCGAAGGGGTGACAAGGTATGCGGGTGGTTTAGCAGAGATGACCTGGCCAGATCCTCCTGGGCCTCAGTGTGGACAGGCAAGCGGGGTGCTGACCCGGCTTCTCAGCAACTTGCAGGTCGGCGGGTAAGCTGAGGGAGTGTGGACCCTGGGCCACGGAGCTCGGCCCCCTGCTGCCCGCACTCCTGTGGCAGAGCCCAGTTTTCCAGCTTGACGAGAGGGTGAGCATGGGGCCAGGCTGGGATGGGGGGTGTCGTGGCGGGGGCAGGGGCCGTGGCTGGCTCACAGGGCGCTCCCTGCGACCAGACCCTCCCGCGCTCCACCTTCCTGACCCCGTGGCCCTGGGAGTGCAGGACTCCTGGCAGCCGTCCCCCACCTGCAGGTGAAAAGGCGGCTGCCGGTCGGTGCCCCTCAAGCCCGGGGAGCCTCATCTACTCCAGGGCGATGGGGAACCGTGAGGGCCCAAGGCCGGTAAGTGTCTCGGGGCCAGGGGTCCCAGAACACCTGTCTTCCACGTGAGGGGTGAGCCAGCTCTGCTTGAGCTGTCCTCCACGGGTCAGCACCTGCCTTGTGCTAGAGCTGCTCGCTGCAGTCCCCCAGGGCCCAGAAACTGTAGGCGACAGAGGGGTGATGTGCAGGCCTAGGAGAAGCCTCCCAAGGGGCCCGGCTCCGGTGCACGGAGGGGAGGGGCGCTGCAGCCTTGCTCAGAACTACAGTAGAGCCGGGTCCCTGGCGAAAAGCCGATCCCGCCATGAGAACACCTCTGCAGTTGGGCAGGGCAGGGTCTCCTCTGCATTACAGGGCTTCCGGCACTCCAGCTCGCTGGCCGGAGTCCCGGTGCAGTGGGACAGGCTGTTTCCCCGGCTGTAAGGGGCTCCGGCCCTCTGCCGTTCAGCATCCAGAGCGCTCGCCTCCCTTCCCACTCCCGCCCATGGCGGCTGAGGATACGGGCACAAGACCGCCTCAGCCCCAGCCTGCTTCCCCAGCCCTGTCGTCTGGGTGGAGATGGAAGGAGCTAGGGAAGGGACATGCTCCGTCCCCTTGCCCACTGCAGCCCCCTGGGGCACACTCTCTGGGCAAGAGTGACCTATCATCTTCTAGCCAGTTTGCTATTTAAAGATAAGCTTTTTGTGTTTTCATTCTGCATGGAAAAGCAGCAGCTGTAGTCACGTGGCCACATACTCAGTGACTCTTCAGACACGGAGTCCTTCCTTGCAAATGCCTAGGTGAGCAGCTCTAGCTGGGCGCGCGTCTGTGGTTAGAGCCCTGGGCTCAACTCTTCCCAGGCATCCTGGTTACTCCTGTGACGCTCTACGATTCGTTCGTGCCTGTGCATCAGAGCAGCCCAGGCCGGCAGCCGTTAGGCACGCAAATACTTGTCGACGTGATTAAGGACAGTGGAGCTTCTAGCTCCTCCAGCCGCCCTGCTGGAGCCACAGTGGGAGGGTCTGCATTACCTGTACCTCTGCTCCGGCCACCCCACCATTTGATAGCTGAGGAGGCTGAGGCCCAGAGTCACAGTGGCAGCAGAGGTTTCCTGCTGCCTGGACTGCTGCGCCCTACTGGCCTACACTGTGAGGGGATCTGAACCCAGTGTCCATGCGAGGAGACCCCTCCCTGGCTAGGGGCTGGGAGAGCACAGGACCAATACCCCTTTGGTGGTCAGTGTCTGGGCGGGGTGCTTATTCAGCTGGAGCCAAGAACCAACCTACCCTTCCTCCCCGCCCCCCATCCTGTCTGGTGGGATCGCCACCCCAGACAGACCCTGGGGCAATGCCTCACCTTCCTCGGAGCTACAGTGGTCAGACCCTTAGAGGTCTGGTCCTGAGACCCACTCCATCCCCGTGGAGCAGTGAGTGGCTGCAGGGCTCCTCAGCCCAGGGGGCAAGGGTCAGTCCCTTCCTGGCCAGCAGGAGGGGCCCTTCCCCTCTGCAGCCTGGCCTTCTGCTAGCAGATGCTGCAGCAGCAAATGGGGCGGAGAGCCGGGCAGGCTACCCCAGGGGAGGCTTCGAGGTTATCCGCAGGGGGCGAGGGCCTTCTGAGGCCAGCACGGGCCACAGCTGAGAGGGAAAAGCTGGTTTGGAAGGGGCCGGTCCCTTCTTCAGACCCAAGTAGTAGGCAAGCAGGGGGTGTCACCATTCTGCACTTCTTGGCCTGACCTCAAGCACACATTCATTCAACAAATATTTATTAAGCGCCTATTTGTGCAAGGCACTTTCGGAGAGGGTGGCCTGCAGCCCCCCGTCCTGCCCCCAGCGCCGATGCTCCGGGAGGTCGGCCCCACCACACACCGAGGGCCCAGACGTCCAGGAGCCGCCCCGCTGGCCCACACCCCCAACCCGGCTGCAGGCCACCCAGTCCGCTGCAGCCCTGTCCCCTCGCCCGCCGCACCCCTCTCCCTCCAGCCAGGCACTACGCGCAGACGGCACAGCCACACTTGGTGGGCTTCTCCACCTCCTCCGCAAAAGAGGTCCCGTCGCTGCACTCAAAGGTGAACTTCCTCCGCTTCAGCCGCAGGCCCTGGCAGCAGCCCTGCCCTGGGCAGGAGCCCCGGCACTCTACCCACGACAGCGGCCGTGTGGTCTGGCAGATGGCATAGCCCCTCTGGACCTGGTGAAAGTCCCGGACAGGGTCCCCCCGGCACTCGGACTCTGGATAGGACAGACACCAAGAGAGAGCCTCAGGGCCCACCCTTGGGCCAAGGCCGGCCCAAGGGGGAAGGCAGGAGGAGGAGGAGAGGCAGACTCCGAGGACCAGGTCCTTTAGGGCTCAGACTCCACCTCCGTCCCCATCAGACATGCACATGCACGGGCTTCCTCCTGGGCCCACAGTCCAGTGAGTAGGAAGGAAGAACTTTCCAGCTGCCAGGACCCTCCAGGACAGACTGGGCTGCCAGGTAAGTGGGCTCCGAGCAAGAGGAGGCTGGCGGCTGGGAAGGCAAGAACAGGAGAGGAGGAGTTGGGGCCAGGAGCGGGGGGCCTGGGGGACCCTGAAGGTGCTTGAGTTCTGGACTTCCCTCTGCCCGGCCTCAGCAGTCCCTATTCCAGCAGAAGCATCTTGGTCACAGGGGCCAGGGAGGGCCTGGGAAAGAGTTCCCAATCCTCAGACTTCCTGCTGCTCCCAGGGGGGGGGGCGCCCAAGGTATTGGGGCCAAGATGTGGAGATTTGGGCAGGAGCTGTTACCCTGGGCAGTCCCTTCAGTAAAGGGAGACCCCAGCCAGAGGGCGCACATGCCCCGGGTAAGGGGGCTTCAGGGCAAGCTGGGCCATCTGTCTGGTGGTGGGGCTCAAAGCCCAGAGGTCCCACAGCCCAAGAGCAGTGCAGGAGAGGGGAGGGGGCACAGAGGGGTTGCCAGATTTGGAGGAGGAAAAGTCAAGTCACTACTGCAAGTTGTGGAGAGGGCATGTCAGGAGGGGGGCCCCTGACCTTGCTCACACAGCTCGCCCGAAAAGCCAGGGTCACACACACAGTGTGCCCCCTTGGTGGCCAGGGCCTGGCAGTGGCCGTGCAGGCACCGCAGGCCCCCACAGGGGTCCGCAGGCGCCCCGGCCTGGTTGCACAGCGCCCCTGAGTACCCATCCTGGCACTGGCAGCTGTAGGAAAGAGCGTCGAGGGGCACACACTTCCCGTGGACACACCTGGAGGGGACGGAGAAAAGGTACTGTGAGAATAGGCTGGAGCCAGGCTAGTCCTGGGACACCCCACAACCCCAGCCTGGGTGTTAGGGGATGTTACTCTGTGCCCAAGAGCCAAAGGGAGCAAAAATGGAATTCTAGTCCCTAGGGCCCTCTTCTTGTTAATGAAAACTGAAACCTAGAGAAAAAAAACCCTGTGTCAGACCACATGTTCCAGTTTGGCGGGGTTTAAAAATACAGTCCACGCCGCAGCCCTCACCCTGGGGCTGGGAGCTGGCAGGGCAGGGAACCTACGGGCGAGGCAGGGGGTGAGGGCTCACTTGTGGCCATGGCAGGGCCCGTCCGCTGGCTGGTCACAGTGTAGGCCCCCCCAGCCGGCCTCACAATGGCACACGGGCCCCGGGGTGGCATTGGGCTGGCAGATGCCATGGAGGCAGTAGAGCTTCCGGCAGGGCTCACACCCCGGCACCACGCCTGGCTTCATCCGCGTCTTGGTGAAGTCCTGCAGCTCGTTGTTGATGTAGAGGTTTCGGATGCAACCGTGGAAGCTGGTGCCGTTGAGGATCTGCCACAGGCGGAAGGCGGCGGAGTTCACATCCACGGGCATCCCTGGGGTGGGCAGGAGGGGGCAGAGCTGGGCCGAGGCAGGCTCAGAGCATGGATGTCCGCTGGGCATCGGCCCAGGGTTCGCTCCCGCCCTCGGCCTCTGTCCGGTCTCTGCGACCCTGGGCCAAAGTACATTGCCACGTTGGAGGGTCTGGACTCCTTTCCCAGAAGAAAGAGAAGACTTGTGCCCTTTACAACCAGAGCGGGGGGCGCCAGGCCTGTAGCAGCCAGCTGACAAAGCCCTGGGTGCCTAAGGTCTGGTGCCCTCACCCAAGGCTCCTTCCTGCCCTGTGGGACACCAGCTCTTATCTCCTTACTTCAAGGGCAGCCGAGGACCTGGGCCTAGAGCTCTGTCACCTGCTTTTGTGGTCATCGCAGCAACCCTCTGAGGTCCGAGTGTCTAAACCCCATCTGGTACTCAGTGACTTGCCCGAAGTTGTACAACTAATAAACCGCAGAGCTGGGGTTAGAACCCAGGCTTCTCTCCTTCCCTCCTGCTCAAGAGTCTCACCAGGGCCCTCCACAGCACTGAGAAAGCCCCCCTGTTGCAGAAACCTGACTTCTCTGGCCCTGGAGACGCTTGCCAGGACATCTCCAGCTGATGTGGGGGCCCCGAGACTGGGAAGGGACCCCGAACACTTGGCAAGCTCCTGCTGGCCCGAAGCCAAGAGGCAAGGCGCGCACTCTGGAAAATGGCGGGGAAAGCTCCAGGCTCCCCAAGGCCAGGCCGCAGACCAAAGCCGCGGTGCCCATCCTCCGTGGTCAGCCTGGGCTCCAGACTGGGAAGGACCATCGCCGGTGGGCTGGGATACCGCCGCAGTCCAGGGGCCTGGGCACCAGCCCTCCTGGCAGGCCTTAGGTCAGAGAGCAACAGAGGCGCCACCTGGAAGGGCTGTCCCCCTCACCTGGGCCAGCCACAGCCTGTCCCGGGCCAGTCCTTACCTCCCACATAGAGGGGGGTCTCGCTGTTTAGCGTGTAGTGTTTGCCAAAATTGTCCATGGTCATGGGACTGCCTCCATCGATGGAGAGGTTCACCATCTGGTCAAAGGTGACCAGCTCAACGGTGTGGAACTGCCCGTCATTGATCGTCTCGGCACTGGAAGAAGATGGGGCCCCCCCGCCCCAGGGAAGGGGCTTCAGTTGAGCCCAGCTCTGCCTGGGCCCGTCCCCAGAAAGGCCACCGGCACAGCAGCCGCTCCCCAGGAAATGACCTAAGGGAGGAGGGCGTGGAGACTCTGGGGCCTGGGCCCTCCCACTTCCCTTCCTGGGACCCCCTGGGCAAAGCTCATCTCTCCCTTCCCACTAAGGAGCCCCCAGTGAGGAGGAGGTGGGCTCGGGAAGGGTGGGCCCACCGCCCAGGCCTCTGCTCCAAGCTGGGGCCGCACTGGACGGTTCAGAGGCCCTCCCCACTGGAGCGGCCCGGGTCTGGCGGTTCTGATAACCTCCTGCTCTTGAACCGGGAGACCCTGAGGAGGGCGCTGGGCCTGACGGAGCCTTACCTGTAGATGGCAGAGCTGGGGTAGCTGCCCGGGTCGTAGCTGACGCGCACGTGACCCTGGAACAGCTCCACGGCGATGTGGTCATTGTCCCCATTGTACAGCAAGATCCCGTTGTCCTCTGCCGTGGAGACCTGCGGGACAAGGGCACTTTCTTGCCCACATAGCAGGGGCCCAGGGAGGTGGGGCAGATGGGGGACCCCATTTGGAAGGGGAGTGCTGTGCGCGGAGTGGTCCCCCGACTACCCAGCCTGCCCAGGGGACACAGCCTCCAGGGGATGCGGCAGCAGCTAGTAGCCTGCTGCCACTCACGGCGGGCTAAGGCCCGGAAACCGTGTGCTGGGAGGGGCGGGTAAGGGGCCTTAGGGCCCCTGCCTGGAGAGGAAAGTGATGGACATGGGGTAGCCCGTTCTGTGCCCTCTGGGAGCCACCCAGAGGACAAGGAAGGCTCTCTAACAGCCACGCCCACCACAAGCTGGAAGGAGCCCCTCAGGAGGTAGTGCCTGTCTCTGGAGCCGTGCATGCAAGAGCTGGGGTCACCTGGGGAGGGAGAGCGCTCTACGATGCTGGGGGAACCATGATCCTGCCTTGTCCCTCTTTCCGCATTTCTTCTGGTAAAGAGCCCGACTCCCTGGTCGCCTAGGGCTGGCGCGGGGCCCAGGCTGGACCCCTCATAGCACCCCATCTGGCTAGACTTGCGGCTGGGCCAGGGATGGGCAAGTGACATAGGGCAGGCCAACCTGAGATCTTCCCTGAGGTCGGTGACTGCTGTCCGACCAGCTGGCAGGGCGGAGCCCGCGATGGGACAGCAGGACAGACCTCCCCTCGCCGTGGAGGTGCCGGAGGCCGCAGCTGGGAGGAGCTGGGGGATTTGTTTTGTGGAGCAGTGAGGCTAGCTGTGTTCTCGCACTGCTGACAGTGAACGTGGGCGGGATTGGGGAGAGGTGACGAAGGGGGGGCACAGTGAGCATGTTGGGAGGCTGAGGGGCTCTGGGAGCAAAGGAGGAAGGAGCTGGCCAAGGACCACACGCAGCCTTTGATCGTTTCATCGCGTGATGTGCGCCATCCTCTCCCCTCCCTCCCCAAGAACTGTTGGGCAAATAGTGCCGTTCCAGTGGGATGTGCTTTTTGCCCTCACAACCGACAGCGGGAGATGGAATTCAAGACAGGGAATGGCAAAATAAGGGCCCCGGGACCAAGAGGCTAAAGATGCAAGGGCAGAGCTGGAGCCCGGAGCCAACTCCGGCCGTGTCACGGCCGCGTGGGGAGCGTGCCGCGCTGGAGGCTGGCGCCGAGAAGCAGGCGAGACGGAGCGCGGGAGAGGAGCCCGGCACCCGAGACCACTGCCCCGCTCCCTCCTTCCCTCGTCGGAGATTGCTTTTGCGACCCAGTAACCTTCCCACATCTGCTTTACCCACATCCAAAGAGCTCTGGTTACCACAGGCTCCTCCCCGTTCTCCGGGCCGGGATGCCCCTCGCTGCTCTGAGCGGACACCCTGGGCACAACGCACCTGCAGCGTGATGTTGGCCCGGGGCCAGTTCTGCAGGTCCGTGAACTGCAGGTAGGTGTCCCGATCCACAAAGTTGACACTGAGCAGCTTCTCGCACTCGGGGCCGCCAAAGCCTGGGAGGCACTGGCACACGGGCCCGCTGCCCTGGTCCACACAGTCGGCCCCGTTCTGGCACTCAGTCCCCTCGCAGGGGCTCCTGGGGGCGGCGGGAGGCACCTCACAGAGCTGCCCGCTGAAAGGGCAAAGACACAGGTCAGGGAAGGCCGGGTGACGGGGCAAGGGTTCTCTCCCACGGTCTTGGAGAGAATTCACTGAACATCGTGGGACGCTGGATCCTCAAAGCAACAGAAGATCTCCTAACGAACACTTTTCCCGAGAAAACTAGGAGCCAGAGGATACGGAGAACAAGGTGAGAAACAAGTGTGGTCCCTGCGACAGCATCATCGCTCCCCCCGGACACCTGTCAGAAACGGAAACCCTGAATCTGCTTAACGAGACCGTGTCCACACTAAAGTTTGAGAAGCACTCACGGCTCGGAGCAGTCAAGTCTGCCAGCAAATTCTACTATTGCCACAGGGGAAAAAAACACAAGCAAAAGAGAGAAGACTCAAATGGCTAAAGGAATAAAAAAAGGGGACAGGATCACCAGCAGGGAGTTCTGGCGAACTCCCCCAGCGCCGCCGAGAGCGGCGACGACTCGGGCCGCTCAGCGGAGGGATGCACACACAGCTGTGGTCCGTCCATACAGTGGACTGGTCGTCGGCCACAAAAAGGGATGATGTTCTCATGCACGCTGCCACGCGGATGAAGGCCAGAGTCACAGAAGACCACAGATGGTGTGATTCCACTTACAGGAAATACCCAGGATAAGCAGCTCTACAGACACAAGTATTAAATTGTGGGCTGCCTGGAGCCGAGATTGGGGTGGAAGACGACTGGAGGTATAGAGTTTCTTTCTGGAGTAATGAAAGTGTTGACTGTGGTTAACAGATGCTCAGGTCTGACGGTATACTATGAGCCACTGAATTAGATACAGAAACTGGGTGAGTTACAGCTCAATAAAACTGTAAAAAAAACCCACAAAACTCAAGGAGAGCCTGGGAGGTGGGTGGCCAGAAGGAACCTTTCAGAGACGCCAGGCCGTGAAGACAAGTGACCATTAGGCAGGACGTGTCTTCAGAGGCTCGCTGGGCAGATACGTGGTGGGCACTGGCCAGTAATCTGAACCCACCTCCCAGTCTCTCCATCAAACAGTTCAGGGACCCCGTGCTTATGGTCTGAGTGGTTGGGTAACTTTCCCAAGGCCACACAGCTGGGGATGCAGGGCCACGGTTAGAGCCCCAGGATCCCACTTCCAGGCTCGGGCCCTTACTCCCCCCGCCAGCTGTGCTTGGGGGCTCCTGCCAGCTCGGGGGCTGGAGGCTGGGAGCCTCAGTCGCTCAAGGAGCCCGGGGGCCACTTACCTGTAGCCCTCAGCACAGAGGCAAGAGTAGCGGTTGACCTCATCCACACACTGGGCCCCGTGCTGGCAGCGGTGGTCCCTGCAGTCATCCTCGTTCTCAGTGCAGTTGTCGCCCGCGTAACCTGGTGCACACTCACACCTGGGAGGCGGACGGGCGGGGGGGGGGGGCGGTCAGGCCCTCCCTCAGGAGCCTGTGGGGCCCGGGGGCCGTGTGTGTGACCGAGAACCTCGAGGCTCGTGCATCTGTGGCACGACCAGGAGGTCAGACAGAGCCCCAGAGAGAAAGATGCCCCCAGCCCGTCCCGGGACCCTTTTCTGGTACAGGAAGGGAGCTCGTGTGGGGGCAGAGTCTGGGCTGGGAGGCTGGATACCCACTGGCAGGAGAAGGGGGACTCGTCGGGGAGGACCCACCCTGACCGCTGACGGCACAGCCAAGGCCAAACTTCAGCCCCTCCGAACCTGCTCAGCTGCCCCAGAACAAGGCCCTGCATCGGGGGCTCACCTGGCTCTCTTCAGCCTCCCCAGATCCCCCGGCCCAGCCTCCTGGCCCTGCCCCCGCAGAGCTTGTGCCCCCACCCAGGGACGCCAGGCCGGCCCCAGGCCCTCACTGTGCTGCTCCTGTCCCCTGGAGAGCAGCCACTTGCCTATCACAGACGGAGCACACGCCACCTAACGTAGTCACAGCCTTGCGAGATGCCCCTGCCCCCCCATCAGGCCCCCCGTTGGTCAGACCTATCTCCAGGGGCAGCAACCCCCACCCCACCAGCACTTCCCTGCCTTCACACCTATCGATTCTCAAACATCCCCTCCTCTCTCCCTGCCTCCGTCCAACCTGGCCGATAGCACACCTCCTCCAGGAAGCCCTCCAGCTGCCATCAAGGGATCCTTGTGGGAACCTCTTCCAAACTAAACAGCAGACTCCACAGCTCAATCACACAGCCTGACAGGCAGGTGCTCTGCTCCTGCCTGGATGTTTTCATTCCCAGCTTTTCAAGCTGTAAGAAATACTTTTCTAGGGGCACTGGGGTGCTCAGTGGGCCAAAGCCTCTGCCTTCAGCTCGGGTCACGATCTCAGGGTCCTGGGATTGAGCCCTGCATCGGGCTCTCTGCTCAGCGGGGAGCCTGCTTCCCCCTTCTCTCTGCCTGCCTCTCTGCCTACTTGGGATCTCTCTCTGTGTCAAAAAAATAAATAAAATTTATTTATTTATTTATTTTTTTAAGATTTTATTTATTCATTTAACAGAGAGAGAACACAAGCAGGCAGAGAGGCAGGCAGAGGCAGAGAGAGGAGCAGGTTCCCTGCGGAGCAAGGAGCCCGATGCGGGACTCGATCCCAAGATGCCGGGATCATGACCTGAGCCAAAGGCAGTTGCTTAACCAACTGAGCCACCCAGGTGTCCCAATAAATAAAATTAAAAAAAAAAAAAAAGATTTAAAAAGAAATACTTGTCTACCCAAGAATACATACGCGTACATACGTACATACATGTACACACACACCCCCCTAAAGCCAGTTTCATGCCACAATACTCCTCCTTACTCCATAAAATGGCATGGGGCTCAGATAGTTTCTCTAGTTTGTTTTGTTTTGTTTTTTAAGGTTTTATTTAGTCCTGCGAGAGAAAGCACGAGCAGGGGAAAGAGCATAGGGAGAGGGACACGCAGACTCTGCCCTGAGCCCTAAGCCCGACCTGGGGCTCGATCCTGAGATCACGACCTGAGCCACCCAGATGCCCCTCTCTCTGTTTTTAATATGAATCTTGACCCACCGTGTGGATCCTAATCCACTACTAGGGCTCTGACTAGTGGCTGCTCTCCAGGGGACAGGATCAACGTCCTGAAGGACGTTGCGGTAGCTGAGCCTCTGCCCACGTTCACTGGCTCCCTCCCTCACTCGGTGGCCGTGCTGAGTACCTGCTGGGTTCCAGGCAGAGCCGCCTTAGCCCCATCGTCCCTCCGTGGGGGGAGGGGCAGTCCTGCTTTATTCCGCCACCTGGGGCCCAGCCCCTCGGAGCGGCGGCGCATCCCTCGATCCGCCACTGCTCCCCGGTCCGGTCCGCCGCGCCAACCCCACCCCAGCAGCTCTCCCGCCAGCGCAGCATCTTTGCCGCCTTTGGACAGAGGCTCCCACGCACCCCTTGGTCTCAGACCCGACCCCAGGAAGCTCCGTCTGTCTTCCTGCCGCTGTCCTTGGGTGGCTCTTGCTGGACCGTGGGCTCCCTGAGAGGCGCCAGTCCCCACCCCGGCCTGAGTGGCTCAGGGCTGAGGGTCCCTCCACCACAGGCCCTCAATCCTGACCACCTGTGCTGCCCTGACCAGTGGAGCAGGGGTCCCAGAAATGGGACTGTGTTTACAAAGCTGCCGATGGAAACATTTTAAAAGCCGACGACCTTCATGTAGTCTTCAGGTGACCGTGCACTTCTATATAGGCCAGTGACAAAGATGGCGATGTCAGTGACCTCTTATCCAAACCTCCTGGGGCCAGAACCCCCAGCTTTCGCAATTCTGAAATTTCGGGATTTTGGAAAGGTTATACAATGCCTACAGCACCATGTAACATCAATGGGATGTGGGGCAACCCCTTAATTAAACATGTTCACATTTCTGCAACAAAATCTACATATGTTCGCCCTACACGGTAAGAATGGTGACCCTAAGTAGCTCCATAACCGTGGGGGTCAGGTTTTATTACCAGATACGTTCTGGCCAGACCAGATTTTGCTATCAGATGGGCTTTTGGGTTGCAGAGTTTTGTGCATTTTGTATTTGGGGTGGAGAAACCGTGGATCCGGAAAGATAAGAACCCTAACAGAGGGCTTAGCAGGCTTGGAGCAAAGCGCTTTCCTTGCACTTGCTCCTCTGACCCTAACAAGCACCCCAGGAGGGGCGCCCACTTTGCAGAGGGGAAGACAGGCTCAGCGCGGCCAAGGCACCCCCGAGGGTCAGGCTATAAACCCAGGTCCGGCCGACCAAAGCTGCGGCCGCCACCACCCTGTGCCCTCGCTGAGTCGCAGGGACCCTGTGCAGCCAAGGCCAAGCGCACTGGACAAGTAGGAACAAAACGGAGAGGAGAGAGATGAGAGGACTTCAAGGCCCCTGAAAACAGGCCCTGAAAACAGGCGACACTAACCTGGGCCCGTCTGGAGTACCCACACACCGGGCCTCATGCTGACATGGGTTCAAGTCCGGGGAGCAGAAGTCCACCAGCTGCTCACAGGCCCTTCCTGGGGGAAGAGTGAGGAAGGCGGAGAGAAGCTGCCGCCACTCTGCCCAGCAGGGGCCCAGCCGGAGCCTGGCGCAGACAGAGAGGGCCGCCGCCGCCGGGAAGGGGCTCGGGGCCCGAAACACCGCCGGGCTTACCCGTGTACTGCAGGGGGCACCTGCAGCTGTAGTCGCCCACGCCGTCCACACACATGCCCCCGTTGGCACAGGCGTGTTCCCCGCAGTCGTCCGTATTCACCTCACAGGTTGGCCCCTCGAAGCCAGGGGGGCAGGAACACCTGAGGGGGGCAGGTGAGGAGAGCACGGCAGGTGGGCCCGGGCCAGGCCAGCGGCCTTCCTGAGGCACCAGTGGAAGCCCGTGTCCACCGGGGACTGTCGTCAACCCAGAGCTCCGGTCCCCACTCGGGCCAGGCGCTCGCTAGGTGCTGGCGTTAGAGAGAGACAGCCCTGCACTCTGGGGGCGCACCCACAGTCTAGCTGCGGCACGAGGGGACAGGCAACCAGACGAGAGTCGGGGAGTACCGGGACGGCGCCGCACGGAGGAGGGAAGGGTGGACAGAGGCCGGGGACGCTGAGCTCATACATCAGGGATGGGGCGACAGCGGGGCCAGCGGGAACAAGAGCAGCTCGTGGAGGGTCCTGCAAATCTGTGCTCTTGCAGCCGGCGTACACCTTCCCCCAGGGGGCCTTCCAAGTGACAGGTGGGTCAGAGGTCTGAGAAATTTCCAGATCTTCAAGTTCTACACAGAAGCTTCCCTGAACGGACCTCCTCCAGAGCTTCAGAAATACACACACGCCTCTCCCAGCCTGAGTGGGAGCCGGGACTGCCTGGAGCCCAAAACCCTCGGGCAAATAAAGGGACAGTTAGGAAGGCAGAGCTTTCCCAAGTGACTGGACAAAGGCTTTTGCAAGACAATCCAGTTCTGTGTATTAAAAAATCACTGAAGGGAGACCTCACGGAATGGTCAGCTGACCGAGCATTAAAAATAACTTTTGATGACAGGTCAGTCTGGGGTTTGGGCACATGGACTCGGAAGAGTTTCAAACAGTTGAGTGACAGGCTGCAGTAAAACTTGTAAGCCCGGTGACTTCTGTGTGCAAGCTTTCTCGGCGTTTCTAAGCTGTATACACAGATTTTTTTAAAGAACATGTTGGATGCTGCGCCTTCTCTCATTCTGTCCTATTCGCCCTGGGACACAGCAACCAGTTAGAAGAAAAGCGCACACAGGAAGCTCCACCTAGCTCGGTAGGAGTCGGAACATTTTCCTTTCGTGTGTCCCAGTTATCAGTAGAGCTTGTAGAGCCATGTTCTGAGTGGCTGTATATTATTGACAACTGGGATGGCACCTCTGCAGAGGATACTTGTTGGAGGCTGATGGGGACAAGAAATCAAAATCTATAAACTCACAGCCCACGCGGGGGGCAGAGAAGCAGGGCGGCGGGCTGAAGAACAGTCGCGCAGCAGAACATACATGCTGGAAGAGAGACAGGTGGCCGAGGAGTAAAATGGAAATACTAGGTTGAGGGGAGAAAGGAGGTAACAGGCTTAAGCTGCTAAATGAGTTTGTTGGGGTGATTTTTAAAAAGGGGATCAATTGCTGTGCGAGTCAGATTTCACGGGGAAGCGATAAAACTAAGAAGGGAGATTTTTTTCATGTTAACATTTACAGGATCTTGGAAATTAGCTCCTTTGCAAGAAAAAGCTCAACTTACACTGACAAATGCTGAGTGTCACTCTAAGAACGTCCGAGAGGAGAGGGAGTTTAGAACACCTGTTTGGCGTGGCTGAGCGAGCACGAAGCTCACAGTTTCGGGGCCCACCCTCCAGCCGGGAGGGGGTTACCCCGGCTGCACCCGCCCTCTGCCTAGCAGGCGCTTCTGAGGGTCCTCTCAGCCCCCCAAGCTCCATAGAACACCCCTCCCCTGGAGGCTAGCTGGGGGGAGAGGGGCTGGATGGAGGGGCTGCCAAAGCCCGGAGGAGGAGGAGGAGGAGGAGGAGGGAGACCACTGTGGGGACGCCGTTTCCAAGGGGGCGACCTGTGAGAAGCTGCTTAGTGTTTTATTTTTTACATCTGACAATTCGGGTTTGCAAAGACAGGTTTGGCCAATCCTGCCAAATAGATTCAACATCATTTTCCGAAGAGCGGACCTGTTCAGTTGGCAGTTTATTTTCAGCAACTAAATACTATATATTCCTCTGAAACACTCTGGGTCCAGGACAGCTCTGGGAAGGCGGGAGGGCTCACTGAGGGGTCCTGGGGGAATCCGTGGGGCGGGGGCTTACGTGGGAAGGTCTGACAGGAGTCGGGAGGGCTGGCTCTTCACAGACTCCAAGCGGGGTGGGCCTTGGCTGCCCAGGTGTGACCGGTGGGACCCAGGAAACCATGGGGGAGGCCCCAGAGGGCGCACCTGGGACTGCCCCCACCTCTGGGAAGGCCTCCCCACCTGCCTTGCGGGCTGCCTGATACCAAGGAGCGGGCTAGGGGCCCTGCCTTCAGGCAGCACGGACACAGCAAGCAGCTGTTTGACTTCAGCTCAGAGGCAGCCGTGGGAGTTAGTGGAGATTAAGGGGGACTTAAAACACCCCCGAACTGCCCCTTAACATTGCCACCAAATATGCCCCTGGCCGTGGATTGCCAGGGCCGTCAGAAGACCCTCTGGCCCGCAGCACGAGCAGGGAGAGGCCCGGGGCAGGGGTGGGCAGCGCAGCTCAGGGCCCCAGCCCTCCATGCTGCCGTGAGACCCGGCAGGCCCCCACCTCGCCGGGCGACAGGGCCCGGCCTGGCCTGGAGCGCCTGTGTCTCTAGGAGTGCCTGCCCTCCGCAGCACAGCCCCGCCGCCTCCTCCGACACGGGGAGCCCAGGGCCATCCCACTTGGAGGAGGGAGGCCCCGAGGCTTGCGTGCTAGACCCACAGCAGCCCTCCCACCAGGGGCAGGCCCTCCAGGCAACTCACATGAAGCCGGCATCACCCTCCTGCGGGTGGCAGGTCCCGCCGTTGCCGCAGGGGCCGCTGGAACAGCTGTCCAGGGACACTTCGCAGTTTCGGCCCTGGGGGGCAAAGTGAGCGATGAGGACCTCAGAGAGACCCAGGGATTGGTGCGAACCAACAGAAACAGCCAGCCCCCTCAGCAGCATGCCTCCCTGGCCCGGGACTTACCTCTTTGTCCATTCATTCATTCATTCACTCATTCACTCGTTCACATGCTGGGTCATTGATTAAACACTCCCTCACGCGCCTGCCCTGGGCACGGTGGGCAAAGCGGTGAACAGGCCAGCCCAGCCCCGGTTACCTGGAAAGAGCAGCCCTCCTCCTCCCCGGGCCCAGCCTCCACTCACCTTATAGCCGCTGGAGCAGGCACACCTGTAGACCTCAAGGGGGTCATTATGGCAGGTGCCCCGGTTCTGGCACGGGCTGGACAAGCAGGGATCGCACTTGGCCTGGACGGCCAGGGTGGGGGGACCTGAGGCAGGGGGTGGGGGAGTGTTAGGGCAGAGGGGAGAGGAGGGCAGGACGGCCCCCAGGGGGAGTGGTGGAAGTCCTCTCCCCAAGGAGATTTTGAGCTTTCCTCTGGGTCACATTCCCGCCCTCCTCTCTCAGCCCGCCTTCCAGCTGGACCCGCCCCTATAAAGTGAGGTGAATCACAGCACCTGCCGGGGGGGCGTGAGGACTAAATAGGCGGATCGAAAAGCACTCAATGGACCGGTACTGGACCCCCATGGAGCCCTCGAGGTGGGGCGGCAAGGGCAAAGCCGGCAGTGTGAGTGCGCCACAATCACAATCACGATGACCGAGGTGGGCTCTGCCTCCGCACCCCAGCCCTGTCCCCAAGGAGCCGGAGTCCTCGGGTGGCCACCTCGGCAGGGAGGGGCACGGCTCTGCGAGGCGCCGTGCTTAGGAGGAAAAAGTCCATGTGCCTTCCAGTTGTTTCTCTCCAAGGCTGAATGGGGGGGACCCTGTCCTGTCACCACAGGCAAGACCTCCTCCAGCCCCTGCGGGACTCACACTTCCTCTTCCCTGAACTTGGAAGGGGGCGAGGAGCCGGCAACCAGGCTGCCTGGGGCACCGCCTGTGAGGGGCATGAGGACCCCACAAGAATAAATAGCAAACCCAGCCAGTAAACTCGGGTTTCCGCTCAAGGCTCCTTCTAGAAATGGGGAGATATCGGTCCTGCTGAAGCGGCGTGAGCCTTACGAGACAAGCACTTTTCAGCAATAACTGGAAGGAAGCATGAGCGGGTTTCCCGGGTACCGCTGGGAGTCCATTCCTTCCTCTGGCTGCTATTTCCCCGGTGTGTCCAGGCTGCAAAAACCCAGGGACCCCTTGCTGTTACGGCTGTTATATTTCAACAACAACAAATTGTTTAACTTACCAATTCCACCTAATAACCGTTAGTTAAATATCATTAGTTAAAGAACCAACGTTCTGCTGCCCACAGTCGAGCCACAGATCAGGCGCCTCTGAACTGCTGCCCCCGTGAGGGCAGCCTGCCCGCCGGCTGGCCGTCACCCAGGGAGGGAGGGCTGTGAGCCCGCAGAGGGCAGGGCGCCCCCCGCCGCCCGCGGGACCTGGGGCAGCCCTCGGCCGCCTCCCTCCGCCCAGCTGGGCTCCCGGGCCATCGTCAATGAGCCAGTCCACCTCTGAACTTCCAGACGCCCCAGGCGAGGCAGCGTCCGGGCACAGTGTGCGGACTCTCCAGTCCCACTCGGGCCCTGCGTTTCTGCAAATGTCAGGAGGGTGGCGGCTCCAGCGGCTCGGGGTGGAAGCTCCGGGCTACACACAATTCCTACCAACGGGAGCCCCGAGCCCTCCCGCTGCGGAGAGGCTGGGAGCGGCCGCAAACGCTGCTGTTATTTTTATTTTCCTCACGTAACCCCAGGGAGAGGGATTAAGGCCCCCGCGGCCTGAGCCGTTGTGCCCGGCTTTTCTCGTTCGCTGGACCCAGGGATAGAAACAAGGCAGCCATGCTAACAAGCGGCAGGCCCACCATTCCTGCCACCCGACCCCCGCTCGGCCGGTCCCCACGGGGACACAGGAGCCCCTGGAAGGCCCTGCCAGAATTAGGTCCCGTGGGCCCCTGCAGCAGGTGGTGGGGGCACGACCCCATACCTACCCCCGCCCCCAGCCCCGGCTCTCGTGCTCCCGGGCTCACCTTGGCATTCAAACTTCTTGGCAGGCGTGGTAAGGAGCAGCTTGCCCTCCATGTCGGGGGGCCCCGCACAGCGGGCAATGCCCGGCTCCTTGTAGCCTGTCTTCACCCAGCCGGACAGCCAGCGGAGGTGGCAGTCGCAGTACAGAGGGTTGGCCCCAATGGCCCTGCATCAGAGAGCAGAGGGCGGCAGTCACCCGGAATGGGGTCCTTCACCCAGCAGGCACCGAGCCTGCCGCGCACTCGGCCAGGGTCCCCACGGCGTGAGCCTTTACTGCACAGCCGGCGCTGCGCTCAAAACTTCCTACGTGTTATCTTCTTCTTTGTCTTTTTTAAAGATTTCATTGATTTCTTTGACAGAGAGAGGACAAGCAAGGGGAGAGGGAGGAGAAGCACATTTCCCGCGGAGCAGGGAGCCCGATGCTGGACTCCATGCCAGGACCGTGGGGTCATGACCTGAGCCGAAGGCAGACGCTTAACCAAAGGAGCCACCGAGGCGCCCCCTTATGTGTTATCTTTCTAGTCCTCCCCACAGCCCGCTCTCCTCATGGCACATGTTGAAACAGGCTCGAAAAGGTTGGGCGCTTGCCTACGATGACACAGAGAAAGGGGGGAGGTGGGATTTGAACCAGGGCTGTTGGGGACAGGGCCCCCCCAGAGTGCAAGGTGGGGAAGGAGCCACCATTTACTGCAGAGATGAACCCGCTGCTTTCCCACGGCCCTGCATCGAATCTTCTCATTAGCCCCACAGTGTAAGCTTTCTTCCCGGTCTCCAACGGGTGGGGGGGTGGGCACTGAGCCTACGTGGACCGAGTAATTTCCCTGGCGTCACACAACTCGTGAAGGGCAGCCCCCGGCTCCAGACCCAGGGCGTCCGGCTCTGAAGCCCATACACTTTCCTTTTTCTTTTCCTCTTTAATTAAACCAGGAGCACACGAATGCATTCTCATTGTAAACCACTTTCCAATACTGCAAACAGAGGTCTCCACCTCGCACGACGTGGTGAATGGACTAAATGCCACTGAATCGTACACATTAAAGTGGGTCATTTTATCTTATGTGAACGGCCCCTTAATTTTTTTTTCAAAAAGGCCCATTCCTGTGACTAGTGGGAGAGCAAAACGGTATAACGGCGACCGGTGCGGGGGTGGTGGTGTCTAGCAAATCACCCATGCCGTGGCCTTTGGACCCAGCGATTCATTTCTGGCAGTTTCTCTCACAGACACACCTGCCCGGGTATGTAAAGACATCTGCACAGTGGTATTGATCACGGCACTGTTTGTAATA
Organism: Nasua narica; assembly: GCA_028533885.1. Classification (NCBI taxonomy): domain Eukaryota; kingdom Metazoa; phylum Chordata; class Mammalia; order Carnivora; family Procyonidae; genus Nasua; species Nasua narica. The sequence goes on from CM052812.1 coordinate 47,376,429, forward strand.
GGAAGAAACTACAATCCATCTATGTTACAAAGAAAGCCCCCCCTCCCCTCCCAATGTCGCTGCCAAGCATAGAAGGACCCGTGTCCCACAATCACCACGCCCAGGCCTGTAGCCCGCTGGTCTCTCCCAGAGTTACACCTAAGGCTTTTTTTTTTTTAATTCAATTAACATATAATGTATTACTGGTTTCAGAGGTCCAGGTCTGTGATTCATTTTTTTTTTTAAGATTTTATTTATTTGACAGAGAGAGATCACAAGTAGGCAGAGAAGCAGGCAGAGAGAGAGGAGAAAGTAGGCTCCCCGCTGAGCAGAGAGCCCGATGTGGGGCTCGATCCCAGGACCCTGAGATCATGACCTGAACCGAAGGCAGAGGCTTTAACCCACTGAGCCACCCAGACACCCTGATTCATCAGTCTCAGTAACAGCCAGTGCTCCTTACGTCACATGCCCTCCTTAATGCCCGTCCCCCAACACCTAGGGCTCAGAGTATATCCGCTTCCTGCCCGTGAGCAACGAGCGGCTTCTTGTCACCAAGTGGAGACTTAGAGATCTTTCTGTCATAGCATCGCAAAGAATGGATAGCTCACAGCTTACTGAGCAAGTTCCCCATTGCCAGACATTCTGGTGGTTTCCAAGGGTGTGAGCCTTCTCGAGAACAGGTGCCTAGAAGTGGGCTTCGGGTCACAGAGGAGGCGCAGGCAGGATGTTCAGTGCTGCCCTCCCAGACCCGACTGCATGAGCTCACGCTCGCCGGCAGCAGCGTCAGGCCAGGCCTGCCCCCTGCCCCCACCCAACAGCGCACCCCCAGGCTCGCAGGGTTCACCAACCAGCCGCCACGCTCGATACCTCCCTGACTGGCAGTGGGAGATTCAGAGAGGGGCGAGAGCCGGGTTTGGGAAAATGCACAGGCCAGAGCTCCTCGGTCCCCCAAAGAGAAAAATCAGAGCTTCGGGCCTGCAGTTCATTGATCTCAACACTATTTTGCAAATATAAGGCTGTGTGATGATAATGAGAACACGCGCTTTTATGCAATAACGGCTGCACTGCCCTTTTCCACCTGTTTCTGGGAGATAGAGAGGGAGTGGCTCCCCCGAGGTGCGTTGGGTCTGATGAAAGCAGCGGCAACTCTGAGCAGGAATTCCCTAAAATAGCCCAGCTGATGACTGCACAGTCTTAGAAGGCGGCCGGGCAAGGCTTGGCCTCGGGCCCCAGCGCGGCTGCTCCCTGCCCGCTGACCTTGAGCAGCCGCGTCACCTCTCTGGGGCTCAGTTTATGACCTGATAAAGAGCCTGCGATCTGGACGGGGGCAGGAAGGCAAGCACAAATAACCTAAAATGGGCACCAAGGGAATAATGCAGTGTGGAAAAGAAGGCCAGCTCAACCTCGACGCGTGTTTAATTTTTTCCATACTGATTTGCTGACAGCATTCATCCTGGCTAATGGGACGGGGTCGGGGGGGGGGGGGTGGCACCTTCCTTTCTCCACGGAACACTGCCAGGACTGCCAGAGGTCGGGAAGCTCAGATGCTCTGATTTTTCTGAAGCTACATCTTTTTTTTTTTTTTTAAAAAAAAAAAAAGACTTTTTGCAAATAACAGGAATACAAAAATTGTGCTATATTTAAAATGTTTATGTTAACCAGATTAATATTTTTAACATAAAAAGTGCAAGGTAATGTGATTATGTTATTCAAAATGTCAATACAGACTTTATTTAAAAAACTTTTTTTGTAGTGCGCTTGCAGGAGTGTGGTCTGCTAATGAGCCGTGAGCTGAACGTTTGTTATGAATGACTTCTTCAGTCCTGTAGCTCATTTAGAGAAAATGCCCCAGAGACTGAGGCCTCTGTGAACGTGGAGACCTGGACAGGTCACGACCATCACAATGCCAGTCCCCCTTCGTCCCCATCCCCCATAAGCGGCAGCAAAAGTGTACTTCAAATCCTTTCTTAAGATTTTTTATTATTCATAAGTTATCTCCACAGCCAAAGCGGGGCTCGACCCTCAGCCCCGAGATCGAGGGTCACAAACCCCACAGACTAGGCCGGCCAGGCACCCCGTGTGCACCTCCAGTCCAAGCGTCCCTTTCCGACTCTTTACGTACAAATAATAGTAAAGAATAATTAAAACTCCCAAAGTCAATATAATCCGATCCAAAAGTCAAGTCGGGGTTGACCCACACGTGTTCTTTGTTTCTCTACAGAGCCGACTGAGCCGCACCGGACTTCACCGCCCACGTTCTCATTCGCCCGAAGGCCGGGCTTTTGAGACGGCCTCACTGTCTCACTGTCACCCGGGGGCCGCTCTGCCCACCAGCGGAGACGGAGCGCGCGGGGCGGAGAATCACGGGCCCAGCTGAGGCTCGGTGGTGGGGACAGCGGGCAGGCTGTTTGTCAAGCCAGAAGGGCTACGATTCAGGATTACACCCTGGCCAGGGTCTAAATAATCCCGTGTTGTTGATCTTCGGTGTGACCGAAATCGCTGAAACAGCACTGGGTATGCTTGCGCCAAGGCCCTGCCGGGCTTCTGTTAGCGTAACCTCGGCCAAGACGCTCTCCCGGCTGCTTCCCAGAGCCGCCAGCCGACAACTTGAGAATCTCCTCCACCTGAGCCCTACCTCCTCCGCCCATTCTCCTCTCGGGCAATGTTCTCGCGCGCCTCCCTGTCTCCTTCTCCTGCCCTGAAGCCTCCTGAGCCAAGAGCCACTGTTCCCGGCCGTGGCTGACACCGGCAGGCGGCCCGAGTGCCTGTGAACCAGCCTACCTGACCCTGCCCCAAAGCACGAGGAACACACGAAGCTCGGTGTGGAAGCAAAGGAAATTCACGAAGAAAAGAATCCTCCATCGTCCCATAAATGGAACTCATTTAATATTTGTGCATGCCCTTCCAGGTCCCATAAATGGAACTCATTTAATATTTGTGCGTTCCCTTCCAGGTCCCATAAATGGAACTCATTTAGTATTTGTGCGTTCCTTTCCAGGTCTTGTGTTCACACGTGTACATCAGCGAAATCCAAGCGCCGGGTCTCCCTTATGATGCGTTTTCATCAAATAATAAATTACAGTGCCATAATTCTCTAACTACTTGCTGTGCTATCCTATGGGCATGCCATGATCTATTTCATCAGCCTGTATTTACTTTTCACACTGAATTCTTAATGAATTCGGAATCTAGCTTCCCGGCACGCAGTAAATCAGAGACAACAAAATGCCAGATTAGAGAAATGAAGAATGACGTCGGGGAGCACTGGCTCAGGAACTGGCACACAGTAAGTATTCGTTGATGAAGAGATGGACGGATGGATGGACAGACGGACGAGTGGAGGAAAGATGAGCTAACCACAAAGTAAAGATAAAAGTTAACAACAGGGGCACCTGGGTGGCTCAGTGGGTTAAAGCCTCTGCCTTCGGCCCAGGTCATAATCTCAGGATCTGGGGATCGAGCCCCGCATTGGGCTCTCTGCTCAGCAGGGAGCCTGCTTCCCCCTCTCTCTCTGCCTACTTGTGATCTCTCTGTCAAATAAACAAAATCTTGAAAAAAAAAAGTTAACAACAGTAGAGAAGTGTGCAGGGTATTGGATCCCAGGGCAGTGATGAGCACTCACAGTCATGGAATATGGACCATAGTGACCTTAGAAATAACCTTTGTACAGGCGAGGAAAGAGGCCCAAAGAGATGAATGAACTGTCGGAGATCCCACTGCAAGTTGATGGCACAACAAGGACCCAACATCACACTTCCTGACTCCTAGAGATCAAGGGACCTCAGCCCCTTGGCGAGGGGTGGATCTCAGCCTCCACCACACCCTCTGCCTACCCGCCTTCCCCCCCACATACTGCTAGTGAAGAGGAGAGGCCCAGGCCAGAGTCACAGGAGGAACAAAGGGCACCTCCAAGAGCCAGGGACACTGGATGCCAACTCTTGGGCGACTCCTGCCCTGGTGCCCGTGGGGACAAGCAGGTACTCTCTGGAGAGAAACCTCTCTAATTTAGGTCCTTAGGTCCTCTAATTTAGGTCCAAACTTCAGCCAAAAATGAGCTCACAACCACTAACCACCAAATACTGATGGAAACAAGGCCTGTCGAACAGGAGTCCTCATGAGCAACGACCGATGTGGCCCTGCCTGGCTGGCCCCTGCCTGGCCTTTGTCTCAAGCTGCCGTGTCCAGCCAGGCTCCCTCCTGCCTCGTCCCATGCCAGCTGGCCTCCACACGTCACCATGGCTCTCCAGGATCTTTCTACGACTTCATTCTTCCACCATTCCCTTCCATCTGTAACATAAAGTCCACACTCCTTAGCATGGCACAAGAGGCCCTTCTCAATGGAATTCCAATGTCCCTTTCCAGATCCATCTTTTCCCATCCCACACTCCTCACCCAACCAACCCCCTATTATCCTATGTTGGACAACATCCCTGAATAGTT
>CM052812.1:47381347-47479759 GCA_028533885.1 Nasua narica
GCGCGGGGGGCACGGGACCGGGAAGGTGGCACGTGCTCCCCGCGGGAGCCGCGGTCACCTGTGTGAGGCGGCGGGTTCCGGCCTTTCTCCCGCGCCTGCCCCGTGCGCTGCTCTGCCCCGGCTCTGCCCCAGCGTCCGTCGGGCCCACGACCTGGCCAGGGTGAGGACGCGCGGGGCAGCCCGGTCAGCACAGCCGGGAAAGCAGCCACGCCAGACTCACATGGGACAAAAACGAGTGGAAAAACACGGTACGAGAGGAAGCCCCTTTTTGTAAAACAAGCCAACAGGAAAACACAAAAACCCACGGGGAATCCCTTCATGTATTCATTTCCTTTACACAAACCCTACAGTATGTGCTCGGGAAGCAGATCACCAGCCCTACAGCCGGGCCGGGATGGAGACCCAGCCAGGCGGCGCTGGGAGCCACGCTCCCCAGTGTGGTAGCCGCGTGTAGCTGCCGATGATTAACATGAAATGAAATTCAGAATTCCGTGTCTCAGTGGCACTAGCCGCACATCAGCAACTCCAGAGCCACACGTGGCTGCTGACTAGACAGTGCGGATGTGGGGACGCTTCTGTCACCACAGGAAGCCCGACCGGACAGCACAGTCTACTGCACACTCGAAAGGTCTACAGGGTCATCGGAAGGGCTGGAGCTGTCTGGGTGGAGAGAGGGGGCTCCCTGAGGCAGTCCTGGAGGAGTGGGTGACCCCAGGATCCTGCTGAGGCCCGAGGTCTGGTCAGCTCTGGAGGGGCTCTGGATCACGGGATCCTAGAATCCCAGAGACGACAGGCCCTCCGGCTCCCCCGTCTGTGCCTGCCGTCTGAGTCACCTCAGCAATGTGCCCCCCTTGGGGGCACCCAGCCCTCCTGCCTCCATCCTTGCCGGCCACTCCTAAACTAACACACGGGGGAGTTCTTGCAGCCTGATCTCAGGGCAGCGAGAGGGAAACCCCCAGTGGGGCCTACCTCCACTCACCCCTTCACCAGGCATCGCCCCACCCCCCAGGTGACATCTGATCACCGGCCCCACTGCAGTCAGGGTCCTGAGCTGTCCCTCGCCTGCTGCAAGCTGGGGTTGGGGCAGGGGGAGGCTCTCATCCCCTCAGTGCAGACGCCTGCACTCTGGCTTGGGTTTGCCTGGGGCAGCCCGGCTCTGCCCCCCGGCCACGCACTCACAGGGTCCTCAGGCCATCCAGGCCTCGGAACATGCCGCTCCGAATGGACTCCAGCTGGTTGGCGGTCAGGTGCAGCTCGCTCACAGAGGCTGCGCCCTCAAAGGCCCCATCTTCGATCTCCGACACCTTGTTGTTGCTTAGATTGCTGGACGAGAGGCAGCAGAGGGATGATGGAGCGGAGGACTCCCGCCTTCCAGCACCCGCCCCCTGCACGGGAGCCCTGCCTCCCCCCAGGGGCGCCCCCACACCCAGTATCTGCCTTCTCCCTCCCCAGCCAGAGTCCTGAGTGCAGCCTCCCCCCGACGGGTAACTCACATCTTCTTCAGATGAGTGAGTTTTTTAAATATCCCAGTGGCCTCCAGGATGGAAATCTCATTGTTGTTTAATCGTCTGTAAGAGGCAATGAAGAGATCTCACACATTCGTAAATGACAGACGTGAGAATAACTTCCAAATTGAGAATATTTGGGACTCAAACAAAGGGGTTCCCAGAGGAATTCATCTGGCAAGGCAAACTGATCCTATTTCAAAGGAAGGATGGATGAGGGTGCTGGGGGGTAAATAGGGACATTTTTAACATTAAAAATGCCACGAAAATGTACTTACACAAACGACAGGCATGTGTAGCTACTCACGCATGTGCACACACGTGTGCACAAGTGTATTTTTTTTTTTTATTAGAGAGCGAGAGACTGAGAATGAGAGGGGAGAAGGTCAGAGGGAGAAGCAGACTTCCCACAGAGCCGGGAGTCCGACATGGAACTCGATCCCGGGACTCCGGGATCATGACCTGAGCCGAAGGCAGTTGCCCAACCAACTGAGCTACCCAGGCGCCCACAAGTGTATATTTTTAAAGAAAAGAAACAGTTAAAGGATGGCTTAAGGAGCCAACTCGATCTGATGGGATCACATCTCCCCAGAAGAAGGCAAAAGCATGACAGAGAACAGCGCCCCCTGGTTCAGGCCGCCGACCTGCTTGGGCCAGAGAGGGCCTGGAGGGTCTGTAGGCTGTGACTGGGAGCAGAGGGGGGGTTGGAGGGAGAGCCACGTCTTGCCACGCCCGCAGCTGCTATGCAGGGGACTCCCGTGCTCCCCCGACAGAGCTGGGCCGGGGGAATCCCAGAACAGACCCAGGAGGGTTAGTGGGGCCAGGGGCAGGGGCGGCATGCGGAGGGCAGGGGATCTCACAGCTCGGCCGTGGACTGGGGGATGCGATCGGGGATCTTGGTGAGCCTCAGGCTGGAGCACTCGGCCAGGCTGGCCTCACAGCGGCACTTGTGGGGACAGACGGCGTCGCTGTTGCACTCGCTGTTCAGCTGGTAGTCCTCCGTGCCTGTGGGGACAGGGGCGGGGCGGGGGCTGAGGGCCGGCGGCAGGGCCTCCCCGGGCACCCTAGCCTCCTGCCCCTGCCCAGCCACTGCCACCGGCCCCCCAGACTGGCCTCGGTCCCCCCCACTCTCCTACCTGGAATGAAGTACTGCTCCTTGGCTGGGGAGAGAAGCAGAAACACCATGAAGCTGTGATCCCCTAGGACTTGCGGGAAGAGCCCAGGTCCCAACCCCACAGCCCAGGTGAGAGCACCCCGGGAACAACACTGGGGTCCCAAATCCGGGCTCCAGGGCCCACCTGCCCAGCCCCAGCTGGAGAAGGCCTTGCTACGGAGCACGGATGCTCCCTGGCCAGGCTAAACGGGGGCACCACCAGCCCCGATTGAACCTCTCGGGGAGCGCTCAAAACACGGAAACGCTCATGGGCAATGGCCCAAGACAGGGATGGGGCAGCGAGGCATCAGGTCCCTCAGAGCCTGGACGAGGCAGCTCTCTCACTGAGAAGAGGACCCGGGCTACCTCCCTCAGGGACCAACCCTGGTCCTCCCTAAGCCTCTGTGCAATGCAGGGTGCGGCTGGCACACCACTGAGATCCAGGGCTAAGGTTTGGGAACCGCACCCTCTGGCGAGGGTCTGGAGTGGCTGAGGACAGCCACTGGAGCCATTCAGAAAACATCACGGGTCCCCGAGCTGACTGAAGACAGGCCGGCCAGTGGACGGGCGGGTGGACGGCTACCTGAGCAGCGGAACTTCTTGCTCTTGATCTGCCCGATGCGTTTGTTGGCGAGGCGCCGGGGGCTGGCGCAGCGGGCCCCGCTCGTCTCGATGGGGTTGGTGCGCAGGAAGTCCGCCAGCCACTTGAGGTTACAGTCACAGATGAAAGGGTTCTGTGCCAGATGCCTGTCCAGGGTGGGGGGACAGAGCAGGGATCAGAGACAGGGCGGCAAACCCGTGCTGACCTCTGCCCGGAGGGGGCCTCACTGCTCGCTGGTGGCTTGAAACGCACGGCCTTGGGCCACCACCTGGGTTCGCCCACCAACTACAGAGAAGCCTTGCCAGAGCCTAGCAGTGGGGAAGGCTCTCCACAGGCTCTGGAGCTCCCAGCTGTCCCTGCTGCACTCCCCTTGCAAGCTGCACTCTGTCCCCTGTCCATCTACCCACCCCCAGGACATTTCACAAACACGAGCGGAAGCAAGAGTGACCTGGAGACTGGCCGGACCACCCCAGCCTTCCACGGGCGAGGGGACAGAACGGGTATTAGAGCCCAGGACGGTCAGTGCCCAGGGGCCTTTGTCGTGGGTGGTCCCCTCCCTGTGGCCTTGGGCAACAGCAGCTTCTCTCCACAGCCTTTGTCAGAAAGGGGATGGGGCCAAAAAACATAGCCGAACAGCTACTTCTTGGGAAACCACTCATTTCCTCCTGTCAGGCTGCCTGTGTGACCAGCAGGATAAATGTGGGAGGGGAAAGCCTGCCTGCGATGCTGACTGTAGGAACCTGGGTTGCTCTCAGCGACCACACGGGTGGCTTTCCCACTCGCGGGCCCTCCCCACCCCAACAAGGCTCAGACCAGTCGCAACCGAACCGTCCCAGCAGCCGGCTTGCCGGCCTGTGTCTTGGCCATCACAGCACTGGGACTGGGCAGGCCCTGCTTTCTAAACTGACACAGCCAGGGAAGAATATTCTAGCACCCGTACCTGAGACCCAATGTTTCTGCATGCAAGTACAGAGAGACACAGCCGGGCCAGCTCAGAGGACTCGCCATGGATGGCCGCTTTTCTCCATCGAATGCCACCAGTTCAGGCCATCTGCTTACTGGCCTCAGCTCAGGGCCCTGATGGGGGTCCAGGGCTGTGCAAAGAGAGGCGTGAGCTCTGCTCGGGGTCTGCACCCAGCTCAGCTCTGACCTGGCCACGCTCTGTCCCATTCATCACCTCCTGGGCTCTGCTTCCTGCTTGGGCTACCTGGTCGGAGCCTTCTCTGCCCAGCTGTCCCTGCCACTCCCCTAGGCTGCATCCTCCCTTTCCTGGCTGAGTTCTGGCTCCTGTAGCCATCGCCAAGTGGGCCAGGCGCACCCCCACCCCTTCTGCACCTCACTGTACATTTGTCTCCCCGTTTAAACTGTCAGTTTGCACAGAGAAGGCATGTTTGCCGACGCCCCGTGGCAGAGTCCGCCGATGACTGAAAATACATTAGGATTCGGGGCCTGCTCTGGGATCCGCCCAGCCACCCAGACACATCGGCCCAGGCCTCACTGCCTGGCCTCTGCCTGAACTAATTGCTTCCCTTTATCACAGGGTAGAGAACTCTGTTTAAAATCAATCCAATTATGTTGTTCAGGCATGTATTAAAATGTTCAATGGGTGAAGGGTAGAATACATCCTTTCTAAGATCAGGTTATTTGTGTCCAAGCCAATTTATACAAACTCGAACCACCCACAGAGACAAGTGGCTTAAGTATTTGACACAAATTGGCATTTCTAACAATCACAAAGAGCAAAAGGAGCTGAGAAGGGAAAATGCTCAGGAGGAAGGAAAAGAATACCGGTTGGGAAAAGAACATCATGTTAAAGGCACACCCAGAAATGAGCCGCCTGTGGGGCCATGTCATTCCCTCCACGAACGTTTGTGAGGGTAGAAGGCAGAAGGGAAGGCTGAAATATGCATTAAGACATCACAGCTAGAAACCTTCTGGGGCAGGGACTCGGCGTCAATAATCAAACTAAACCCACAATGAGACACCATCTCACGCCCACTAGAGTGGCCCTAATGAAAAATACAAGTGATACCAAGTAGGGCCAAGAACGTAGAGAAAATGGAACCCTTAGGATACACTGCTGGTAGGGATGTAAAATGAGGTTTACTGACACTTTGGAAAACTGACAATTTCTTAAAAAGTGAAACATAAATTTCCTATGGGACCCAGAAAGCCCAAAAGAAAAAAAGACATTTGTCCACAGAAAGATTTGTAAGCAAATATTCACAGCAGCATTACTCATAATGATCCCAAAGTGGAAATCCAGTGGCCATCAACTAGGAAGGATAAGCACAATGTGGTCCATCCATTCAGTGGGAAATCACTTGGCCATAAAAAGGAACCAAGTACTGATACATCCTGCGGTGTGAATGGACCTCAAACACATGAAGTCAATCACAAAATATGATATATCGTGATGATTCCTTTTTTTTTTTTTAAGAGAGAGAGAGAGAGCTAGCAGGGGTGGGATAGGGAGGAGCAGAGGGAGAGAGAGAATCTTAAGCAGGCTCCACACCCACTGCAGAGCCCGACTTGGGGCTGGATCTCACGACCCTGGGATGTTGACCTGAGCTGAAATCAACAGGCAGACGCTCAACTGACTGAGCCATCCACGGGCCCCGTGATGATTCCATTTTTATGAAATGTTCAGAAAAAGCGAACTATAGAGACAGAAATTGGATTATTGGTTGCCTGGGGATCGGCAGGAAATCGGGACTGACTGTAAAATGGACACAAGGGATTTCGGGGGGGTGACGGAAACGTTCTAAAATGTGATCATGGTGATCGCGGAACAATTTGGAAGTATATGAAAAATCATGGAGTCGTACGCTTAGAACAGGTGGATTTTATGGTATGTAAGTTATACCTCATTAAAGCTGTTTAAAAAAAAACTTTGAAAAAATCTCTTGGAACAAGGAAAACAGCTGCAAAGTCAGGAGTGGGGCACAGGCACTGGGCCACAGATCTCGGAGCTATGGACAGAGGGATCAAGCAGGATGTGGGTTGTTGAAATCCGCTCAGGCCTGACGTGACTCAATCAAGGCGTTTAACTCTCCAAACCTGTATTGAGAGTATCTGATTATTCCAGGGTCTGTGTTTCTTTTATTCTTGCTCCAAACTGTACTCTGGTTGTTAATATATAATAGTTATTCATGAAAGTCCGGTTCTGCTCTCCTGCTTTAAACAATGAGGTCTACTCTGATGGAAAAAGCACAAATGTGGGGACAGCTAACTAACTTCTCAGGGCTGGTGAAGAGGTGCCTGAGACCAAATCCCTGCTCTACGAGATGCTGTGTGACCTTCAGTGAGTCCCATGACCTCCTGCCTCAGTTTCCCCACCAGTGAAGTCGGGGTGATAGAACCGTACGTCCACGGACCATTGTGAGAGTTCAGGAAGATAATATGCGTGGAGCGAGCCGCGGCCTGGCACCGGGTCAGGGCTCACGGCAGCGACTGCTGTCGTTCTCAGCGTCCCACTATTTCTGTCCCGCCTGCGGGAAGACTTCCGTTCCAACGTTCTGCCCCAGCTCTGCGCCGCACCAGAGCCTGCCGGCAGCGGCCAGCATCTTGGGCCTGGTGTCTGGCGGGCAGAAGCTGAGATCTGGCCGAGGACAGAGCCCAGCCCCAGGCAGGGCCATCCATGTGATGGGGTCGCCCTCCTTCCAGCCCAAGAGCGAGACAAGCTTCTCCCATGAGACCCTCGGTCCTGGTTTCTATCCCCCAGGCTCTCCTGTGTGTGGGTCCCCAGCCTCAAAATCTCCTTCGTGCATTTCTCTCAGACATCCCACCAGCTGCGTAAAACCCTCCACCTTGCCCGTGTCTCCCTATAACTTCTGATTTCACACGCTTGGCAAGATTTCCCTGTTGCGCCCCGTCTTTCTCTCCTTGCCATAAGTAAGTTAATTAGCAAGAGGGAGCTGCAGGCGGGCGCATGGGCTTTAACAAGTTTGTCTTCGTGGCTCACGTCCTTGCTGCCGTGCAGGGTCCCCAGGAGTAGGAGCTGAGCCTTTTATTTGCCCTGTTTCACACCTGCGCTGCGCCCCACCCTCATGTGGATATTATCTGATGGAAATCACTATCTGGCAGATAAACAATGGCTGTGACGAAGTTCATAATAAACGCCCATTAAGCATGCATTTACGAAGGGTACAAACGTCCCCTTTTGTCGCCTAACAACCCTATAAAGAAAAGAGTATCTTCATTTTATAATTGAGTGAACTGAGGCCCAGAGAAGCTGATTAACTTGACCAGGGTCACACAGCCAACAAGAGGCACAACTGGGAGTTGAGCCCAGGACTATCCAACCCAAAGTCTGTGCTCTTTCCTCTCAAAGAGGCCACTGCTGGTGAGCAAAAGGCGCAGGTCAAGACAGTTGCGTGTCCCCAGAGGCTGTCCCTTCTCCCTAGGTCCTCCTGCTAGGCCCGAGGGGAGGAGGGCAAGAGGGCACTCACAGGGTCTGGATGGCCCGCAGGGAGGTGAAGGTGCCCTTGGCGAGGCTCTGGATCTTGTTGTCATACAGGGAGAGAAGTGAGAGGTTCTGTAGGTCCTGGAAGGCATCGGGCCGGACACAGTTGATCTTGTTGGCGTTCAAGAGCCTGTGGGCAGACCAGGAGCAGGGGGTGGGGGAGGCGCAGAATCGGCCGCGTCAGTGTGTCCCGGGCACCTCCCTGGCACCAAGCACGCACCGTCTCAGGGAGAAGTGCCCAGTAGCAGGCGCGGGGAGGCCGGCCCTCTGGACGTGCACTCCATACGGGAAGCCAAGAACTCTGACTGCCCTCTCTGTGCGAGGCACCGTCCTGCCCCACCTGCTCCTCTCCCTTTCAAGGAACTGCTACAAGTGCTCACAAGGTTCTTGGGAAGCAGGGAGCACAGTGGTCGGGCCACCTCCCAAAGGTATTTTGGAGGCTTCCCCTCCTTTCCAGAGTCTTCTGAGTTGCCAGGCATCTGAGATGGAGCCTTTGGGTTCTGCGCCTCTGGGACCCTGGGAGAGAACCCCTGCCTGAACTCTCCTGCCTCAAGGAGGCTGAGCCGGGTCTGGGTGTCCCCCCGTAGGAGACAACTCTGTCCCCAGCCCCGCTGATCTCCTCGGGAACACAGGCTGCCCCTCGGGAGCCTCTCGGCTCAGGCGTCCTGCGGTCAGCTCTGAACCTGACTCCCCTCCTTCCCTGGCTTCGCAGAGTCCCAGAGGCCCTCGCGGCACCTCCAGCTCTGCATCCTCCAAGCTCCTCGCCTCACTGAGTCCCAAACCCCAAGGAGGCTGGCAAGGCTCGTCTGAGAGGCCAGAGGACTACGAGCGCCCCCCACCCCCCGTCGCCACCCAAGGACAGCTGCAGATGGGTCCTTACAGGAGCTGCAGGGCGTACAGGCCTCCAAACACGCCCCGCGGGAGGTCTGTGATCTTGTTCCCGTACAGGACCCTGGAGACAAAAGGCAGCAGAAAGAGAGAGTAAGAGGACAGCCCACCAGGCGGACACGACTTGGCAAGGTGCCCCCCTACACTGGCACCACCTCCAAACCATTCACAGCGCAGGGGTGAAGGTCCGCTGTGACCAGTGGCCAGCAGGTGGCAGTAAAGTGTGTTAAGAGGGGGCCTCCCTTTTGTAGTTTTCGAAAGGTACCCCGTGCGTGCCCCCCACTGCTGCGGAGCATTCCCCCAGCTCCCGCCCTCTGCCTCACGCGTGGAACCCACAGAAGCCTGCGAAGGGGCCCTTTGGGGAACTTCACAGGAGATTAACCTGGCCCCGGATGTAAAAGGACACTGTTCAAAGAGGAGACAATCCCACGGGCAGGATAATTAACATATTTCCAGAGAATTACAAGAAAAAACCCACGAGTGCCAGACGGCATGCGCAGAATGAGCTCTGACGTCAAGCGACAGAAACACACAAGAAACAGATCGTAGTTTAGCTGTGCAGGGGTCTAGGCAGTGGGGGTACAAGTGGGTTTCTTCACCTTAGTTCTCTGCGTCGAGCAGGAATTCCATGTGTGATTAGGGAAAAAGCAAAGGTTCCAAAACGCCATGCAGGCAGGAACAGGTTCAGGCGGAGGGAGAAGTATGAACGAGGCTTGGGGATGGGGTGCCCCCCATTCCCGATATTGCGAGCAGCCCCCACGAGCCACCCCGGAAACAACTCAGCCTGTGTAAGAACAGTCTGTGCTTCGAGGTCCTTTCTGGAGGAGGGCATGGCAGAAGCAGGGGCCCTGCAGGGGGATCCAGGCTGGCCCGGGGAGAACTCAGTGTGGCTTGAGTAGAGGAAACAAATGGAATAGTAGCTTGGGCTTTGCCCAGTGAGCACCAGGAAGCCTCTGAGACAGGATGAGATTTGCATTTGGAAAGATCAGAGTGGAGGGGGCAGGGGCTGAAGCAGGGAGACCAGGTCAGGCTCTGCCAAGGTGGACACTGTCAGTGAGGTCTATTAGCATGACATCAGCACCCAAGTTCCCATATAGTGGGGAGCCGGCTTTGTGCGCAACAGGAACCCACTTAAATGGGTTATTGGCACGTTCCAATTTAGGAAGGGTGTCATTCACTTCTCAGATGAAGAGCCCTGCATTTTGGCAGGCCACCTCCGGAATCTGATCTCCTCAGCCAATGAGGGAGACTCATCACCAGGCTGTTGGGTACAGCTGTGTACGCTGTGCACTGCACAACTTAAGGGGTGCCATTCACAAGTGGCCCCACCCACTACCTCACACTCAATTCCAAGAGAAGAGGGTACACACAGAGACACAGAGCTGGCAGCCTCCTACAGGCCCCAAGGGGGAGTTCCATCCTATTTCATTTCCCAGGCCCCTAATCTATGCAAGGCATGTGTCCAGTGCTGTCAGCGATAAGCAGAAACGCTCATTCCTCAGAGTAACAAATGACTCCTAACAATGGGGGGCTCGCCAACTACAGGGTGCCCTGAGTGCATTCTGTATAGACAAGCGTTGCGGGACCTCAGACAGCGAGGGGCTTGGTGAACCTGGGGATGCAAGCAAGGGTACTGGGAAAAGAGAGATGAAGTAACATTTCCAAGATGAATGTTTGATGCTGCATGGCATTTTATAGATTGATGGACCACCTCCCCCCACAATAAACCCTCCAGGGTAGGGAAATGAGGAGAGGTAGAGGAAAATACTTTTTTTCTCATCTCCCATCACAACTTGGGAGCACACCTGGGATGAAAGGCACAGGGTGCTGCCGACCTCACAACTAGGGCGGGGAATGGCTGCCCTTATCAGCAAGCTGAGTGAGGTTTAGGAGCATAGAATGCTAGGCCCCCAGGGCTGGGGGGGTGGGGAGGGCATGGGGTAAGGCAAGGCCAACATGAAGGCTGGGCCAAGTCAGGTGACTACCGCAAAGAATACTGGGAAAATCCCCTTTTTGGCAGTAAGAGCATCAGAGTTGCCAGGGGCAACAGCTCTGCCTGGATTCCTTCCACCCTTCCCAGCTGCAGAGTGTCCACCAGCGAGGAAGGGGGGAGGGGGTCCTGGCATGGGGAGGGCATCCTGGACCCTGGCAGACTTGACACAGTTACTCACAGCGAGTTCAGGGAGCGGAGGCCCTGGAAGGCATCGGGCGCAATCTCTGCAATCTGGTTGTTGCTCAGGTCTCTACGAGGTGAGGAGGAAAGTTGGCTGAATCCCTTGGCAGCCACTGAGCCCTGCTTGGCCCCTCCTCCCAGGTGTCACAGGAGGGCAGGCATTTCTTTGACATAAGAGAGATGAGAGGCCAGTTCTCCCATCCCCCTGAAAAGCCCCCGGCCACTATTTCCCTGTGCGGGCTGAGGCTCGTGCTCGGGCTGGGCCATCCAGCCTTGGTCCGTTCTTGAGGAAGCTTTACCCCGCACCCCAGCCGTGCCTCACATCCCCTCTCACGTCCACGGTTGCTCCTAGGAGTGCCCCGGCTGAGACAGGAGGATGATGGTCAGCTCTGGTCATGTGCCAGACTTGGGCTCAACACCCCACGTAGGCCTCACGCTGACACCGCAAGGAGGTCACACCCCTGCCCTCTGCGCGTCACAGATGGAGCTGGCAGGCAGAGTCCAGACCTGTCCCGTGGCCGTGGTCCCCTCCCCATGGTCAAAGCCCCCCTCCCCCAGGCTGCCTCCCAGGAAGCAGCAGGAGACACTCACATCCGACGCAGCTTTCTGTAGGGAGAGAAGGCTCCTGGGGGAATGGACTTGATCCCATTCAGCTCCAGGCGGCTGCAGAGTGAGAACACAGAGGAAGTCCGGGGTCCTGACCGACCGTCGCCTCCCAGGCTCACCTGCCCAGACCAGGCCCTTTGCCCCTGCTCCCATCCTTCATCTGGAGTAGATAGGTTGGCACAGGCAGAGGAAAGGAGCTGCTGTAGTTGAGCCCCATTACCCCAGATTTTTGTGGCCAAAAGGAGCCCACAAATCAGGCTTCTACTAAGAAACTGACTCCAGCAGACTCACCCCGCTGGGCTGGACAAAGGGTCCCAGAGGGACACCCCTCCCAGCTCTCTAGAGTGCCCAGCTTCGGGTGGAGGGCTCAGGTGCGCAGAGGCCGGCTATCTTTCCTCCATGTGTACGGAGGGGGCCACCAGAGCCTGGCCCGGCCGGAGGGCCCGCATCCCAGCGCCCGCCCCAGCCCGTACTCACATCTCCGTCATGGTCTCAGGCAGGTTGGCGGGGATGGCCGTGAGGCCCTTGCCACGACAGTCCACGATGCCGTTGCCGCAGGTGCACATGGCCGGGCAGGAGCCCGAGGACAGGGTGCAGGAAAGCACTCGGCCCGTCTCCCCTTGGCCTGAGGGAACAGTGGGCTGTGACCTGGGGACGTCCCACGCCCCGCATCACGGGTGGCGACACGGCAGACAGCCGATGAACCGGGGGAAATCACCGGGGACGACCATGCAACTCTGCGGGCGCCCCGCACACAGCACGTGCTTGCTGACTGTTTGCCGAACTTGAGTCTGAACCCAACTGAGCCGCCTGACAGTGAGATTCACACCCGCCTGGCCTACACTCTGTGTCCCCGTGTCCCCCAACGTTCTGGAGCCTCAGCCTCCTCACTGGTCACTAGGGAATGACAAGGACTCTGTTTACCGTTCTGGGCCACACGCTGCGGGGAGGGTTGTACATGCAGTACCTCATTTAACCCACTGTGGCCATTTTACAGTCAAGAAAACTGAGTTCGTGATATTAATTTGTGGAAAATCACACCGCTGATAGGTGACAAAACCAGGATAAAGCGTAGTGGCTGACAGAAGTTTTTTAAATTGAAGTTTAACACACTCGTGCACAGTCCTAAGTATAGAGCGACTGAAGTTCCTCCCACAGGTGCACCCACCGAACTGTCCCCAGACAGAACATTTCTATCGCCCAAGTGGGCTCCCCCACACCCCTTCTCCGAGGCAGCTGCTACTCTGAGCCGTGTCACCCAAGACCCGCCCTGCTGATCCGTGGGCTTCACATAACTGAACTCCGACAGCGGGCCCTCCTCTATCTAGCTCCTTCGGCTCCGGGCCAAAGCTCGAAGGCTCGCGCACGG
This sequence comes from Nasua narica, assembly GCA_028533885.1. NCBI lineage: Eukaryota > Metazoa > Chordata > Mammalia > Carnivora > Procyonidae > Nasua > Nasua narica. The sequence continues at coordinate 47,394,108 of CM052812.1, forward strand.
TGTTGGGTCTCTCAGCGGCTGCCCCCGTCACTGTCGAGCAGTGTTCTAGTCTACGGACAGACCCTAACTCGTTTATCCAGTCCCTTGCAGGTGGGCGTCTGAGTTGTCTCCAACCCTGGGCTATTACGGAAAAAGGCTATCTTGAATATTTCAGACATGCTTTTTGCGACAGGTGAAAACGGACGATGGGAGGGGACGGGAGGTGATGGGCGAGGACTGGAGATGCGGGCAGTCCAGGGGCTGGTGGATAAGGGCAGGAGACAATGAGCAGAAAGTGATGGGTGGAGAGAGGAGGTCACGGGCGGCCCAGATGTTAGCGCCAGGTGACAGGGGGTCCCGGGAGGGAGCAGGACGTGGGGAGAGGGGGCGGGGAGCAAAAGGCAGGTGACGGGCTGTGGAGAGGGCTGGCACCCACCTGAGCAGCTGAACTCACTCTTCTGGACCTCAGCCACGTTGAGGCCGCGCAGGCTGGCGGGGCCCGAGCACTGGGTGAAGAGCCCGATGGTTGGCCGCTGCCTCAGCCACTGTGAGAGCCAGGCCAGGTGGCAGTCGCAGAATAGGTGATTGGAGTGCAGGCGGCTGCGGGCAGAGAGGGCAGCTCGCACCCCACTCGCCCGGGCCCCCAGCCCCACAGTGGGAACCCCTGCCAGGGAGCGGGGTGCTGCACGCAGCCCGAGCCACAGCTCAGGCTCACTAGGGGGTCCCCCGCAGCAGCAGGACGCTTCTGGCAGCCGCCCCCTCCCTCACTCGCTCTGGCAGCCGCTGGCCTGAGTGTGACCAGAAATGATTCAGCTCCCTGAGCTCACACATACCCACTGCCTAAAAGTACCCAAGTCATTTTTAAACACAAAAACAAGTCACTTGTTTTCGGAAGAAAAATCAAATAGAAATGACATTCAACATCCTTCCGTTTAGGTCACTTCCCTCCCCCCTGGGCTCCGACACCCACCAGCCTGAGTGGATGACCCGCTGAGAATGCAAAAAAGGTGCTCTCCACCCTCCCCCCCTCCGCCCTCCGAAGCCTTCACCCCCTTCCCCGACACCCCCGGCCCCGCCCCCACTCGGCACCGCCGGGGGGGCTGACTCACAAGGTCCGAAGCTTGGGCATGTGGTTGAAGCTGGACACGGGGATGGTGCTGATGTTGTTGTTATTCAGGGTCCTGGTCGGGGAAACCAGAGTCACTGGGCATCTGGGCAGGAGGCAGTGACACGGGAAGGAGGGACGGGGCTTCTCTGACGAGCATTCAGGTTTTCACACCCAGATCCACAGTCCACCTTCTCGGGGAGCCAGGACCGGGCTGGATGCTGGAGAGTACGCCCACTGAAGAGCGGGAGGCACAGCGCTACCCTCAGAGGAACCCCTGAGCTGGGACAGTGGTGATAAGGAGCGGGGACCGGGAGGGAGAGCAAGAGGAGGGAAAGGCTGCCTGCGGGCTGGAGCGTGGGGAAGCCAGGGCGGGCTTTCACAGAGGCAGACAGGGAGGCATTCGTGCCTCATGTGTCAGAAAGTGCTGGAAGACAGACACTGCTCCTGGCTTCGTCGTGAGGAGGGTAAGCTTGGATCTTACGCTGCAGCCATGACCCCACAAGCAGGTGTGCCTGCCCTGGGTGGCGAGCCCAGGAGAGCAGAGAGCGTGGCCTCCGCCCTGGGCCTAGCGCAGTGTCCTGGGGGGGACTCCCGCCCCCTGGGCTGCTCCCAGCCCCACTCCAGCTGCCTGGCCCCGGCTCCCGCGTTCCCCGGCTCTCCAGTCCCTGCTGTTCTTCTCCTGCTCCACTTACAGCACCTCCAGCCCCCGCAGGGCCCGGAAGGCCCCTTCCTCGATGCAGCCGATCTGGTTCTTGTCCAGCTGTCTGTGAAGCAAAAGAAAGTCGTGCAGGAAGGCACGTTGCCTTCAACAGGGGCGTCCCAAGGTTTCGATCAAGCCCTCCGTTAGTTTAAACAAAGAAGACTGGCCCCAGTCCTTTGTTTAGGATAGCAAATAGCAAATACTAACAAAAACTTCTGTTCTTTCTTATTTCATCAAAACGAAGTAGTTACATTCTATTCCCCCACCTAACTTTGCATATCCTCTGGGAAGCAGGCGCCTGCCCCCCGCCCCACTTGGGAGACCACCCGGAGGGCGCTGGCAGCTGGAAGAGGAGACAGCCTGTCCCAAGGGCAGCGGCAGCCACGCTCATGCACAGATTTCACCCCGAGTGCCCGCTGAGACCGGCCGCTGTGGCCACCTGGAATGCCGCTTTTGGAATAAGCTGAAGCTGTGATTGAGGTCCCTTGGGAAAGGAGGCAGTGCCCAACTGTCTACTACAGACGTGGGGTCCGGGAGTGACAAGCATGCCGGGCACTGGCCATTCCCGCTGCAGTCAGAGCTCAGGGAGGTAAGCCTGGACCAGGATAAACGTGAGCAGTAGGAAGAAAGCACTACATTTCAGTAGCACTTCAATAAGCCTGGGAGGTAAATACGATCGTCCCGTTTTACAGAACGATACGCTGGAGCTCAGTGAAGTTAACTGACTCGCAGCCACTCCCACAGTATGTACTTGGAAGAGAAACTTGCATCCAGCTCTCTCTCAATCTACTGAAGGGCAAGAGCAGGCAGACTGTGCCATTCAAATGGCCCGTGAACCTCACGTAAGCACCCCAGTTCATGACACTCCCTTCTACCCAGTCCCCAAAGGCTGCCTGTTTCCTTCGACCCCAGACTGTCCCAGAAGACCGTGCTGGCACCAGCCGTCCCGGGGCCCAGACCAGCTCCTGAGCGGCCTGGACCACAGGGCTCGGGGATGAGCACAGGGATACTGAGAGGGACGGCCCTCCAGCCCCAGCACCCATTTCCCTCCCAGGCCTGGACTCACAGATTCTTGAGGTCTGTAGCTCCACGAAAAGCTTTTCTGGGGATGGCCTGGATTGTGTTCTCACTCAGGTCCCTGAGAGGTAAAGCCAGAGGGAGAAAAACACTGATCAGAAGAGATTTCTCCAGAGCGCTCCGATGAGTCAGGGAGGCCGGGATGGCCCGATGGTGCTCCCGCATCCGGCAGAGTGCCGGGCACCCAAATGCCTGCTCGGGGGGCGTCTGCTGAATGAAGGGATGAAGGAATGCATGACGGAGCTGGAGAGAGGTACCCCGGCCTGGAGGGAGCTTTGTCCCCAACCACCTCCCCTCTCTGCGCAGTGGGAGGGACGAGCCGGAGGCAGCCACGAGGGACTCTGCCAGACCCCAACCCTGCCCATAGACCCCCCAGAAGTCAGCTCAGTCCCCAGGGCTTCATCCAGGGCTGCGAAGGAACAAGCAAAGGAGAGGCCTTGATGAGCTCACAGCCACCCTGGGGCTTGGGGTAAGCTCCCCCACGACTCATTCTCTGTTTTACTGATAAGGAATGAGGGCTCAGAAGGAAGGCACTACTGGTAACCCGGCTACTATGTGGCAGAATCAGGTCATGAAATCCAGGCTGGGTCTGACCCGGATTTCACGCTCTCGGGCCTGCCGTCTGCCAAGCCACCTCCGAGAGCCTGAGCCCACGCCGGAGTCTGCCCCACGCAACCTTCTTCTCATGCCGACGGCGGGTCACGGGGCTGCCTCCCTGCCCCGCAGCCAGGATAGCAGGGGTCACCAAGGAGGGCACTGCCTCCCCATTATTAATGTCCTGATGGAGGGAAGGAGGGTTGCAGGGATGGCAAATCCCTACCAACCCCTGGCCTCTGCAAGCCCAGGCCAGCTTCGGGACACATCCTCTGGCCCCGCAAGCAGACAGGGCCTCGGGCACCTGCCCGCCAGCCTCTCCCTTCCCTCCTCAGCATCCTTCGCACAGACTTTTACAAAGGCCCCTTTCCAGGGCAGCTTTTCCTTGCCACGGTGGGAGCCTCAACTGCCAGCATGCTCCAAGCACGTCCCCCAGGCCAGCACCGTCCAGCATGTTACCTACGGGAGTTCACTTGTCCGCAGCACTAACCATGGGGCCAACACTATTACTGCCCCCCTTTCCTGAAGAAGAAAAGGGAGGCTCGGAGAAGTTCAGGGAACACAGCTAGTGAGTGTGGCTCTGGAATCCGAGCGCAAGTAGTGAAGGGCCCAGAGCCACCCCTTTGCACAGCTGCCTGAGGAGCAAGAACCAGAAGTCGGGGGATGGACGTCCTCCCCTATTCTGCGGAGGAGGGTACCAAGCTGAAGTGAAGCAATCTGCCCAAGGTCAAAGCAGGAGGGGGCCCCAGGCGGTTTGCAGGGGAGCCCAACCTCCGATGTGCCCTCAGGGTCCTTAAGCTGGACAGCCGGGGGCTGACCATCCTAATGTGGGACCTGATGCTGGCAGTTCCACAGACCCCCAGCTCCTTCTGGGCCAGGCCTACGGGGCTCTGATCGTGACCTTCTTTTCAACCATTCACCCCACAGGCCTTAGGGTTCACTGTCAGCCCCAAGAACACGGCCCACAGGGCCCCCCAGCACACAGTCCCTGGGCTGTGAGGGCCACCCCCCCTCTATCCAGGTCTTCCTGCTGAGAGGGTGAAACAGAAGCGCTATATGGCAGAGTGCGCAGACCCTGAGCTCAGAAAGGCCGTTTGGATCCGGCTCCCCCGCCTCCTGGCTGTGCATCTGGAGGTCGGGCCCCTTTCCCGCCTAAGCCAGAGCGTCCTCGTCCTCGTGAGCCAAGTGCACATAGTCCTCGTGAGCCAAGACGGTCCCCCAGCTCCTCCCAGCCCTGTCCCCCCAGGATAGCCTGTGAGCTCCCTCCTCTGCAAACCCCAGCCTTTCCCGTCCCCCAAGCCCCTAAGTGGCCCCAGGCACCTGTGGTCTGAGGCCTGCATCATCACCAGCAGCCTGTGCCCTCTCTCTCCTGGAAGGAAGGCGTCTCAAACCTGGGACACGGACACTTCTCTCCTCCAAAACGATACCATTTCCCATTACAGCTTGTGCCCTGTAGCTGACTGTCTCTCTCCCTGAATGTAACAGTCACTTCGCCCCTCCCACCTCCTGGCAGGTGGCAGTGGGTTTCGGGAGATGCTGGTGTCCCCCTTACTCTCCTTCCTCCCCCAGGCGGGTCTTCCGGCTCTTCCCCAGGGGCTTTGATCTCAACTGTCTGTGCGCATCTCAGGCACCCCTGTTGAGTCTGTCCCTGTTCCCGGAGACACTCTCCACATTCGGTCGACAAGCTGTTCCCAGAACTGCCCCCAGCTACCCCACCCCGCGCTACCTGCCGCCCCACCCCCCAGCGCCCCAACCCTGCACAGCCGCTTTCCCCTTTCTCTGCAATTCCCAGCAGCCCCTCCATCTGGAGAGGATAGGAGAGCTCTTGAGCCTTTCCTCATCTGCTAATCCCGTTGTCACCCCCTGGTCCGTGACCTTGATCTCTCCCTCTTCTTAAGTGGATGCTCGCACTAGGCAAGGAGGTCTGACAGGGTCAGGGGAAACTACTGACTTGGGAGCAAGGGCTGTGCGGGTCACCCAGGGAAACAGGAGACCGCCAGCTCGCAGGGGTGCACAGGCACACAGGTGCCCCCCTCACGCCCTCTGGGAGAAGCCAGCTGCCAGGTCAAGGACACTCAAGCAGCTCTCTGGAGAGACCCACATGGAGACAACTGGCAGCCTCCTGCCAATGGCCAGCACCGGCTTCCAGCCATGTCCATCAGTCATCAAGGAAACAGATTCCCCGGCCCCAGCCAAGCTTCTGGCCTCTGTGCTGACGTGACCCCAGAATTCAGACCCTGAAATCCTAATGCCCAGTGTGATGGTGATGGGAAGCGGAGCCTTGGGGAGTGCTTAGGTCCTGAGGGCAGAGCCCCCGTGAGTGGGATGACCGGCCTCCCAGGGGAGGTCTGATTCGGGAGGACGCAGCCATGAGCCAGGAAGTGGGACCTCACCAAATACCAGTCTGCGGGCACCGTGACCCTGGACTTGCCAACCTCCGGAATGGTGAGACAAAACGTGTTTGTCGGTCTTTTCAGCCACTGTGTTTCAAGGTTCAACAGTCAACGACTAACACAGGGCTGCTTTGGGAGGATGGTCCAAGAGAGAGGCTCAGAGGCTGTGCTGGACAGCGCGCTCCGACTCTGAGGGGACGAGGGCCCCTGCGAACCTGAGGGAGGCAGGGCCACGCTCAGACTCAACGTGAATGAGCTGAACTATGTTCACAATGTGGCTTTGCACGTTGGGCCTCAGTTTCCTCGTTTGTCAAATTCACAGACTGAACCAGATGCTCTCTTCCTCTCCCCCCCCAACACAATCCCTCCACGTGCTGACTACGCCAAGCCACGGCCAGTCGAGGCAAGCCACACTGCTCCCACACAGCAAGCCTGGTTCCTGGGGCATCTGAGATCCCGGGGGAGGGATGGGGAGCCCATCGCTGACAGCACACTTTCAGAGAAAGGCAGGATAAGAGAAGATAGATACCGCCATCCTCTTTCTCCTCCCCACAGGGAACCAGGGAGAACAAAGCATGGGTGGCAAGACAAAGCAGGGAGGGGCAGGGGCCTGGAGACTTCTACAGAGTCAGGACAATGGAGGGCGCGCAGGAGGAGGGGACCCCCAGCTGGCAGTTCACCCTCCAGCCAAGCCTGGGAGGAACTCTGGGCCGGCCACTCACATCCATTATTCTGTTTAATCCCCACCACCCTGCAAGGAAGGTTTTTTATTTGTATCGATTAGTTTTATTGATTTAAGTCAACCTTGTTTCAGAAAGGCTTTACGGTGGCTTATAGGGATTTACAAAACAGCAAGAGAGCAAGAGTGAAAAGTGGGGCAAAGAGAAGACAAATCAATGGCAGATACAAAGAATGAGGCACAATATCACCCACACGTCCCTGCCAGGTCTGGGCAGAGCACAGGCTCTGGGCTTTCTGAGAGCTGATGGAAAAGGGGGGAACCGGTCCCTTAGCGGTGTCCCCAGTAGACGTATAAATTCAATATCTCAGGAGGACTGTTCAGGGTACTAAGACGAAACAAGAATTCTCCAGGGATCCTTATAAAAAATGACAATGTGGCCTAATCAATGGTACTAGACCCTTATAAATGGGTTTTGAGGGTCTGGTTCTCATGAAAGTATTGCCTCAAAGTACAATTCAGGAAATGCAATTCTATAAGGACTCACACCAGGAGCTAAGTGGGGAAGGAAGGGGCAGAAATAGTCTGTGCAAAGGCAGGAGGCGTAATCGGGGCTTGCTCAACCCAGAAGCAGTGAGGTTTGCCTGGAGCAGAAAGCGCCCACAACATGTCTGCAGACGGCCTTTTCGGCCTTTCCGACACTGCTCAGGAGCTTACCGAGGAAGCAGGCTGCCCCAGGGGCAGGCAGGAGAGGCGGCACCAAGAGCCCATGCGGGAGGTGAGGGTGCTGGGGGCGGGTGCAGAGCAGCCCAGGGCCAGCCCCCAGGAGCAAGAGGCTCACAGGGCTAAGAGGAGGAAAAGAAAGGGAACTTAAGGGAACTTAGGACCCTGGAAGAAGCCAGCCTCTAGACCAGACAGCCCACCAGAAAGGGTGGGCTCCGAAGCCTGGGCAAAAGGGAGTATGCGCCAGGCACTGGAGGTGATGGAAAGAGCCAGAACTCTGGGGGGAGAGGGATCCGGGTTCCAAGTCAGCCAGGCCCCTGGAAGGTAGGCACCTGAGCGCTTCAGTGTCCCTGCTTATAAAATGGACATAAAAATGCCTATCACATGGGTTTGGAGAAGATGAGTTATGACTGAGCTTCTGTCCTAGGACCTCCATGGCAGTATTTAAGAAAGCGGGCTTCTGTCCCTCCTCCAACACACTGGGCGTCCCTTTCCCAAGGGTCTGGCTGTTGTCTCCAGTATGCTCACGAGGGGGCACCAGAAGCCCGCCCTGGCCTCCAAGGCCTCTGCCACCGCACAGACCCAAACGAAGCTCTTCTTGGGTTTCTTTGCCCCGGCTGACCTCCTATCTGGTCAACAATTGTATTGTCTCCCCCAATCCTCTTTGCAGTACTGTTTCTCAGCTTCATTTTGCCCAGGCTGGCCTGCAATCCTCAAGGCCACCACCTACATCTTGCATCTTTGCTCTTCCCTCATCCCATGGTGACCTCGTCACAAACCCGGAAGTGAACGTAGCCTGCGGTCGGTCAGGGCAGAACGAGATACACTGAGACAGCAAGGGTGCCGGAGCTGGAGAGACAAACCCAAACTGGGAGCCGCTGGGGGCCGGCCCCTGGCCGGGGGGAAGCAGAGGGCGCAGAGCCACGGGGCAGATGGGGCGCAGGAGGAAGTCCCGGGCAGGAAGTGAAAAGCAGACAGGAGAGCAAGGACACAACAACCAGACAAGAAACAGACTGGAAGATAGAGTCCGGGGGCCAGATTCTAAGGGTGAGGATGAGGTCTTGGGCTTTGACAAGCTTCCTGGGGAAACGGATGCTGCTGGCCCAGGAAGCACACACTGGGAGGCCAGGGTGGACAGAAGAAAGCCCCCAGCAGAATGTCATAACAATGAGCCGTGGCTTACCCACTTAAATCACATGGTCTCAGGCAAGTCACTTAAACTCTCTGGCCTCAGTGTTCTCATCTGCAAAATGGGCCGGGTTTGAGAAGTAGCACTGACTTTGCAGGATCTGATGTGACAGCTGTTGTGGGTTCTCATCCCTGCCGATTACTCCACTTATGCTGTCATTTCTTCAATTCCTCAAATCCCTCCTGCCACAGGATCTTTGCAGTTGCTACTCCCTCTGCCTAGAATATTCTTCCTCTACTCTTCACCCAGTAAACTCCTATTCATCCTTCATATCTCAGTCTATAGACACTTCCCCTGACTGCTCCCTCTGCTTCAGACTTCTAAGACCGCATGCTTTTCCTTCTTAGCTCTAATCCAGGTCTATAATGAAATGTTAGTATACTGAATGTAATTAATACTGACTTTTGGTTAATATCCATCTCCCCCTCCAGACCATCATCTCCCTCTGTCTTTTTTGCCCCAGACCATAATCTCTTAAGAGAACCGTCTCCTGTGCTCCCTACAGGAGAGCACAGGACCTAGCCCATTGCAGGAGCTCACTAATTTTTAACTGAACTGAACTAATGTGGATGTGATGTAGGAAAGATGTTATTAGGGTTCGAGCTGATAGCCAAGAAAGAATTCTTGAGATATCTTTGGTGCAAAAAGGGTGATTTTACTAAAGCACTGGGACAGGAACCCGTGGGCAGAAAGAGCTGCACTGGGGTCATGAGGACTGGCCCATTATATCCTTTCAAGTAGGGAGGGGGTTAGGGAGAGCCTAAGTCTCTAAGGAATTTTGGAAGCAAGGTTTCCAGGACCTTGAGGGAATAAGCTATTGTTGGGGAAAGGTCATTTATTACCGTCTAATAAAACCTTAGTTGTGAGACCCTTTGGACGTATATCGGTGAGCCATATGCTTGGGGGTGATTGCAAACACCTATCTTGGGGGGTTGAGAGATAAAGGAAGTTTCCAAAGGAATTTTTTTTTTAAAGATTTTATTTATTTACTAGAGAGAGAGAGACTGAGAATGAGAGGGGAGAAGGTCAGAAGGAGAAGCAGACTTCCCGCAGAGCCGGGAGTCCAATATGGGACTCTATCCCGGGACTCCGGGATCATGACCTGAGCCGAAGGCAGTCGCTCGACCAACTGAGCCACCCAGGCGCCCTCCAAAGGAATTTTTAGACGTTAAAGTAGTCTTGCAGGATCCTAGTGGGATGGGGGCGGTGAGGCTAAGATTGCCTTTTGCCCTTAGCGAAGCCCTAACATCGAGGCAGTTGAGTCCCTAGAGGAATGTCACTCTGCCTGTTTCAAGGACTTATCAGTGGGCTCTAGGTAGTAAAGAAATTTAATAATTTTTTTTCTGTTTTTGTTTCCCACATCAGATGCACATCATTCTCACGCTGTCATCCGTCTGCATTTTTCTGGCCAAAACAAGGAAGGAGGACAGGCAGAGTGGCTGAGAGGGGAAGCCAGGGGCTTGGAGCTGGACAGGCTGGCTTTGTAACATCCTCGCGGGAGACCACCCGGGCACTGGGTGTACTTGACCTCCTCTCCCAGCAGACCCAGCGGGAGCTTGGAAATAGAGACAAGGTGCTGGAGAAGCACTGGTCATTCCTTTACCATCAGCCCTGCCCTTCCCTTCACACCCTCATGGAGCCTTAGTAACTGAACCCCCTGGGGTAGTTCTGACGTGGTGCCGGCAACATGAGCAGGGCGTTTGGGCAGCGCTGGAGGAAGGTGACTCCCCCGGGACCCGGCAACATAGAGAGGGAGTTGGAGCCCCAAGAGTCCACCCGGGGCCGAGGGGGCTCCAGTTAAAAGAGTCCTGAGGCCAAGATCCTCACGGTCTGAACCCCACCGCCCAAGATCAAGGGCCCTGAGAGGCAAGCTGCCGTCAAGTGCAGCACCCCTAGATCTGGAAACACCCCCCAGAGACCTCGGGGGAGTCTTTCTGTGAAGAGAAGGGGGCAGCCAGGCCCACACCCTGACCTGGGCGCTATCCCAGGGGCCCCCTCTTCCCGCACACTCTGCCAACCCCTCCAGCTTCTGCCAGGGCTGGGGAAAGCGAGGCCTGGGAAGCCGAGGTCAGGACCCCATGTTCTTGCTGCTAATCCCCCTTCATGCTCTAACCAGATTGGGCCCTGCTGGCAGACTGGCCTCTGAGGGGATCAGCAGGGGCCCAGCTGGGGACTGCTGGGCGCCAGCCAAGGCCAGACTCGGTCCCCTCCGCCAGCTTCCCAGCCCCACTGCAGAGCTCGGGGCCCACTCCGTCTGCCTCTCAAGCCACAAGGAAGCTCCGGGCAGCCCAACCTGTCCCCTGGCCTTCGTAACCTGATGGGTGACCCGAAGCCCACCCAATAAGGGGCCTGGTGGGAAGGGAACCAGGTCACCCCACCCAGGTCTTCCTTGTTGGGAGACTGTCAGGGAAGGACTCGGGTCTGGGAACGGACAAAGCGGCCATGGACCCATTGCGGGGACTCACACAAGTTTTCCAGCCCCTGGAGGCTCCTCGGCTGTGAAGCAGGAATCATTGTGGGCCTGGGGGCGTCACTGAGGCCATGTGCGGGGCTCTCAGCAGGCCCGACCCTGCACTGGAGCAGGGTCACTGGGGTGGGGGCATCAGGGTTGGAAAACCCACGACAGGGAATCTGGAGCCTGAGACTCAAGGCCAGTTCTGCCACCAGCCCCCTTGGCGACCCGGGGCAAGACCTGCAGTTAGTTTCCAGCCCCTCAGTCTCCCTTCCAACAATATGGCCCTTCCAGCGAGGTTGGTGTGTGGTGGCCCGGCCTGGGGGGTGGGGTGCTGGTTCCCACAGCTGCTGCTAGTGAGCCCCCCGCCCTCCCATCCCACCGTGGGTGGCTCAGCACCCACGCCTCTGGCACCTGGGCTGGCCGTAGCAGAGTCCCCGGGACTCTGAGAAGTATGGACTTTCTGGCCCCACCTGCCGCATCAGAATCTGCATTTCAGCAAGCAAGCCCAGGTCATTCAAGTGCATATTAAAGTTTGAGAAGCCTGGCAACTGACGCAGGGAAGTTTAGGACATTCTCCAAAGTAAAGGGGAGACAGTCTCTGCTCCCAGCCAGCATTTCAAAGTGAGGAGTAGAGGCACCTGCTCCTATGCTTTGGGGGCGGGGGGTGGGGGAACTTGGACGTGACCTTCCCGCAGTGGGTGGACAGAGGGAAGAGCCTCTGACCCGTCCCCGGTGGCTTGCCACTGCCCGCCGGCATGGGCCAAGAGGAGGCCCCCGCAGCAGGGGGGAGAGTGCCAACCACACGGGCCCCGCCGCCTTCCTTGCTTTCTTCGTGGAGTTTGGAGGGCAGGAGCTCTCCGCCTGGGGGCCTCAGGGGGCGTCAGGGAGAAGCGGGCTGTGGCGGTCATGAGCACACGAGAGCACCGGGTCAGGAGCCGCTGCTCCTGGGAGACAGGGCCCCCGGGGCTCCTCTGCAACGCACTGCAGCGTGCGCAGTCAGGGCGGAAGGGATCCTGGGGTGCCCACCCTCCGGGATCTGGCAGGACCCCCCAACCTTGTCTCTGCCTGTCCTTCAAGCGTGTCCTCAAATTCTACCCCTACCCCCCAGGAGGGAGATTAATTCTGCAATCGCCCCTCTCTGTTGGCTCTCCCAAGCCCATGGGACGACATGGGCTGCCCCAGATCCACCTGCTGGGTGGACTGCCTGTGTGCGCACCTGTCTCCAGGTGCCCTTCAAGGTGGGTGTTCTAGAGGCATTTGGTGGCAAGGACCTGAACCGTGCTGCTTCAGGCTCCGACCTCGGCGACCTCAACGTAGGGAACAGGGCTTGTCCACTCAGAAATCTCAGGCACTCCCAGGGGATGCAGACTGTGCTTCTCAGGGCTGATCTCGGGGTGAATGAATTTGTTTCACTGTCTCCAGAAGTCAAGTTTGAATAGGAGGACAGAAGACAGGGCAGACAGGGAGCAATGCCAAAGGGGGACGCTGTAGGGAGGGATGAAGGCGGAACTAGTTTCCTCTGGCCTTGGCCAAGTGCCCCCCTGTTGTCAAGACAAAGGAAAGACCAAGGGAGCTGCCTTTGCCTCCTGCTTGTGGCCTGACTGCCCTTCTAAGGGGCCGGTTCCCCGACTGATCCTCGTGTGCCCTCCTGCCCCCCTTTCCTCTGCTCTCCCGGTCAGCAGAATCAAGTCAGACAATGGCAGGGCCAACAGAGACCAGCATCCCGGGGTGGAGGGAGTACTCAGTGATGGTGAGGAGCTGGCCAGGCAGGAGCCAGCCTGGGAGTAGAGCCAGGCGACCTGGGCTCAAACACAAGCCTCTCTGTGCCTCAGTTTCCTCATCTGTAACATAAGCTTGTAAGAAGAGTAAATGAACAGAAGTGTGTGCAAGTATCCAGAGGATATCTCACACATAGGTGACAATCAACGGCACTGCTGGCAACGTTTCAAACTACCCCTGGGAATTACTGCTGGGCCATCCCCTCTCCTTCCCCTCCTCTCATCCTCCTAAGCTGGTTTTTGTTTGTTTTTTTAAGATTTTGTTTATTTATTTGAGAGAGTGTGCAGCGCACACACACAGGCATGTGCTCCCCAGGGAGAGGGGCAGAGAAGGAGGGAGAGGGAAAGGGAGAGAATCTTAAGCAGGCTCCATGCCCAGCACAGTTCCTGAAGCAGGCTGGATCCCACAGCTCTGGGATCAGGACCTGAGCCAAAACCAAGAATCGGGTGCTCAACCAACTGAGCCACCCAGGTGCCCCATCCCCCTCCTACACTGGTTTTTGAGATTCATAGAATTAAAGCTCACACGTGCGCTGTGAGGTCTTGAGATTTTAACAAGTGTTGAATACCCAGGTTCTTCCCAGGGAACCCCTGATATCCAAACTCCTGGGGATTTGAGCTTTGCAGGAGAAATGGGCTGGTCGGAACAGTACGTGCCAGGTGCTGTTGGCTGGGGATATGTCCTCCCTCCTCTGCCCTGCATACTTCCCGGAAGCCATGCACCCTCCTGTGGCTGCGCCCCCTCCCTCCAGCCCTGCAGAGTTAATGTTGCAGAAACCTCATTAGGAAGAGACATTATGCAGCCCCGGATGGCTGCACCGTAAAACCAGCCTGGGTAACATTGTCTCCAACCGGGCTGTTTGTTATGCAGCCACTGAGCATCACTGTAATCAATTCCCACAACAGAGATCTCGTATGAGATGCGCACACCCCACAAAGCAACCTCAGAGCCCTGCCAAGGACAAGCTGCTCAGAGGCTGGCATCCCATTCAGAAGTGAGTAGCTCGGGGACAAGCAAGAAACACAACCAGCGGGCATGGGGCCCAGCTACCACGGCAAGAACACAGTAATGGCAGGAGGGTAAAGAAGGCAGGGGGATGCAGGCCCCTCTTAATCCGCGTGCCAGGGCAAGGCCTTCCCTGTACACAACCACCACACGCTGAGCCCCCAGGAGGGCCCGGCGTTCTCCTGAGCCCGAGCAGAGATGCATAGGGCAGACAATGCTCTTGTCCCGGGTACCTACGGTTGGTAGAACCAGTAACTTCAGGCATTCCCAGACCTGGCACACAGTGGCGGGGGGGGGGGGGGGAGCACAGCTGCGGGGGCAGGAATCAAGAGCTGGAAGAAGGAACATGAGCTTTGGAGCCAGACGAGCCTAGGTTTCACTCCAAGCTCCAGCACCATTCGCTGCCTGTGTGCCCCTGACAAGCTACCCCACCCCCGAGTCTGATGGCTCATGTACACAGGGGGGTTAAAAACAGCCCCCCTCAATGAGTTGTGGTGAGAATTATAAACCACACATGCCTTTTATATAAATCACAAAACAGGCAGAACTAACCGATGCTGTTAGAAGTCAGAATCATGATTACCCTTAGGGGCTGGGGAGGATCAACGACCAGAAGAAGGTACTGGAAGATTCTGGGGACTCCAGATGTTTTAGCTCTCGACCTGGTGCTAGGCACATGGGTGTGTGTGCTTTGTGAAAACTCAGTGAGTTATATAAAGGAGAACACGTGACACGTACACAGATAGTTGCGGCTTGTTGTGTATGTTACACTTCAGTGACAAGGTTTTCAAGATAGCATGCAAAGTGCCGCTCCCAGTCCCTGGTGCTTTGTAGGCATGTGACTGATGCCAGCGCCCGGCCTTCCTGACCCCTCACTGGAGGAGGCAAATGGGGGAGAAAAGCTGCCGAGGTGACAAATTCCAGAAGAATCGGGGCTCACGATTCTAAGTGGGGGAATATGCAGACTGAGGGGATGGTGTGGCAGGAAGAATGCCCACCCCAAAGTGATGAGGGACTAGAGACCAACTTCCAACAGACACCGAGGTGGGAAAGCAGTCTCTGTGGGCACGTGAGGAGTTTGTGCTGGGCGAAGACGCTACATCTCCCAGAGAAGATGCAGCAATGCATGTTTTGGTCTCGAATGCAGCAATGCATGTTTTCGTTCCACATCTTCCTGAAGAGAGGGGTCTGTGCCTTGCTCCAGGACCAGAACTCAGGTTAAGTGGATGAGCCAAGATGCTGCTTCTGGAGGGGCAAGAATCTTGGGTGGAATTCTCCTCCAGCAGGAGTGGAAGGAAATGGGCTCACAGAACCGCCTTCAGAACAGATCTGGATTCTTTTTCTGCCTTGTTTCAAGAAGGAGCTAAGGCAATTTTAAGGATACATTTTTAAATGGAGCAAGGTAACAGAAACCAGAAGAGGTTAAAAAAAATACAGACAGACAGAAATGGGTAGAAATATAAAACAAGAGAGAGAAACATACTCTGTAAAAGCCTTTGCATCTGCTCACACAGGGGCCCTGGCCTCTCCCGACCTAGGGGAATGTGGAGACCAATGAGCTATGCACTTCATGAAGCCCGCAGATGAAAACAAGCTTGGGAGAGGTGTGGCCTTTCCTGGTTCTAAAACCAAGCATAGAGGCCTCCCGCCAGTCTTCATAAGAAGGCAGCCGAAGGATGGAAAAGCAAGACCCTCATCAACATCTCCACAGGAGGCCCCAGTATGCTAGGTCACTGGCTTCTCTGTCATTTCCCAAGAAACCAAGTCACAGATCAGCCAATTCGCCAAGGGGTCAATTTGCTAAATTTCATTGTTTCCTTTACCAATTTGGTTTTAGCTGGGTAGTTTCCCATTTGTCTTCACCGCGGCCTTTTAGAATGGGTTGGATTGTCCCTGCCCACTCCCCGCTCTGCAGCCACAGGAACAGACTAGGGGTGGTTTCACCATAGTTCAAACACCAGGAGCAGGGACAGAGACAAATGGAGCAGTCCCTCAAATGCTCTAATAAAGACAAAATGCAAACCGGTCAACTCACACCAAATAGTTAACGGAAGTAAGTCAATGTGATGAATTGGTCATTTGACAAATCGGCCATTCAGTGAATTGACTTTTGGCAGATTGGCTTTTAGTAAAATGACATTTGTTTTAAATTGGTCTGCTTCTGACACAGTGATGTGTTTCACAGGGCAATTACTTACACTCCTGGTCTGGTACCAGAGCTTAGCAGAAGCCGTTTTGCAGACCAATCAGCCCCACGCAATCTAATACACTGCCTTTCACTAGATTCGCCTAACCCAAGGCGGAATTTAGAATACTTTGAGGGATACACACACTGCATAACACGCAGGCCATCCTTCCCCTGTATCATTTTCCTCAGTTAAGCTCACCAAAAATCTCAGGAGCAGACTCCTTGGGTTCTCCCGGGTAAGGACCGGGGAGTGGGATGGGTGGGATTGAATGTAGTGTGGGAAGGGAGAGAACCAGGGACAAGGCTGGGCAACTAGAATCCAGGCTGTGCTGGGGAGGGGGCTCCACTCAGTGCCACTGACCAAGTGGCCAGTCTGAGCTTCCCCAGGGAGAAGGCGGGGGCCCTGACCAATGTGACAGGGAGCTAAGGCCGGACCAGGTATCTGATTCTCTCTGACTGAAGCCTGTGGCAGGACCTCCTTTTTTTTTTTTTTTTTTTTTTTTTTTTAGCCAAAGACAACACCCATCATCTCCCCATCTCTTGCAGTGCACTCCCAGCACTGTAAATCTTGGTCTCTGGAGTTGCTCAGAAGAAAAGAAGAGCTTGGGGGAACCTGGGTGGCTCAGTGGGTTGAAGCCTCTGCCTTCAGCTCAGGTCATGATCTCCGGGTCCTGGGATCAAGCCCCGCATCGGGCTCTCTGCTCCGCAGGGAGCCTGCTTCCCCCTCTCTCTCTGTCAAATAAATAAATGAAATCTTTAAAAAGGAAGAAAGAAAGAAAAGAAGAGCTTGAGGGACTGGAATGGCAAGAGAGAGGTCCGCCTCCCCAGCTGCAGCCTCTGATGTCCCCTTCACATAGACACACAGGGGTGCCCAAAGGATATAAGACCCCCTAACCACCTCCCACGCAGGCAGCAAAACAAAGTCCTGCCTGGTTACTGGGCAAGTATGGTCTCTAGTCGGCGGAGAGTGATCCCCAACGGGCCACAGTGGGAAAGCCCAGGAACTAGAAAGAGCCCTTGCCCAGGGCAGCTGTCCGTGGTCCTGAACCCTCTTGGCATCTCTTCTTCTGGTGAGGACTGAAGTCACATTTTGGATCCCATCCAATTTCAATCTTACCCATCTGGTCCACACACCAGATCTTGTCTATTGAGCTTTTTCCCCCCCAAAAGCCCACAGGAAGTTCAGCTCATAGCATACACAGAGAGGGTCAGGTAAACACCATTATGAGTTGCAAGGGACCAACTCTTAGACTCTTAAGAGAGGCATGTGCCGAGCACAATCCACACCGGAAAGCTACTTCCAGATAAGGGGTGAAGTTTGATCCTGCCCCACTTCTCCTGAAGTCAGACCTCCCATTGCCTGGACACAGACCTAAGCACAGAGAGGTGCTGAAAACTGGCCCTGCCCCAAACACCTCCCCCAGATCCTCCCACCACAGCCACTTACTTTAATCCTTAGGACCTTAATGGTGATCACTGACTCCTGTGTAACACACAATTATAGTTAATGATTATGATGATAACTACGTATATTGGGCACATTTGTTATGTACCTGGCACTGTGCTAGGTATTTTATATGTTTTATATACATTATTTTACTCAATCCTTAAAACAACCTTCTAGGATAAATACTCCCACCACTCAGCTGTGCTGAATGTTGACAGTGAGAGAGGGTATGGGAACTCTCTGTTTTCCATTCAATTTTGCTATAAATCTAAAACTGCTCTAAAAGATGAAGTCAATTTAAAAAATTCTCACCATACCTATTTTCCAGACAAAGTCACTGAGACATAGCAACTTGCCCAGGCTTTCTGACTGCAGAGCCCACAGCCAGCCCGCTACGCTACACTGGCTCAGCACACTGGAATCATCAAAGTGATGGGCAGGTGGGCGGGAGGCATCTAGAGGCAAATACATGTCAGCAGTGACATTTGATGAACTTGGGAGAAGGAGGTGAAAACCTAAAAAGCAGAGTATGATAATGAACACTCATAATGTTGACATTGAGTCATCAAAAAAAGGTTAAATTATGTTCAGGGCCCTCTGTTTTAGAACTGAGATGACTGTATAGTAAATTTTAGACATATCTCATAAAAAAATGGCATGAGGTTCAAGGTTTTTTTCCCTGAACAGTCATGCCGTGGGTAGAGCAGAACGTCAGCCCCAGCCTGGGATGAGCGCTGTCCGGGGACTTCTTACAACTGGATTCCTACAAGTATCTCAGAAACCGTCACTCCTTCCAAACCCTCTTATGTTGAAAGACAGGTGCGCTTTGGAATCCTGTGGTGAGGGGCTTCCATCACAGTCCGTGCAGAGAGGCGTGTCCCCAGGCCTCTCACCCTGCCCCTGTTCCACTCTCCTCACCACCTACCCACTCCTCTGTGTTTCGCAAAACCCTCTGCTGTTTCCATCATGGCGCCCATCACACTGCATGTCTTGAGTCTCTGGCTGTCTGTAAGGACAGCGCAGCTGTTGGGAAGGACACATCCGCCCTCTGCCTGCGTCCTGGAGAAAGGCAGACTGACGTGAGGAGACAGACCAGCATCTGGGCCGCATCTACACGTGGGCACAGCCACGCCCCCACGGAATGCCAGGCACACAGTGCACTGCATGCCTGCCTGAGCCTGCTGATCACGGCCTTTGGTTCCCATGCTGAGCATCCAGCCAGGAGCCAGTAGCATCCCAGCTCGAAGAGCCCAGGGCCTCCAGCCCAACCCTGTGCTCCAACCCACGTTTGCCAGAGCTCTGCACTGGCGAGACTGTGTGGATCAGCACAGCCAATATTTCCCATTTTTCATCTGTCATTGTTTGAGAACAAAGCCGTGTTGGAAAATATGCAGTAAAAACTACAGCCTTACTACTCACAGTGCGCTCAGAGATGTGCAGTATTGGCACTGGTAGAAAGACAGAATCTCAGACCCAACACAGACCTTTGTCCTTTTTTGGAGAACAAGCCCCTCAGAAGAAGAGAATCAGACCCTGCATTTAATGTACACACATGAACTTGTACGCACTTGTAAGTTGTACGGCATTGGGTGGAGCACTAGTGTTCAAATTCGGCTGCACATTAGACTCTGGGAGCTTTAAAAAATACTGATGCCTCGACCCCACCTCAGAGACTCGGGTTTCATTGGTTGGGGTATAGCCTGGGCACGGGGACTTTTCAAAGCCCATTCTACTCATTCCAGTGTGGAGCCAGGACAGAGAATCCTTATTCTACACATGTGATCTTTAACCCCGTCCTCTCTCCCCCTCAGACCCCTGTTGGCCTCCTCCACCCAGTGTACCTCCCCTCACGGTGCTGTTTGCTTCTCCAACACTTTCTTTCTCATTATTTCCAATCTGTCAGGATTACTGAAACTAATCAAGACTCAAGGAAGGTAGTTCACACTAGAGGGTGAATGACTGACAGCCTTAATGTCATTCTTTCATCACTGGTGACATCTGATCAGTCTGAGGAATGTAAAGAAGACACTTTAAACAGAAAGGGTTTTCCTGTCTTTTGAATTTTACTTTTCCATTCTGCTAAACTTACTATACAAGAAAAGAGCTATTTATAGCATGAGAAAAAGTTTACTACTAAATTCTGATGGCTAAGCAAAGACACCTGCCTGTTTACCTGTGTGTATGTGCCACTCTCTGTCTCCTACTGACGGGGGGCTGTCCCAAGACACTTTTGGTGGGCGGGGGGGGGAAGAAAGGGGAGAGAGTAAGAGGGTACTTTCAGAAGTGAGGAGCAGAGGCTGGGGGCCAATGCCGTGGGTGGCAGGATCAGATGGTGACCACATCTATCATATCCTTTATTTTTTTTAAGATTTTATTTATTTATTTGAGAGAGAGAGAGAACAAGTGGGGTGAGGGGCAGAGGGAGAAGCAGCCTCCCTGCCAAGCAGGGATTCTAGGCCCCCAGGATCACATCCTGAGCCGAAGGCAGATGCTTAGCTGACTGAGCCACCCAGGCGCCCCATCCCTCATACCTTTGTGGTGACTCTGGTGCCAATGTCTCTGCACGAGTACAGTCCCCTCAGACTCAGGAGCTGCCATGGGGAGGGTCCAGAGACCAAGGGAGGGTAGAGGCCAGACCAAGTGTATTTATCACATGAGTGGCAGAGGCTTGGCCAGAAGCCAGACTCCCAGGCAACGTGCTCTGAGCCCACCAGCACACTCTTAGGAGGCGCCCCGGAGGAAGACCCCACGGGGACCCGATGGGCTGCAGCCCCTCAGCCGCAACACTCACCCCCAGACTCAAGGGACAAGGCAAAGCCCCCTGGTGGAAAGGCAAGGAAGCCAGAGACAGAGCAAGAGAGACGGAGACGAGAGACCAACCAAGAGAAATGGGCAAAAAGAGAAAGAAGGAGAGAGTAGCTAACTGAGAGACAAAGAGAGGCAGACAGAGACGGTGGGGCCGAGATGCTCTGACTGAAGCTGAGGCTCGGAGGCAGGGACCTGGCTTTTCACAGCAGCCAGAGGCGAGCCTGTGTCACGGTCGACAGCCGCTGAGGTGCAAATGAAAAGAACCAGCGTGTGAGCCTACTGGGGCGCTAGGCGCTGGGCTCGAACACCCCTGAACCTCTCCCCTTAGCCGGTAGGGTGGCTGGGGGTAATTTGCCCCTGGCTGGAGGTGTCAGGCTCTGATGATGAGTGTGAAGCCTGCAGGGGACCTGCCTTCGGGGACACACCCTGTGTGACTAATCACCCGGCAGAGGTGGGAATGGAGTCCGGCTGCTGCAGCCTCGTCCAGGCAGAATCAGGTCCCGGGGTGTGTGTGTGCACGTGTGTGTGTGTGTGCGTGCGTGCGCGTGTGTGTACATGTGGGAGGGGTGCTGGCCTCACCCGTGGCTGGAGAGGGAAGTCTTTTGCAATGAGAAGGACCTGAGGGCTAGCAGTAGGCTAGGGGACAGAGCCAGCAGGGACAGGCAATTGTCGCAGAAGGGTACGGGGCTCTGGGAGGTGGTGGCGTGCTGGGTGCACCATTCATGCTCTCGCTTGCACATGAGTCCAACAAGCACTTCACATGTAAGTTAAGAAGAGAGACTCTGGAGCTGGACCGTCTGGGTTTGAATCCTGGCTCTGCCCCTTGCCAGCTGGGTAACTCTGAGCTTGCTGCCTAACCTCTCAGTGCCTCAATTTCTTCCTCCTTAGAGCGGGAATAAGAAATACTAATTCCATCGAGCTCGTGGGCTCTTGTGAGGATTCGATGAACGAGTATGCGTGAAGCATTCAGATCGGTCCCTACCGGCCCGTGACAAATGCTGCGTGTGTTAGTCCCTGGCATCCTGGCTGCAGGGAGTCACCCGGCCCCTGGGAGCGCTGCGCGGCGGGCAGGGGGCTCTGCCAGAGCAGCAACCAGGACAGAAGAGGTCCACGCTTCCATGGCTTTGCGTTCCGGTTGGGGAGAGAGAGCCACGAAAGAGCACAGCCTGGAAATCGGCTGATTTCCAAGACAGATGAGTGCCGCGTGGGAACGAGCACGGGGCAGCGTGCTGAAGAGTGACCGGGCAGATCTTAACCACACAATACTGGCTCCCTCGATTCGTGGGAGAGGTGGGAGAGCCACAGCAGGGAGGAAGGAAGCATCAAGTGGGGTGAGGAGAGGGCAGTGCAACAGTCAGAAGACGTGACCTGTGTTGCTGGGTCAGTACTTATGAGACCCTGGGAGGCTCATGGAAAGGAAAAGGGGAGAAGCAGCAAGATATGGAAGAGGCTGCCAGAACCCATTCTCCCCTTTCCCTTCTACTAGAACTGTGGTTTTATTTGGCCAACAATGCACCCAGATAAAAGAGTACATTTCTGGCTTCCCTTGCGTGTAGGTGTGGCCAAGAAGGGGTAAGCAGAGGTTGCTAAATGAAAAAGCTTTCAGAAAATCTCTATAAAGAGATTTTCAGTGGCCAGTGTGGTCAGGGAAGGCTGCCCTGTTTCCCAAAGGGAAGCCAAGTGGTGAGAAAGAGGGAGCCAGACAGAGTCCTGGGGAAGAGCATTCTGGGCAGGGGAAGCAGCAGGGGAAAGACAATGAGGCAGGAAGGAAGTGTCACGGGACCGAGAGGAGGCCTGTGTGGCCAGCATGCCATGAGCAAGGGAGACGTGGCCAGAACAAAGGCAGGGAGCAGGCGACAAGGGCCTCGAGGGCGTGGCCAGAACATTGGGCTGGACTCTACGTGGGTTAGAGGGTGTAATGTAGGAGACAGGCCGGGTCTCACTGATGTCTTCAAGACTGGCTGCTGGGCGGTGAATGAGTTATGAAGGGGGGGGCAGGGGGCCTGAAAGCAAGAGTTGAGCCCTCTGAACACCCAGGGAGGGAGGGTTTTTAGGATGAGGAAGCTGAGGCCCGACAGCAGCTGCAGGATGAGAGGAGTACAGGGCCCACAGCACTACTGTTTAGAGAGTGCTTACATCTCTCACGACTTGGTACCTTCCCTGTCACCACTTACAGAGCAGGCTCAATTGGGATCCCGGCATCATCCAGCTGGTCCGGAGTATGGTTGGGCCCCAAGTCCAGTGGGCTCCAAAGCCCCCACCCACGGAGGCAGGCCCCCTGCTGGTGCTGAGGGAGGGCAGAAAACCCCCGGGGGCCCTGGTTCTGAACGCAGCGCTCTTTCCTGCCCCAATCCCAGCACACCTGCCCACATCGCAGATGGAAACAACCCGCTGTGATGGGAGGAGGGCTGTTCAATGTCAGAGGCGGTGCAAGGGGCAGAAAACCCCTTTTTGATGCATTTGAAGTCACCTCCCTACGTCGAGAAGACACCCACCTTCCCTACCAAACTTTGGTCCCCAAAGTACACTCCGGCTTGGTGAGATTCTATCACCTAGCCCCAGAACTCAGCATCTGTCTCTTGCAGAAGGCAAGCACTATAAATTCAAAGCAAAGATTTATTTTGATTTTTTTCCCATTTAACATGAACTTCCCAGCTGCATCAGAAAACCCATCAGCGTGGGCCTGTTCAGACACATTCCCTGCGTCATTTCCACCATGCTCTCCCTAGAAAGGAGCTTCTCCTGATGTCTTCCCATGAAGCCCGCCTGGCTCCCTAGGGAACTTAACCTTTGTCCATCTCACTACTACCAATTAGGGCCTCTACTCTGTGAAGTTACCTGCGAAGTTGGAGACTTTTGTGTGGTAGAGTAACAAATGATTCCTGCCTGGCATCGAAGATAACCTCCACGGTTACTTACTGCCCCATAGGACATTAACCAGCTTTGTATCTAACCCTGTCAATTTACTTCAACGTTCTCAGCCTTTCATTGCTTATGAGCTCTCAGTGCCTCAAACTCTCCTTGAAACAACTTTACCATCCTGCTGGCTTTCTCATTAATGACGTAAATAAACCTTTGGCACACAACTACCTTCTCTTCGTAGGAGAGTCAAGTTTCTAGCTTTTTACAGTTATAGTCGGGCAGTTGTTTATCTTCACCTTGCAGGCAAGACGAATGGGGCTAAGAGAAGCCAGTGAACTAGCTGAAGGGCACAGAGCCAGCAGGTGGATAGGCAGGACTTGGACGCCCCGCAGTCTGATGCTGGACCCCACAGTCCAAGTGCCCCCGCAGGTCACACCGGTCATCTGGGTGGACAGGGGGCCTTCGAATGACTGGATCGAACTTCTTTATGTTACAGGAGCAGACCCGGAGACGAGGGGGGGCAAGAAGGCTTGCTAGTAAAGGACAAAGGACAACTGCAGCTGAAAAGAGGTTTCTCTCTTAATGACTGCCTCATCTGACGTTTAGCTCAGGTCTTTGCTCGGTCAAGGCCACCCACAAGGAGCAAAGAAGATTGCCAGCCACACAAGGAAATCTCACCAGCCTGCTGGAGAGGTGAGGCATCTCCAGCAGGGCATCACCCCTTAGAGGGTCAGCAGGGCTCTGACGCTCTGACCCCGAGGCCACGGAGGCCCTAGAGGATCAAAGAGGGGCTGCCCAAAGTCTGCACATCTCCTGGGATTGTGTGCACATTTTGCCTTCTGTGCATGGCGCATCTGATTCTCAAAGGGATAGAACTCCAAAAAGATGACGTATCCTGCCTTGTCTGCAGAAAGCCCGTTAGAAGCAAATGAGCTGCCCAAGAAAGAAACACATTCCTCTCCGAGCATTTGCAGAGGGGAGCCTGCCCAAATGGGCCCATTTGTGACAATGAGAACAAAGCCCCTCAAAAGTCATTGTTTTTAATTGGGTTTCAGTGGTCAAGTACCTAAAAGGCTCAGAATCTATAGGGCTGCCTATAAGAGATTCAGGCCTAGGGACACATATACCCACTCAGATGCCACTTCCAGTGGCACAAGAGCAGCCAAGGGCCACAGGGTCTCACCCAGCAGAATGGAATGTCAGCTCCCTGAGGTAGGGATCCTTGTCGGAATTGTTGGCCAAATACTTCAGGACTAGGAGGGAGCCTGGTACATCTGAGATGCTCCGTAAGCATTTCCTGACCAAATGACAACTGTCCAGGAGGAAAGAGACATGTTACTGACTGGTGAGACCTCTAGAAGCCATGCGAAGGGCACAACCCAAAAATAAGATTATTGCTGGTCCCACAGCTGGGGAGCCAAATCAGCACCTGGACCAGGTCTGTCTTATCCAGATCTTAACCACACAATACTGGCTCCCTCGATTCGTGGGAGAGGTGGGAGAGCCACAGCAGGGAGGAAGGAAGCATCAAGTGGGGTGAGGAGAGGGCAGTGCAACAGTCAGAAGACGTGACCTGTGTTGCTGGGTCAGTACTTATGAGACCCTGGGAGGCTCATGGAAAGGAAAAGGGGAGAAGCAGCAAGATATGGAAGAGGCTGCCAGAACCCATTCTCCCCTTTCCCTTCTACTAGAACTGTGGTTTTATTTGGCCAACAATGCACCCAGATAAAAGAGTACATTTCTGGCTTCCCTTGCGTGTAGGTGTGGCCAAGAAGGGGTAAGCAGAGGTTGCTAAATGAAAAAGCTTTCAGAAAATCTCTATAAAGAAGGCTGACTTCATTGGGAGAGGTACCCTTTTATCCTTCCTTCCCCTCTTTCTTTTTTCTGCCTAGAACCTATATGAGATGACTGGAGCTCCAGCAGCCATTTTGAGCCACGAGGTGACCTTAAGGATGGAAGACAAAGCTAAGAATGCTGGAGGAAAAGGGAGGACAACCTTGGGACCTTGCCTCCTAGCTGATTCTGGAGCTGCCATACTTTGATGTGAAAGAGAAACTACTATATTTAGTTTAAGCCACCTTTTAAATATTTTTTTAAAGATTTTATTTATTTATTTGATACAGAGAGAGAGAGAGATCACAAGTAGGCAGAGAGAGAGGGGGAAGCAGGTTCCCTGCTAAGCAGAGAGCCCAATGAGGGGCTTGATCCCAGGACCCTGAGATCATGACCTGAGCCGAAGGCAGAGGCTTTAACCCACTGAGCCACCCAGGCGCCCCTTAAATATTTAAAAAAATTTTTTTTAGTTTTCTTTATATAGACCCAAACTCAATCCTCCCAACTGGCACAGAAATCACCTTTGGGGAGAAGACCAGCAGAGCTGTGCAGCAACCAGCACTCAATCTACAGAAACATCAGATGGAGGATCTGCAGGCTTTGACATTGGGCTTGACCACAGCAGAGAAGCTAAGTCCTGAGATGGGGGGGTGGGTATGCTTCCTTCACATCCCAGACTCTCTCTTAAGGCAGGTAACAAGGGAGGGTGGGAGGACACGAACAATGATGTTAAAATGAGAGTGAATGCCAGAGAAGCTGATGACTTCAAAGATGAGGATTTTCAGAAAGTTCCCAAAACATGTTATTCTGTGGAAATAACCGTAGGCAGCAAGTTCCAGGGCTAGTCCTAAAGCCAGAACGTTCAGGACCACTACCACGCCACGGGGGACCTTTGTGGGAATTGGAGAAAGGTGCCCCTTCCTCAAAATACTTTTATTTACTGGAAAACTGTCAAAATAAATATACAAATATATATCTATAATGTGACTGGTATCCCTTAGAGATGGCACCCTTGGACAGTGCACAACCTGCACAACGGTAGAGTGACTTTGCGGATCTATCTGGTCCCACCATACCTGCATCAACTACACGGCTCCAAAACTGGCTGAATGCTGTGCTCCTAAGGATGTCTCAGCCATATTAAGTGATAATTACATAAGGCCATGTGGACCCTGGTTAAAAAGGCAGGAGATATTTCCACCCTAAAAAAAGATGCAATGTCAAGTTCAAGCACCTGGTTAAATGTCCTTCAGAAAGAAAATGCAGCTATGTGGAACAGGTAACAGCTACAGTAAGACCAGAAGTTACTATATCTCTTGTCCATGTGTGTGATAAAGACCAACCACAGGGCCTAAGTAGAAAATCACAGTCTAGGGGCACCTGGGTGGCTCAGTTGGGTTAAAGCCTCTGCCTTTGGCTCAGGTCATGATCTCAGGGTCCTCGGATCAAGCCCTGCATCAGGCTCTCTACTCAGCGGGGAGCCTGCTTCTCCCTCTCTCTCTGCCTGCCTCTCTGCCTACTTGTGATCTCTCTCTCTGTCAAATAAATAAATAAAATCTTAAAAAAAAGAAAGAAAATCATGTCTATTTATGGACTGTAAGAACGCATGACAAACTGAGAGGGAGCACGGATACCTCTGGATTTTATTGTAATTAATTAAAGCTTCTTTAAATTAAATTTAAAGCTTCTTTGGAGAGAGGAAAAGCACTTTTACAATTTATGGAATTATTTTAAATTAATACAAGCAAATGATAGATCTCAATAAATGAATTATTCCAACCTTAACTCTCTGCCCCTGCCCCAACTACCAAAAAAGCCCCCAAACCAAACCCACACCACACCACAGCAAGCAAGAATGAATTAGACTTCACTGATGCTTTCCATCCGGGTCCAGCCCACCTCACACCTTGATGCTATTCTTGCAGACCAACGACCTTTTCCGGGGAAGGTTCCCCCTGCGTGGGGCTCTCCAGGCCCACCACTCCCCTGTCGCACTTCGCACCTTCAGATACCAACACCGGGATGAGAGAGGAGAAGTGAGCATGTCTCACATGAAGGAAGCGATGGGGCTGAATTAAGTGCCAGTGAGATTCTTAATGAGAAGAGCTGGAGTTCACCCATCAATGCCAAACAGTTCCTGGAACCAGTCCCCAGGGCAGAGACAAGCCATCCCACTGGGGCAGGGAGAGAAACGACAGCCATACTTGTTGAACGTGCACTTGTGCCCGGCACACTGACGGATGTGACGCTGCCGGGAAGCTGACAGGGGAAAATGCTCTGCACCCTGAGGCAGAGGCTTTGTCTCCTACACTAACTGTGTGACCTTGGGCAAGTCCATCTCCCCTCTGGGCCTCCGTGCGCCCATCTACAAAACGAGGTCGCTAGCTGTATCTAAGGCAACGCTTTTCCAGCTGTAGTGCGCACGCAAGTGAATGCAGGTCTCGTTCACAACCTAGGGTGGCCTGAAGGTCTGCCTTTCTGACGATACTGGTCCTTTGCCTCGTTCTCAGCAGCCGTGCAGAGAAAGCAAGCCTCTCCCTGAGTGAGCCTGGCAGCTGGCGCCTCTCCAGCCTCTACGATTTCAGCCCAGCAGACAAAACAGCGAGCTGTGGACAGAGCCCAGGGAGCTAGCCAGCTGCCTTCTGCATTTCCCTTTCCATGTCGCTTTTTTTCCCTTAATCACAGAACAGCTGAGAAAAGAAAACAAGTATTTCCTCCATCTCCCTCTCTGCTTCCCACCCCCAATCACCACTTGCCAGAAACTAGCCTTAATATCTTCTGTCCTCTTCTCCCAGCCCCCACACGTGCCCCCTTGTCTGACAGGGTCCCCCCAACTCCTCAGGCCCTCCCCTCCGCTCTCTGAGCTCACCTCTGGCAGAGGCTCGCCAGGCTTATTTTTAACAGCTCTGATTGAAGCTGGGATCCCGCTGACATTTACACTCCCTCATCATTATCAGCTCGAAGCTTCCAGCAGCCAAGCTAAAAAAGCTTCACTGCGCGGGCGGGGCCGGGAATGAAATGTCAGCAGCTCCACACTCGTACCTCTTGCGTCTTGCAGAGCTGTCCCACCACCTTGGTGGCGCCCACGGTCCCCCACCAGCCCAGCCCGGCAGCCAGCGGGTCTTATTCTCATGACCACATTTTCTCTCCCAAGAATCAGGACACGTGGTATGATTTAGAAAGGCGCAGATGTGAAAAGACTCATAGAAGCAGAAAAATTAAATCCCATTTAGTAGAGTATTGAACGAGAGCCACCAACAAGCCCCTCCTGGGCAGCTTTACCCTCCCACAGACACTAGACCAATCTAAACCACCATCACTCTGCTGAACCTACAGCCTTCCTGCTCCTCTCCTGAGTTCTGCAAGATCCAAAGCTCCATTTTCTCCTCCCTAAAAAGGGATCACCACCCCCCCCCTCAGGTTCCTGGGACAACGAAGTGAGAAGAGCCGGGTGCCTGCAGTGGGGCTCCCCCAGCGCCGCACCTTCCATGGCCGCCTCTCCCTCAGGGGCCTCCCTCATCCTACACCTTGGGCATCAAATGCTAAGACCACCTCTGATCCTTGAAGCTGCTGACCCACTGAGCCTCAGAGAGCAGGGACAGGCGAGCAAGGAGCACCTCAACACTTCACTGTCTCTGAAGAAATGCACGGTCGTGTTTTACGTCTGCTCCGCAAGGTCAGGGTTCGTGGGAGTGCGTCTAACTCACCGAGAAATAATTTACTCCTGGGTCATCGGGGCAATAACTTTTACAGAGAAAGCACTTCCAACTCCGTGCACTAAAATGTCAGTTCGGGCGCCTGGGTGGCTCAGTTGGTTAAGCGACTGCCTTCACCTTAGGTCATGATCCCGGAGTCCCGGGATCAAGTCCCATATCGGACTCCTGGCTCTGTGGGGAGTCTGCTTCTCCCTCTGACCTTCTCCCCTCTCATTCTTAGTCTCTCTCTCTCTCTAATAAATAAATAAAATCTTTAAAAAAATAAAATAAAATAAAATAAAATAAAATAAAATAAAATGTCAGTTCATTAGGGTCGTGGGGGTGGGGTGGGGGTTAGAGGTGAGAATTAGGATCTCGGCAACTCTTCTGTTGGGAGGAGAAAGGAGATGTTAAAAGCATAGAGAGGACATGAGATGGGGTGAGGTGAACCACGTAGGCACTGGGACGTAGCGTTAGGCCACCACTGCCTTTCTGACCATAGCTCAGGAGGATCACTTGCTTCTGGACCAGGGTTGACCACAGGTAACTGAAACCGTGGAGGTGAAAAGCATATGGATACTAGTACAAAAGAAAACAGTCTAAAATGTATGATAAGTGGGTATCTTAAAAAAAAAAAAAAAAAGCCTATCCATCTCCAGGAGTCCCCTCCAGGAAGTCTTCCCTGATTTATCCCAGTCTGTTCATTCAAGATGACTTTATAGTCTTGCAGCACTTGGCTATGTGGTCTGGTCTGCAATCCATTGCACCTCAGGAAAACA
The DNA here is from genome assembly GCA_028533885.1 of Nasua narica. Classification (NCBI taxonomy): domain Eukaryota; kingdom Metazoa; phylum Chordata; class Mammalia; order Carnivora; family Procyonidae; genus Nasua; species Nasua narica. Next base: position 47,423,401 of record CM052812.1, read on the forward strand.
CTAAATATCCCCTCATTACCAGCATTCAAAGAAGCTCTTCCCCAGCCACACACTGTCCACGGGCAGCCATGGGCCTTGTCCTCTCTGCCATTCCCACACATACATCTACAATCACCAGCATAACAATTTTGTTAAATTATTGTTTCGAGATTACCATTTCAAGTGAACCAGGAAGCCCAGTTTATAGTTCAATTTGCAAAATTCTGATCACAATGCCAGCTATCAAATGTCTGGCAAAACCAATCGCCTTGAACTGTGACAGCTGGAACAAACGATTCCCAGAGTGCCTTCCACATAAACGTAGTGGCTGGACTGTGTAAGGGGTACAGACAGGCACGGCGGCACAGGCCTTGTCCTCATGGAGCTCACCGACAAAACTAACGGCGATGAACGATCCTGACAGCTGAGAGTTCTGGAACTCTCACTCCGTGCTATACACCAGCACATTTCGTCTTCACGAGAGCCCTACCGTTCAGGGCTGTTGGGCTCCTCAGTTCAGAACTGGGGAAATGAGGCTGACTTAGGAATGTGGTTAACTCAGAGAAAGCACTGCTAGGAAGCGGAGGCTGACTTTCCAACTCTGAGATTCTTACTCTGGAACTGAAGTATTAACCGTGACATCAACTCCACCACCTCAGACCCTGATTGAGACAGGACCCTGAGTGACATAAAAAACTCGAGGGGAGGGGGAACCCTAAGAGAGAGAGAGAGAGAGAGACAGGACCCTGAGAGAGAAAAACAGGACTGCACAGAGAAAGACAGGACCCTGAGAGAGAGAGAGACAATCCTGAGTGAGAGCAAAAGACAGGTCTCTGACAAAGAGACAGGACCCTCGGTGAGAGATAGACAGGACCCTGACAGATAGACAGGACTGTGTCAGAGAGAGACAGAATGCTGACAGAGAAAAAGAGAGAGACGGGATTCTCAGTGAGAGAGACAGGGCCCTGAGTCAATAGGACAAGCATGTAAGAGCCGCCCAGCCCTGCAGACAGGGCTACACAAAGGAACTGACTACAGAAGGATGTCCGATAGAAGAACACCCTGGGAGGGCGTCCAGAAGTCAGGGAAGTGCTGAGGGGAACATGAGGATTCAGAAAGGCAGAAGGGGAACCGCACCTACAGAGCTGAGCATGCCCTGGGACAGAGCCGAAAAGGAGGTCTGCTGGAGCGGATGGGGAGAAACAAGCCTGGAAGGGGTCTAGCGCCCAGGAGCCCTTGAAAGCTAGCAAAAGGAAGGTGGACCTGAGCGAATGCAACGAAATCCACTGTAGTTTGAAAAACAAGAGTGGGGACGCCTGGGTGGCTCAGTTGGTTAAGCCACTGCCTTCGGCTCGGGTCATGATCCCAGGGTCCTGGGATCGAGTCCCGCATTGGGCTCCTTGCTCGGTGGGGAGCCTGCTTATCTCTCTGCCTCTGCCTCTCTGCCTGCTTGTGCTCTCTCTCTCTCTGACATAAAAATAAAATCTTAAAAAAGAAAAGAAAAGGAAAGAAAAACAAGAGTGAACAGATTCGGAGCAACGGCCAGAAAGGGGACGCCTGGCACCCTGAAAGGGGAGGACCCAGGAGGGAGGGGGGCCACTTGGGAAGCCACACTAGTCCTCACAGCACTAGTGACAGGGCTCCCGACCTGCAGGACCTGGCTTCCCCCGGATGTGAAAACATCTAGGGCAGCAGATCAATGTGGTTCTAGAGCTCACCAGCTGAGCGGCCCAGGGCGAGACGGCTAGCTCCTCTGGTCCCGTATTTCCTGAGCCGTGAAACAGGGACAATCCTAGCCCCTCACATGGGGCTGCTAAAGGACTGAATAAGCTCATGCATGTGAAGCACTTAGCCCAGCACCCAGCTCGCAGTACCCCTCGATCATCGGCTGTTGCGATATTAACAGAAACACCGGCTGGAAGGGAGGTGCTGGGAGCTGCTGGGACTGCACCTCCACTGGGCGGATGGGAGGGAGAGAGGGGGCTGGGGACAGGGCTGGGGTGAGCAGCCTTGATTTGCAGGTCACCACGGGAAGGGGAAGGCTGAAGCCCCAGGAGAGCGGGAAGGGATCAGATCTCCCAGGCGCAGTGGGGGCCACCCAGAGCAGCAGGTTCAACAACAGCGGGATGGGGCCACTGCACCCGGAGTTTTCAAAAACAAGAATGGCAGAGAGGTCGTGAGACTCTCCAGGGTAGAGGTCCAAAGTGACTAGATCTGTTGTGCAACTGGTTAGGTGTCTGTCTGTGTGTCTGCCCCCAGCTACCACTGGCTCACCCCCTTTCCACCCCTGCCCGTGCCCGGGTCCTGGCCCCCGGTCCGCGCACATGTGTTAGGTCTTCGGGGAGGGGACACTTTCGGTCGTTTCTTCTGCTTTTCCTTTTTAAGCAAATCCAGTTTGATGGCCCTTGAGCAGCTGCCCTGACCCAGAAGGGGGAAAGGCAGTCCCAGGAGGAGAAGGTGACTCTGGCAAGCCTCTGGCCTGGGGGAAGCCGCAGACCCAGGCAGCGGCCCTACAGTGCTGCTCGCCAGGAGATGGAATTCACACATGAAAATCAGAAGATGGTCCCGGGCCCCCCAGGCCTGGCTCTGACAGAACTGACAGCTAATTAGAAAGCTCCATTTGAGCCTCACATTGAAAAGCCATTTAATAATTAAATGTCTTACCTGTATTTAAATTCCTCTGACAATATATACTTAGAGTGTGGCCAGAGAACACATTTTCTCACTTCCGTCACCCTACAAGACACAATATTTGAATCAAGCATCTCTCCTGGTGACAATAAGTGACATCATGTCACACGACTTGTATTGAGAATGTTTGAGCGTCGGGGGACTCTTCCTCCCGGCCCTTGGATCAACGTGGCACAGAGAGACTGAGACTCAGAGACAGGCTTGCCATGAATATGCCCCTGCACAACTCACTGAGCTGGGAGGCAGGGGACGGGGGAGGGCCTGCAGCCTCACGGGCTACGAGGAGGGGCGGAGGGACCAGCCGGCCGGAGGGCAGCCAACAGAGGGGCACTGCCCTTAGAGCAAGGATAAATGTTTTTAAATAATAAAATATTTTAATTAATAATAATAATAATGAGAGTTGGTCTGATTTCCACTACCACCATGCACACGAAATCCGAAAGAGTATTGGCGATAAACTATTACTTCCCACTTAGAAGGAGGCTCCCCCCACCTCGGGACAGCACGCCTCAGCCTTAGTAACCACGAGCGCAAATGGCCTGGAAGCCCTGGAGCTACCTGGCTTCCCCAGGGAGGGAGAGGAGGCCCCAGAGGAGAAACTGGTTCGGAGGGGGGATAGGAAGGTGCTCTGCGTGTGTACGGGATGGGCAGACATGGGCTGGGCCAGGCCCTATGAGTATGCTTTGCACCCCCTGCAGAAGCAGGGAAGTGACCCCTGTGTGGTCCCCTGAAGCTGCACCACATCCTGCTGGCAGTAGGGGCCATAGTGTCACCAGCATCCCCAGGTGAGCTGTGAGGGCCATGCAGAGCTGCGGGAGAAAGGTAAACCCCAAAGGAACACACAGAAGTCTCTGCAGGGCAGCCAGATTGAGGTGGGAGGGAGTCCTGGATGGTCCCAGTTGGGGCACAGAAAATAAGAGGGAGGGAGTCTTCCCACATCCTCCTGCTATTGGTTTGGAGCTCTTCTCCTAGGACAACCCAAAGTACTGTTTCCCCCTCAACCCCAGGGCAGGCTCTCAGAAAGCACAAGGCTGTGCTTCTGTCTCCGCTTCTGGAACTTTCTCTTGCCATCCAAGCCAAGGAAACCCCCAGCAGAAACTGCATACTCAAGGGAATAAGACCTGGAAGGGAATTTAAACATGACCTAATTCAACTCTCTCTCCCGACCAATGTAAGAAACCCAGAGAGGTCAGGTGCCTTCTCCAAAGTCCCCCAGCTTGTTAGCTAGTGCTCTTTCCACACTCCCGCCTGCCATGCCTCTGAGAAACATGATGGCCTCGTAGGGCCTTTGCAGTCAGCACGTTCAGTTCCAGCTCCTGCTGATGTCTTACAGCCGAGTGGTGTGGTCTATACCACCAGTGCTGCCCAGGCGCGGGGTGCAGCAGGGACTGGTGACTGGCCTGACGGTGAGCAGCTGCGCAGTGCCCCAGGCCCGGGCAGCACCGCCCTGCTTCGGGGTGTTCATGACTTTGCATATCGGGGATGCTTGAGTCACAGCCAATAAGACTAAGCATCTCTCTTCAATTCATGCTGTCTGCTAACCGCTGGAACTCTCCTGGACTATGATTAAACTCAGGGATACCAAGGGTCTTGGAAAACACTAACTATACCTGACCCAGCTGCGATCCTGCCCTTAGGGTGCTTTCCTTGCTCTTGGGATCAACTGTTGACTTATTGTGGGCTCAGCTGTCGCCTCGCCACTTGTGGTCCTCGGAGCCAGAGGGTCCAATCACGAGGGAACTAGGTGGGAAGGCAGAGCAGCAGCCCCTCCCGGACCTGCTGGACCAAGCTCTGCATAGACACAAGACGGCCTGGGGACTTGGACGCACCTTCCAGCCTGGGAGGCCCTAGTTTAGAACACCGTGGGGAAACTCAAAGGGCAGGACCCCGGAGCCAGGGCAGCACCCAGTGCACCGCCAGAGACCATCACGGACCACGTGTGACATGGTGCCACCGTCCCTCTGCTCTCGAACAGGAGGGCGGGAGAGGCCCAGCTTGGCAAGAGCTCTGGTGGACAGGTTCTGAGTTTCCGCGGACGGCAAGCCTGCTCCAGCGGGAGTCGTGGCCATGCGGCCAGCCACCGAGTCGGGAAGCCTCCTTCACACAGCGTCTGGGGAATACAGGTTCCCGGCTCCCCGGCCTGGGTCTGCAGGCCCACTCCTTACTCCGCAGCCCTGGGACCGCTGCATGTCCACTCAGGCCTCCAGGACCGGTTCCCACATCTCCACCATGAGGGACAGATGCCGAGAGCCCGCCGGTGAAAAGCTGGAGCTGGCCGGGTCCCTGATCGGGGCTCCAGCACTGTGATCTGGGGGTCCAGAGACTGACGGCTGCTCTGAATATCCCGGGGGGGCAGACCTGGGCCGGAAGCAGTGGGTGCAAGTCCCAGGACAGCAGTCTGCGCCGAGCAGGAGTGGCAAGCTCTCCCACCGGGAGTGTGGTGCGTCCTAGGGTTCGGGACAGGGAGCAGGGCCACGTGGGGCCCAGGTGAGACCGAGAGGGACATTCTTCCATCTCCTCCTTTCTGCCTTCCCCAACATGCGGACAGGGAGCTCCTGTGCCCTTTCTGCCTGCAGCAGGACAGGCAAGGCCGCGAGGACGGAGGAGGGAGCTCCACCGAGGGGTGGAGGTGGCCCACAAGCCCGAAGCCCCCAGTGCGCTGCTCTGGGCCCACAGCGGACGAGCAACTCTCCCCGAGAAACCCGAACCAGGAAGCAAGGCACCGCTGGCCTCCCTGGTGATGGCCTCCAGGTCCCTCCGTCACGATGTTAACAAACTCCCAGCTTCCCACAAGCTGCTTAATTTTTACAACAGTCGTACTCTTTTTCTTTTGCTCCCCAAAACGTTCATTTTTTAGCAAAACTGAACAGAACACTGTGGAAATTGCAAACCAAGTTAGTAATTTCCTCAGACGGCCATGCCCTGGGTTATTGAGCCCTCCAGGAACGAAGTCCCTTCTAACAAGGACGCCATTAAACACAAAGCCCCCCAGAAACCTCACACAGCCCCTAAGCGTCTGTCACCCAGTCACAACCAACTGACAAGAGGGTGTGTCCGGAGCAGGCCATGAGGACAGCTCAGGCCAGGCAGGCCCAGCCACTCCTGGCTGCTGGAAGAAGGCAGCGAACGAGCTATGCGTGTATCTGGGAGAAAGAGTATTCTAGGCAGAGGGAACAGCCCATGCAAATGTCCTGAGGTCGAAGTATGCGTAGTGTTCACAGAAAAGCAAGGGTGTCCGGGAGGCTGGGGTAAGAGAGAGGAGAGTGGTAGCAGGTTAAGGATTTGGGATATCCACAGAAGGAAGCAGGAAGCCATCAGAGGGTTCTGAACAGAAGAGCAACTTGATTCATAATATGGTGCATTTAAGTCACTAAGAAAAATACGTGGCATAGAGTCGGTGTTCAATTAATACTAGCTATTGTTAGACTTTACCCCCTGAATTTCCACGTACGCACCCCACATACGCAAACGCACGTATCACTCAAAGCCCTTCAGTCACACCGCTCTCCCTGGGAGGTGTTCCAGATCCTTCCATCTGGGATTCAAGCGCCTCTGTCATAAGGCCCAATGTGCACTTCCAGCGACCAGCCCAACACATGCCCAGCTGTAGACTCACTCTCCCTAGACCTGCACACCTCCCCTCCTCTTTGCTTTCACCAATACAGTTCCCTTCCTCCTGAAGGCCCTTGCTTACTGAACATCACATCCATCTCGAAGGCCACCTCCTCCATGAAGCCTTCCCTCAGGCATCCCCAGATGGATTTCAAGTCTCCACCATGAGCCAAGCATGCCGTGCCACTCATGGACCTTCTGTCCTTGGTGCCCATTTCACGCCCCCACCAATCCCCACCTCCGGCCCCTGCCGCCATCCAGGAGGAAGGTACCTACCAAGCTCCCCAGCGGAGCTTAGACAAAGCACTGGATGAGCCACTGTGACGATCGGCAGAATGACACAATAAATGCCAGCCCCTGTCTACCCCCGCCCACTTGACAGAGACCTGGCCAAGACTCAGCCAAGCAGAAAGGGGGAAGCCTGCTCTCCCAGGCTGTCCAAGGGGCTAGTTAATTATAAATTTAAAAGGTGGGAGAGGGGCTTCCTCTTCCTTCAAATATAAAAACTCAGCAGACAAAAATAAATCTAACAATTTCTCAGATCAGAACTCTTCTGATCACCACTTAAGCCTAAAGGTTTGCCCGACGCCCCCCCACAGATGCAGGTATTTCCCAGGGTAAAAAAAAACAGCCATGATAAAGAGGAGGAGAGGGTTCAAAACCCCTGCCCAATACCACACACACACACACACACACACACACACACATACACAGGCCTAGTACGGCTGTGTGGTCACGTTTAAGCTCTTGCGTCTGGAGAAGGAACTTCCTTCCCACGTCCAGGAAGGCCCAGAGCAGCCACCAGGCACAAGTCTGATGAAAAGGAACTGAGGCCATTCCTGCAAAGTCAGCGGTGGGCAGCACCTCCCCTCCATCGCAGAGGCCTCCAGGGACCGTGGTGTGATGAGGGCAGGGAGCACAATTCACCACCTGTCTTTACAGAAGACATATTAAAGTACTCCGAACTCCCACACGGTTTTCTAAAGCAAGCAGAAAGGATGACAGATTGAGCAGGGGTCAGAATCTTCTAGAGGACAGATTGAGCAGGGGTCAGAATCTTCTAGAGGACTGCCTAACCAGGTGCAGATAAATCACAAGACCCCAGAGCAGCCTCCAGAGGGTCTGAATTAAGGAACTCAAGGTGAAAATGGGACCAGGACTCTGGCCTGTTGCTCCCCGGGCCCCTAGGGGAGGCTCTGGCTTCTCTCTCTCAAGCTGCTGCTCCAGGTTAGCCCCTGCCCAGGGCCAAGAACCCAACAAAGCAACCAGCCAGAGAAGCAACTAATACCCAGAATCTGTTCAGAAGGCCTCCACCGAAGGACTATCTGTTGGATCCCCAGTCCCATAAGTGGCACCTATCATGGCCATCCAGTGGTTTCGTTCTGTTTGTTGTTAATTTGCAGCATCTGCTCACTCTACTTCCCAGGGATAACCCCAATTTTTCTCTTTGGGGATCTATCCCACCCCCTGCTCTGCACTCATGGTCAGTAGCTACGACTCCATTCCCAACTGCAAGCCCTGCCCCATCATCTCCCTGGCCACCGTGGCTGGTTCAAGATGGCCACAGAATCCATCAGAGCCAACATAATGGTGTCAGACTTTTGGGACAGAGGCTAACACTTTTCTGGTGGACCTGGAGCTAAAGACTGGAGTTCCTGTGGCCACCTTGGAGCATAAATGCAGGAAGTGCAGAGAAGGGGTCCCGTGTGGAAGAGATGGGGCGGGGGATGGACAGAGACAAAGAGAAAGTGGATGGATGCACAGATGAGTGAATGAATGAATCATCACTTAATGAATGAAACACTCTGGTATCATTTGAGCCCCTGATCAGGCCTCATCTGATTTAAACTCAGGTCTCCGTGATTCCAAACAAGGGAAGGAAGGTAATGGGTATTGAGTGTTAATTGCAGTACGATGGTGCCAATGTCATTGCGTTTAGTCTTCACAATAACCCTGTAAGGGAGGCTTCTTTCCCCCCTTATTTTATTTGTAAACAAGGAAACTGAGGGGAAAGAAGTTTTTTGAACTGTCTCAGGTCAGCCCATTCACTACAGGCGAAACCACAACCAAGAGCCATTCATATCCAAGGGTGTGATCTTCACGCTGTGCCGCTCCGCCCCTGGGCCAATGGGCCAGGGCTCCAGGCCAGAGCCCTGGGGAGGACCTCAGAGGGTTGCGGACCCAGAGGAGCTCACGTTTTGATAACTGAGCCAGAGGAGGGCAGCCAGTGAAACGCCTGCGGGAGGAACCAACGGGCATCACGTTCTCTGGGAGACAAAGGCCACGTCTACTGGAACATGCTCCAGAAAGATCTCTGAGGGCTGCAGAAGCCTGTAGAAGAGCCGCTGATGATGTCAATGCCCACAGTCCTCCTGGCCCCAGGGTGGGGGGGCAAGGGGGAGGGGCAAGCATCTAAAGTTTCTGAACAGCAGCAACTCGAAGCCCTCAGTCTTCCAGGGGGATTGCCAAGGACATGGACCGAAGCCAGAAAAGTCACAAAGCAGTAAACACCATCAGGAAGGTGTCAGCAACAAAAGGCAAAGCGCGTCACATCAGTCACATCGGGGAGAAAGTGCCCCGCTGCTGCGGGAGCCGTGCCTCCCACCCCCCTCGGCCTGCCCTGCGGGGAGAAGGGAGCCGCTGGCCTGTGTTCCGACCACCACGGTGAGCTGTAAAACGTGGAGCAGTAGTATGATTTTAACTCTGTTTGGTTTGTAAAGACTCAACCTTCTTTGTTAAAATGACACCGCAGTCCTTCCCCAGGGAGGGCAGGGCAACTTGCCAAGGATGCCGCCTCTGTTCCCTGGGTCTCCCCTCTCTCTGGGTACCTCACCTCTAACTACACCACACAAGCCCCCAAAGGGCTGCTGATTCCCCTTGATGTTCAAGCCCATTTGGTCTTGGGCCAGTTCTTATTCCCTAAGGCGTAGCTCTTCACTGCCCAAAGAGGAATAATCAAGAACTGCGGGAAAGACTAAAGAAAACAAAGGAAAGAGCGAGGAAGCACGAAAGCAACCTCCGCCAGGGTCTGGCTGGGAAAGCTTGCCCCTTCCCAGCCCCCTGACCTGCTGATGCTCACCCTCCAAGACTGGAAGGCCCTGTCCCATCCCTCGTGCTGCCATCCCAGCTAAGAGTGGGATGAGCCAGGGCGGATAGGGAGCCCACCGGCAGGGCCCACACTCAGGATAAAGCAGGAGCCAGGCTGGGCTCAGAGACTTCCCAACCCCTGCAGAGGGGGCCTCGAGTACCCCACCCACATTTCATCTGCAGGGAAGAAGTGCAGAATTGCAAATAGGAGGGCAGAGTTAGAGGCAGCTGTGGGAAGGTTTGGGAGGAAACAAGAACCCTAAGTGAGGCACAGTTGTGCCCGGGTCTTCCCTGCCTTGGGGCCTGCCCTCCTCCCCTGGCTGCCTGGGAGACCCCTCCTCTGGGAAGTCTTCTGGGACTTCCACCCTCCTCCTCTTCTCTCCACCCAGGCCCTCTCCACAAGCAGGGGCTGTGACCTCCCCTGGGGCCACATCAGCACCTGGTAGGTACCGCGAGAAGCACTTTCTGGAAGGTAAGAGGCAGAGGAAGTAGGAGTAAGAAGGCAGGCTCCCCTTGGCTACCTGGGTTCCCACTGCAACTCTGCCACTTCAGTCATTTTAACCGAGCCCCTTAACCTCCTCGCCTCATCTGTAAAATGGGGAGAATGGAACTGAGGCCTGAATGAAATCATTCATGGAAGGCATCTGGCCCAGCACCTGGCTTATGCAATAAACACGAGGTTTTGCATCTCTAACTTGGCCTTTTCCTCCATGGAATGGAGAGCACCTTAGGGGCTCAGGCTCTGTGTCACCCCCACCCATGTCCCCAGCACAGAGCCTAATCCACTTCCCCAGTAATAACGTGGAGAAACCACTCCACAGGGCCATCAGGAAAGGCCAGAAATGGAGTAAGGGATCCGGGTGGTGACTAAGAGCCACACGGTGAACTCAGCGGTCCTGCTCCGAGTGGGTCCTGGGCCAAGTACAAGAGCAGGTTCCTTTACTCCTCTGAACCTCAGTGTCCCCATCTTTAAACCTGAGATAAAAATGACAAGCTCACAGGGTTACTGGAAGGAGTAAATGAAAGGATGTTTCTAAAGAACTTAGCACAGTACCTGGCCCACAGTAAGTCTCAATAAATGTAATGGTTTCGTCACTTTTAGTAATAACAACGTTGGATTGCTATCGGTAATGAACACTGACTACCCTGAAGTCATTCGCAGCCACAGCTACTCTCTCAAGAGGTACTTAAAAGGGAAAAAGCAGAATAGAAGGACTGCCTCTGAGATGCTGGGGGAAGAGAACTGCCTACCCAGGGCCCAGATCGGAGGAAAGTTCTGGAAGCATCCTGGCAGGGACCCTTTCCAGTGAGAAGCTGGGGGCCCCTGCCTTTCTCGGCATCTCTTCTCTAATTCCGCCTTCCCGCCTTCCCTCTTTGCGCTGGTAGCCTTGTCACACAGGGAGGAAGGCGTGAAAGGTCGGAGTCCGGAAATTAACATTTCAAAGTCAATGTTGGCTGAGGGCTGCCTCCTGCTTCCCCAGCACAGAGGAGGGCTGAGGGATGGAGCTGGCATGTGCAGGCCCGAGGCTTTTGTGCCCGATCAGTTATCTCTCATTTTCCTCCGGCAGCAGAGGAACGAGAAACATCACCGCCAAAGCCGCCCCCGCCAAGAGGAGCCAGCCTTCAAACTCAGCTCAGTCCTCTCTGCTCAGGAGGAGATGGAGAAACGTTTGGCCTCCTCTCCTCCCGCAGACCTCTGTCAAACTGGATGGGCCAGAATTTGGGAGGAAGAGCGCACTGTGTTCAGCCCCGTCTGCTCAGATACCCCTCTCAGCAGCCAGTAGGTCAGACAGAGACCGACCTCCCAGACCGGCCCCACCTGGAGCACCGAAAAGCATCGGTCGCTTGCTCGTGGACCCGCGGTCCATTCAACAACCCCTGCAAGTAGATTTCACCTAGAAGACATTTGGGCTCATCCTCTGCCCATCTGAGAATCATGCCTGGGGAGAAGGCGTGCAGAATATTCTACGGCCTGCAGCCCTACAAAGGTATCACCCGGTCCCTCACTCAGTGTGTGGTCGGAACGGTCACGGTCTCAGGAGACTCCCCTGAGAATGACGCAGGATGTAAGCGTTCAGACAGACCGGCACAACCCTTTTGTAAAACAATTTGCCAAGAGCCAGTAAAGCTGACAACGCTCGTGCCCACGTTCTAGCAACCCCACTCCCAGAAATTCACTTAAGAAACTCTCCCAAACGTGCACCGGGGAACACGGGTAACTGTCTGCAGCCAAAATACCTGGAAGCAAGCCAAAAATACACTCGCAAGAAAATGGATACGTTGTGGAAATTTATCCCACGGTCAAAATGCACGAGCCACAGGCACCCACACCATCAAGGGTGAACTTCAGAGACATAATGCTAAATTGGGGGGGGGGGAGCAAAAACCTGATTGTAGAAGAATGTACATCGTTTGGTTTCGTTTATAAAAACTTAAAAGAGTAAGCAAAACTTAAAGTAATGCTTACATGTACGTGTAGCGGTAATACAAAGAAAATCAAGAAAATTATAAACACAAAAAACAGCAAGCAGTTCCCCTTCTGTTGCTGGGAGGCTGGGGAGGGTAGGGGACCTTCCGACAGCACCCTAATGCTCTTCTGCTTAGTAAGTTGGTGAATTCATGGATACTCATTTTTTTAAATTATTTTAAAGATTTTATTTATTTATTTGACAGAGAGAGAGATCACAAGTAGGCAGAGGGGCAGGCAGAGAGAGAGGGAGAAGCAGGCTCCCTGCTGAGCAGAGAGCCCAATGCGGGGCTCGATCCCAGGACCCTGAGATCATGACCTGAGCCAAAGGCAGAGCTTTAACCCACTGAGCCACCCAGACGCCCCCATGGATACTCATTTTATTAGGATGCTTTGCCATTAACATGTACGTTATTTATAATACATTATAAATATTCTTTTTGTATTATAAAAAATTCACCTAAAAATCATTTTCAAAAAGAGGGCTGGCAGTAATATCGGGAGGGACACATGAAGGCCAAAACGGACTGAAACTCCAAGGAACGCTGAAACCAAACCAGACAATCACTGACATCCCTCCAGCTAAGGGTTCAGGTTATAAAAACCAGAGACAAATGCGCGATCAGAAACGCTGCTTCTACTGCTGCCCCCCGTGTCATCGACACACGCTGGGCTCTCTACAGGGCTGCTTCTAATTCCCATTTGTGGACGATAGGTGCCATTCCTGCCATGGAAAATGTGGCTCTGAGAGGTAAAGTGACAAGGCCAGGGTCATCAAGCTGGCCCTGCTGTGGAGTGAGAAAGCAGATGCTCCCCATCTGTCCGTGCCTGCAAAGACCGCGTCTTTCCACGATGCCAAGCAGCCTCTCAAATATTTATAGACATAAATGGTGAATGAACCAAAGCGCAATTCAATCCAACACATATTTATAAATATTTATAACCAAATGTTTTGCTTTGATAAGGCCTATTCTCTGAAGTGCCTGGCGGCAGACACACGGGGCTGCTTCTGCGGGAGCAGGCTGTGGCTCAGCTCACCTGGGAACGTTAACTCATTTCCACGCACGCACACTTAGGTCTGCGCTCACATTCTACACAGATGGCCCTCCACCCCATTACTCATCATCATCAATTTAATACACCGTGAAAAGAAGGCTCGGGTGCTTGGGGACCACAGGATGTTATGTTTGTGAGGGAATTCATGCCTCTCTGCCACCTAAAACCTGCCAGAGGCTCCCCACGGCTTTCGGAATGAAACGCAAACCCCTCGGCAAAAGGACACGTCCTGGTTGAACTCCCGTCTTTCTGCTCACAGCTCACACCCGCACCCTGAAGGGAAGGCTGGGCTCCAGGGGCAGGTTCCCAAGGCATCGCACTCCCTCTGGCCACCTGTCCTTGCACAGGCCGGTCCCTCTGCCCTTGCCCTCTTCTTCACCTCTCTGTGGGCCGGGCTAGCGGTGGAGCCTAGCGGTGGAGCCTCGCCTGGCAGGGAGCTTGGTGGAGCCGCTGGGCTCCCACCGCTCCTGCATGAACTGTCCCCTGGGTCTCGTCCCTCTGCACGAACTCCCTGTTTTCTTGTTTGTCCTTCTTCACAGACCCTGAGCTCCTTTCTGCATCCCCAGCTTCGAGACTGGGCAGATAGGAATTCAGAGCTCAGTAGAAGTCAACGCATACTGCGGCCTGAGCCTCCTGTCCCAGGGCCACAGGAAACAATGGGGTTGGCACGGGCGCTTGTGTTGACGGGCCTGTGCCAGCCTCTCTCTCAAGCTGTGACAGCGAGATCTGCCTTTAATCCTCACAGCCACCCAGTGAGGCCGCACCATCCGCACCTCACCAGCGAGGAGACCGAGCTTCAGACAAGTCCAGGGACGGAACGAAACCCTGCAGCCCGCCCCCCCACCGCCCCCCGGGCCTGTCACACTCCAAAGCCCGCGATCTGTGATTAACTTTTTGAATAAACAACTGAATGCCCTCAGAATCTGGAAATCGGAGGACGTAAGCCCTGGGAAGCATCTTGGGAAAGCAGTAACAACTTTTAGTGGTCCTTTCTGGACACCTGAGAGTCTTTTATTTTTTAATCATCTACGAAGAGGGCTAATTAGGACGCCTTAGAGATCTTGTACCGCTTTGTAATTTTAAAGGATTTCCTATCTAAATCAGCTTTTCTGAAAATTTGTCTTTGAGGACTTTTGAGGTGGGTTTACAGGTTGTCCCAAGGGTGGGACGAGCTGATACAGAGACCTGCCCACAGACACATGAAGAGGCTCAATAGCTACCCTTCCCCGCAGGCGAGGCAGAGGCCGGCAGTGAGGCCCCAGTGGGGGCCCCTCCTGCCCTCCCCCCAGCATTCCAGGCCCTCCATGCCTGAGGCCACACCCACCCCTCCAGGCCTTCAGGATACCAGGGACCTTCCTCCCAGGACAGGAGATGACGATGAGTGACCCAGAAGAGGAGAACCATCTGCCCCAAGAATTCTTGACCACTTCGCAGTATGACTATAAACCAGGGGCCAAAGGGACAGGTAGGAAGAGCAATTCACCAGTCTTCAGGGTGAACGTGGGGGCAGCCAAGGCCACAAGTCCCCCGCAGAATGAAGTGGGCTGGACACAGGCTGGACACTGGGCCAAGGCAGGGTGGTATGTCCGCCTCAGAAGCACCAACTCTGGGGCCCACCCAAGGGAGGCCACTCCACCAAAATGGGGCCCAGGTGAGCCCAGAAGCAGAGAGAGGACCACTTCTGCACAGTCCCGCGGAGGGTCGGCCTCCCTTTTCCTCCACCCCTGGCTGCTCTGAGCCTCGGTTTCCTCCTCTGTGCAATGCAGATAATAACAAACAATTCCGACCTCATAGGCTTTTAAGAAGATGAAATAAGACAAGGCATCTAAACCCCTGAGCACCCAGGAGGCCCCGACACACGGCATCTCCTACTGTTTGGAAGTTGTGCATTAACAGGCAGGCTTGTCACCTGCACGCGACCTGGGAACAGAGACCATGTCGACCTCGTCACCATCGAATGCCTGCACGCAGACTAGGTGCTCAACAAACAGCAACTGACTGCCCCATCAGGCCATCGGAGGCCGTTCAGACTGGGAGGAAATACACGGATCGCAGAGTGTGGGGGCTAGCCTGGCTCAGGACCCCCTTCCTGGCTTTCCCAGGAGGTGGCTGGCGGGCTACCCACCCAGGCTCTGCGTGATCACACCCTGGGCCAGAGTTCTCATTAGTGCAGGAGGCCCAGCACCCTTTCTCAGGACACTCTTCCTCGGACCTGACCTCCACCCACCTGCCAGTGCTGATCCTCCTTCTGGGAATGCGGACTAAGCCACGCCCTCCTGTGCCTGGCCTCCTTTCTCAGCAGCTCTGGGGACCACTCCCTAGCCTTCTAGTCATTGGCTGACATCGCTCCAGATGTCACTGACCCCTCACCCACCGATGCTGGGTGCCTGTGGGTCTGGCAAACTTTCCAGGCGAGAGCATGGAGCCCGGCAACACATGCTAGAGGAGGAGGCTTCCTTGGCAGCCCTCAGCTCCCCTGCTGGCCTCTCTGACCCACCAGTCCTGGGCCTGGAAAACCCTTATGAATCCTGTCCCCAGAGTCTCTTCCACCCCTCTATGGGTATAGGGATCTTCTATCATTCATTGTTATGTCAATGTCATGTCAATGACTCAGGTCTGACCAGGGAATGGCCAATAAGCAAGACCCATTACTGGGCACCCAGGTGTGCTGCGACCTCTCCCCTAGAAATCCAGTCCCCATCTATGAACCACCCCAATTTCCCGCAGCACCATAGAAATAGTATTTTTCTGCCCGTCCTTCTAAGGAGCCAGGCTCAGAGAAGAAGCCTGTGTCAGATTCCAAGTTTGTGAAAACTAAAGAAAATATACTCCTCCCAAAAGGACTAAGAGGCTAGAGAGAGCTGGGCAGCAGGGGAAAGCTGCCTTCCCATGAGGGCAGCGAGCTCTGTCCTTGTCAGGAGAGTGTGGGTGTCAGGGATGAGTGGACCTAGCACAGACTTTGGAGTCAGACTTGCATTCAAGCCTTGGCTATGTCAACTTGCTTGCTGTGTGACCTTGGGCAAGCTACCTGACCTCTCTGAGCTTGAATGTGAAAGACTCAGTAAAATGTACTTCACAGGGCTACTGTAAGAATACAATGAGACGATGTATGGAGAGTCATTAGCTGGCTTGGGTTAGGGCCAGGACTGAATAACGGTCTTCAGCGGTGATGATGATGAAGAACCAGAAGGAGAAGGGGGAGAAATAATCATTCATCACCACATCACGCCACCCCCAACCCGGCCCGAGAGGACTGCATCCTGAACTGCTGGAAGCCCACTGCAAACATTCCAGGTTCCTCCTCGCCACCAGCTGTCCTAAGGCCTGGGGCCAACACTCTTACAGAGGCTGGAAGAGTGGAGACCACCCACAAACAGGCGCCCACTGCCCCCAGGCCCAGCCTGGCCTCCTGGCCCCTCTCCCCAGTGTTGCTGACCAGGAGCCTGCCCTAGTTCCCTTGCCAGTGCGGGTCTCTTCCTGGCTACTCGTTTCTGGAACCAGAGGGACCAGGGGCCCTCAAGAACACAGCTGCGGTGGCAGCTGGACTCCCCTGGGGGAAGGCCCAGGTATCCCTGCTTCCTCTCGGGTGCAGGCTAGGGCGTTCCGGGCACGGCCAAGGAATGGCGGAGGCAGGGTGCCTGCTGAGGGCCTGCACTCGGCCTAGGCCCCCCACCCCACCCCCACCGTAGGGCTCCTCCTGGCCCTCCCCTGTAGGCGAACGGGGGCCTCACGCAACCTTTGTCCCTTCTGTGATATGCACACCATGGAGATAAGAGAAGGGTGGCCTCTGCAATGAGCAGACCTGGGATTCCCCGAAGGCCCCAGCTTTATGCCCCGTCTAGAAAATGACAGCACACTCTGCCCCAGGTTGTCACAGAGTAACATGAAGACACGCAGCTTGGAACTTGGTCCACAGTCAGCACCCAGGGATGCAGCGGCGTCCTCTCTCCCCTTCCCATCCCTGCTTACAGTGGGCAGGGACACAGGCCAGATGGTGCTTTCCAGGGAGAGAGAGGATGTACTCGGAGCCACACACAGAGCAGGACCCTTATCTCTGCCTCGGAGAGACCAGTGTGAAACAAAAACGCTTGGCAGGTAGAAAAGTGAAGTAGGCTCTGATACCAAGCAACCTACCCTGGCAGGTCTGAGAATAAAACACGCGCAATTATGCGGGCCAGAAAAGGAACCAAATACAGGGAGAAGAATGACAGGGAATAATATCTATTTAAAAATCATAAAGAAAGACAGCTTCTTGCCTCTAAGAATTTTCTTGCTTATTGACATACTCTCCACTTCAATACTTGACTGATGTTTGCTTGCATTGAGCTAGTTTAATAAAGCTATTTATCTTTGTGTTTAACAATAACGACAACAACAAAAAAAACCAGGATGTGACTATTTCCAGTATTTTAACCCTCAAGGGGCTAGAGCACACTACTGCCACCTCGTGGCAGGATACCTAAATTGGAGGGACAGAATTTGAGAAGTATATTAAATCCCTTTGGTTGCTGAATCTGAGAAAGAGCCATGAGGCTTTGGTCCTATGACCCACATGCAGGTCACCCCTCAGTTACCAGCAACTGTTTAGAAAAAGCAGCGAACTGGGGCACCTCGGAGCCTCACTCGGTTGAGGGTCCGACTCTTGATTTTGGGATCAGGCCCTCCGGGTCTGCTTGGGATTCTCCCTCCACCTTGCCCCCACTGGTGCTATAAATAAATAAATTAATTGATTAATTAATTAAAAATATTTTTTAAAATCAGCAAATTATGGTCCATTCCCAGCCCTCCTTGAAGGCAACTCACCCTTTTCCTTGTCTATAAAATGAAGGGAGAAGACCTTAAAGATCTCTGCTTGTTCTGATATTTGGAAGTTATAGAAATGTATTTCAGAACCTCCAGGGGTTTCTGTTAAAATGTAGATTTCTGGGGATGCCTGGGTGGCTCAGTTGGTTAAGCATTTGCCTTCAGCTCAGGTCATGATCCCAGGGTCCTGGGATCAAGTCCCGCATCAGGCTCCCTGATCAGTGGGTAGTCTGCTTCTCCTTCTCCCTCTGCCTACCGCTTCCCCTGCTTGTGCTCTCTGACAAATAAGTAAATAAAATCTCTCTCTATGACAAATAAATAAACTCTTTTTAAAAAAATAAGAAAAGATAATGCAGCTGTCTGGTTCCAGCCTCAGAGTCTAAATTATAATATCTGGGGAAAGGCTCTAAAATCCACATTTTTTTTTAAAGATTTTATTTATTTATTTGAGAGACAGAGAAAGTGAGAAAGAGCATAAGAGGAGAGAAGGTTAGAGGAAGAAGCAGACTCCCCGCGGAGCTGGGAGCCCGATGCGGGACTCGATCCCGGAAATCAAGGACCATGACCTGAGCCAAAGACAGTTGCTCAACCAACTGAGCCACCCAGGTGCCCTAAAATCCACATTTTTAACAAGCAGGCTCTTATCTCTTTAATGTTTGAGAATGGCTACCTCCAAGTCCTTGCATGTAATATTTAAGATGCTGCTTTATTAAATCTAGAAGTTTCGAGGTGTCTGGGCACATCACGGCACCCTAACATTTCCTGAGGGCCTGAAGATTACACGGTACTCAGTGTAGGTTCGTAAGGACTCCATAGTGTAAATCAATTTTAGGCCCATTTTGCTGATGGAGAAACTGAGGCTCAAAGAGGCACCATGAACAGCCAAGAGTGCAAGCCGGGCGAGCTGGGTCTAAAACTTCATTTTTCGAATACCCATCAACTTACCAAGGAGCCCAAAACCTTCTTGACTCCATCCTCCGTTTCTCAGTGCAGTGGAACTGGGGCTCCCAGCAAGCAACAGAGCTTAGGGCCTGACCCCAGCTTCTGGGCTTTTGGCGGCCCTGGGAGACATCAGACTCCAGCCCAAACTAACGGAAGATCAACAACTCCTGTCATCCTGAGCCATCCTGCAAAAGGCTCCTCTCACTCCAAAGCCGTCACTGTGGGTTTTGACATTCAACTTAGAAAGGCAAGGCTATAACCAAAACCTGCACTCATCTCTTCTGCCGGGAGAACACACACTACTTAAGGAAAGGTGGCTAGCTTCCCTACGATAGCTACGTCCACTTTGTGGCTGGAAGCTATGTGCTTAGGGATTCGAACTCCAGCCGGTTGCACACTGGCTCTGTGACTTTGGGTGACTTTCTCTCTCTGCGCCAGGGTTTCCTCACTAGAAAAACGAGGATTAAGAAATCCGACTTTACATTATTGCTGTAAGAATTCAATGAGATAATAGACATAAAGTGTTAACCATGATGACTAGGAGACAGAAAGTGCTCAATAAATGGTAGCTTAAAAACAAATATTCACACACGTCCACAACATAGGGCCTAGAGAGAGATGGAAATAAATCCTGTTTCCCAGGCAGACATAGCGACCCCCCCGCCCCGCCCCGAAGCTGGAAGGACACACGCACCGTGTCGGTTATGGGCAGGGGGCGCTGGGCTAGACCCACATCTGTTCTGCTGTCCCGGTCCAGTTTCCTAGCCCGGGAAAAGAGTTTCTGGCTCCGGTTAACATTAGAAAGAGTTCCCCTTCCCCACTGCCTATGCCACCTTCCTGGAAAGCCACAGGAAACCTCTCCGGGGAACCCGACCTTCCACGTGAAGGTCAGGGCATCCGTTCTTCACCGTCTGTAGTATTACACGAGATGGCAGGCAAATCCCCTTTCCGTGATCCTCCCAGGGATGGGGGGTAGGTCTATTTATCTTTTAATTGAAATGGGAGGGGGGAAGGGAGGCACTCCTGGCCAACCTAACCACCGCCTCTGTGTTCTTCAATTACTGGTACAAAATGATTTGATGAGAGGAACCGAGCCGACATCTGGGTTTCAGTGAGCATCTGACATGGGGCCTCGCTAATTAATCTGGAAACATGAATTGACAAAGGCTCAAATCCAAGCGCAGTCAGGGAGAAAGCCGGCTGACGGGCCGTGAACAGAAGGTGGTGTGCGGCAGGCGGGTGCAGAGGTCACTGGGAGTGGCCAGAAGGACTCTGAGTGGCGCCTGGCTTTGTCATCTGACCCCCAGAGGACGGGCTGGAGGTGGCCCTGCAGCAGCTGGGAGGGGCCCGGCTGACGCCCCGCCTGCGCCAGCTCGGTGCTGGCAGCCAACAGGCAGACAAAGGGACCCAAACATTTCAGCCCCATCAGCCAGACCAGTCGTTGGGCTGCCACCTGGCCTGATGCCAGCACATTGTTCCATCTCCCAGTCCCAATTCTTCCTCACAGTCTTAAAGGCCAGGAAGAAAGGAAGGAAGGAAGGAAGGAAGGAAGGAAGGAAGGAAGGAAGGAAGGAAGGAAGGAAGGAAATCATTTATATATACAAGAGTGCTTACTGTTTGACAGTCATTTCTCAGTAAGTCCCTTTTAGAGTTAATCCCTTACTGGGCACCAGGCACAGAGCTAAGAGCTTTACATACATTACGACCTTTAATCCTTATAACCAACATAACAAAGTCTTATTTCCATTTTACAGTTGAGCCAAATGAGGCCCAGGGGGGTTAAGCTAGTTGCCTAGGGTTGCACAGCTAGTAAGTGCAGAGCCAGGCTCCAGCCCAGGACGGCGTGCCAGGTCCTTGTTAACGCACGGAGCTCCCTACAACCATTTCAGTGCGACGGCCAAGGGTGGGGATGCTGGAGTCCCAGGTCCTCTGCCGACGAGAGCCGAGGACACCCCAGAGATCATGGCTGACCGTCCAGCTGGACCCCATGCCATGTCAGAGGCGGGCCTGAGGCTGAGGGGCAGCAAAGGAGTGGCCTGAGCCCCTGTCCTCTCCCCAGTGTCTGTTTTATATCTCAGGGTTCCCTGTGAGATCCATTTTGAATGAACAGGCTGCTGCCTATAAAATCTGTCCCCTGTTGATTCAAATCCACTATTCACATTTTATAGTGAAAGATACCAAAATCCGGGAGCATGCAATGACTCGTCTCAGAGCACAGGCGCCGAACCCACGTCTGCAACCCTTTGTGCTTCACGCCGTGTCCAGGGGGTAGTCTGAACAGAGGCGCAGGCCTTCCCTGGAGTGGCATTTTCACAGGCTGTGCCCCTACCTGGATTGTTTGTCCTTCTGAGTGCCTGGCACCCAGCAAGTGCTCGGGAAATCCTAACCAGCATCACTGTTGTCTTTCATTGTTCCCTGACGCCAACATAAAGCCTCCCAGCAGCCCTGACTCTGGCCCGACCCCCCGACCTCCCACCTCCACCCAGCGGGAGAAGCCGCCTATGGGAAACAGGGCCGATCCAGATAAAAGGCTCCACACAGCCCCTGGCTTGCAGCCGGGCTCAGGCAAGCGCGGCTGCTGTTGTCCTAACTTCATTACCTGAGAGCCTCCCCACCCCTCCTTCCCACCGCCGTCGGGATCTGTCTCACCGGCCGGGGAGTGCCAGCATCTCACACCTTCCTCCTGACTGACAGTTGGCACAGCTCTACATTCTCTCCTTCTGCAGACCTATTCATCGCTCTCCCGTTTCCTTTGGCTTTTGAAAATTAATTATCAGTGATTTGTTAAGTTCATTAACTCTGCTTCTCAACAGCATGGAAGGCCTGCCATCTGGACCCGTATTTTCATTTTCATGCAAGTCGTTCCATAATTACACAATAAGTGGTGTCACCCCGCGAAACCACGCTGAACGCACGCAGCTCACCCCGCCTTTCTTCAGACTTACACGATCTCTCACCAGGACAAGGCAGGTCTGTCCACCCTGCTCTTGGAGCCCCCGCCATATTGCTCTTAAGCATTCACTGAGCCTATCTGGGGCCGCAGCCAGCGCAGGCACCGTTACACATGCTTTCCTGCGCACCTGGAGTTCTATGAGGTTACTTCATCAACCCATTTGCAGATGAGAACACTGAGGCTCAGATGAGGAAGCCACCTACGTAAATAATGCGGAATTTTCAAGTAGTAGAGCCAAGATTTGAATCCAAGTCCTAGGTCTACACCAGAAAACCCTCGGGATGAAGGTGGTATGACCCTTCGGGGTCACCCCTGCCTTTCCACTAAATCCACGTTCCCTCCTGCCTTGTAGCACGGGAACTCCTAGGCGTGCAGTCCTCACCTGAGTTCCATTTTGTCACCCATTCCTGCCTGATCAGCTAGCCCCCCTCCCGCTCAACGCCACTGCCTCACGGACACCAGATTCTTGACAGGGTCGACACACGTGCAGTGATATGACAAGTAAATTCTATTTATTGAGCACTCACTACATGATAATTGCCAAATGCCTGGATTATCTCATTTAAGCCACACAACACTCTTCTAAGGCAGGTGACCAGGAGGGTTATCGTACCCATGTGACAGAGAGTGAGATGAAGTCACCCAGTAGTAACTTACGGAACCAAGATGTGAACCCAGGTCCTCTGACTCCAGAGCCTATTAAACCATCCTCCCTCACAAGGAAAGAGCTGACCTCGCTCCGGAGACGCCGCGACACACATAAGGACCATGATCAGTAAGGAAGATGGGTCTAGGGGCACCTGGGTGGTTCAGTCACTTGAGTGTCTGCCTTTGGCTCACGTCATGATCCTACCGTCCTGGGATCGAGTCCCGCGTTGGGCTCCCTGCTCAGTGGGGAGCCTGCTTCTCCCCCTCCTCCCTGCTCATACTCACTCTCACTATCTTTCTCTCTCTCCCTCAAACAAATAAAATAAAAAAATCTTTAAAGGAAAAAAAAGGAAGGCGGGTCTAAGCAGATCACAAGGTGAGTGAGGACAGACTCCCGCGACTCCCCTGTAGGCACATGAACCCCTGTTCTAAGGTAAACAATTACTAATAGGGAAGATTCCTAGAACACTCATTCCACAAATACCTACTGCATGTCCGTCAGAGAGCAAGGACCACACTGGGTGTCGGGGACACAGAGGACAAGAGATCTTCACTCCATCCTTCAGGAGCCACAGACCCTGGACAGAGGATGACAAGTGTCCAAGCCTGACGCATGTTACAAAGAGGTGAGGTCAAGGGTGTTGAGGGAACACACGGCAGGGGAACCCCACCCAGCCCACGAGGTGAGGAGAGAAGACCTCACTGAGTAAGCAGTGTCCCGACTAAGACCCAGCGGATGACGGGAACTGTCAGAGGACGTGTGCCTATGTGTCTGTGAGAGTATATGGTGCTTCTCTCTGGGGAGCCGCGTGTTCTGGGCCAAGGGAACAGCAGGAGCAAGCCCAGGGAAGCACGAGGACAATCCCCGAGAGGAGCTCAGGGAGGTTGGTACCCCACGCAGCAGCAGGGAGCCCCCTCGTTCCTTCAACGGAAGCGTACCCAGTACCAGAGACACTCCCTGGGGTCTCCTTGTCTGACGGCTGCCTTGTGAGGCCAGCAGACCTGGTCTGCCTTTGAACGTCAGTCCTGGAGCTGCCTTATTTTCTGGGCTCCTCAAATAGCCTCTAAGTCTGTGGCTCTCCCCAAAGTCTATTTTATCTGTCTCTGTCCCCAGAGTCGCCCCCTCCAGCGCCTCCTAGAACTTCAACGCTGGTCCTGTCCGCAGGTGCTGCAGCCACTTAACCCAGGAAGGGAACTGAGCTAATAATGTCTACTGAAGCGGGTCCCACACCAGGGGTCTTCTGACATCCTCCAGTGAACCCGCACCGCACCCGAGAACCACCGCACGCCTGTTATCTCAGTTCACAGATGAAGAAACTGAGGCCCAGGGAACAGTGTGATGTTTGCACCACTTCACAGAGCTGATCGTGCTCTTCCCAGCCTTCCTCGCTCCCTCTTTCCCACAGAAATGACCCTCCGAAGCCAACGTTCTATCCTCCCTGAAGGGGCTGTGCCAAAGGCAGGGACGTGGAGCTGCTTCTCCCTAAGATCCTGACATCACTTTTCAGCAGGCCACATTCTAGCAAAAGGAATGGATTCCTTCAAAAGTTTTATGGAATGTAATCCTGTGAGCCATCCACCCAGCAAAGCAGAAGGGAGGGGACCTCGCTTCGTTTGACAAAGAATGTAACCCGCGGGGAGACGAGACAATTAGATTTCTCTGGAACAGCTACGCCTGGACAAACCAGAACAGGAACCTACTATGTGCCAAACCCAGTTCCAGGCCCGCTGGGAGAGAGAGGAGAAACCTAGTCCTGGGCTCCCCTTCCCGAGCAGTTAACCACTGGCAACGAAAACACCAGAAATACTTAACACGTCAAAGCAAAGCCCTAAAGCTTCGTTCTCTGACAGGTTCGCCAGCCCCCAGGCAGCGGAGGACACACGCCAAAGAGGCCTGAAGCCCTCCGCCGAACGGTGTCACCTGAATAAATGGTATACTTTCCACAAGTACACAGACTCAGGCGGGACAAGTAATAAACAAACTCACTTAAAAGCATTTCTGCAATGGAAGCCTCGGGGATGGGACCACACAGGATTTCACTTGCCCTATGACACAGTTCTGGGATCTCTACATTTTTTAAGTGAGTATGTATGACCTTCATAAATTTTTGAATAATCTAAATTAAAATGGTATTAAACTCATAGTAGCTTTGTCCCTGTATTTTCTGCAATGACACAGGCTCCAAGTCCACTCATGACCAGACAGGGCAGTGGAGAGGAGGTCTACAAAGTCTCTTGACATTGGGAGGGACCCCTGGCCTTGGGAAGGTTGGGCCCCAGGGACGGGGGCTTTTCAGCCCTGAGCTCCTGCTCAGCATGGCGGCTGCCCCCCCACCCCCCAGCCCTGCTACTCCAAGGCTGAGGCCATTTCATGCCTTATCAATAATTCACGGGTACAAACAATAGTGCCAGCTGGATAGTCTCTTTGGGTGGGGGAGGGGCCTCCGAGGAGGCTGGCAGGAGAAACCTTCAACCATCTAGAAGCAAACCACCACACATGTGCCCACACTGCCTACCAGGGACAGACAGGCCCTAGAAGCACTTTAAGCGTCAAAGCCCAGCCTGAGAGGGCTTATGTCTGGAAATCTCTCAAACACCCCCACATTCCTCTCAGGGCTAAAGGTATTCCTGAGAAGGCCCCACATGAGATCCAGCTCCCTTCCAGGAACACAGGGTAGGGCTAGTCCAGCTCTCATACAGGAAGACAGCCCGGGCACTAGAAGAACCACTAGATCAGAAATCAGAAGAGTGAGTTCTGGTCCCGGCTCTGCCGTGAGCCTGCTGTGTGACCTAAGGTAACTGGATTAACCTCTCTGAGCTTCAGTGTATTCTTACATGGAAGGTAGTCAAAACAGAAAAATGGGCAAAGGACTCAAACAGGAGGCTGAACAAAAAAGGAATACAAACAGCCTTAAAAACATGAAAAAAAGATGTCCAACCACACTCATAATTAAAAGAAATAAAAATTAAAACAAGATTTTATTTTAGCCCATCAAACTGGCAAAAATGAAAAACCTTAACAATGCCCAAAGAGCATGGAAAACTAGAGATCCTCATACACTGTGGCGATGGTACAGCCTTCCTGGACAGCAATTTGGCAACGGCCATCATAAAATAAAATGCACTTTGACTTAGCACTTCCACCGCTAGGAGTCTGCCCTGTAGATCTATCCATAAGGGCAACAGACAGATAGACAAGGATTTTCTTCTTGTTTTGTTTACAAGAGCAAAAAGACAGAACACCGTTTAGTGACCCTCAATGAATATACAATGAGAGTTCATGGTGCCAAGGAAAAGAACAGCAGCTCTAAATGCACTGCTATGCAACACCCTGAGCTCTTGGCGGAAAGAGAGAGAGAAGTGGGAGAGGAGTATATCTGTTTTTCGGTGCACAGAATATTTCTGGAAGTCTCCTCACGAGGCTATTTCAGTAGCTATATCTGGGAAGGGGACCAGGAGGTCTGGACCAGGAGAGATTTCTTTTCCTTGTATGTGCCTTTGTCCTAATCCATGTTTTGAACCAGGTATTACATTTTCCAGAACTTTAAGACACGAGGGTTTTGTTCTGCTTAGACAGGGAACGTCTTGCCTGTGTGGAAATTCAGCGCCCCTGCTGCAAGTGTTGTTTCCTAAACTGTAAAGGACCACAGACGCGCCCAGTGCTCTTCGTTGGCGCACACGGATCAAGTCCCACATGCACTGTGGGCGTTTCTGAGGGAGGAAAACTACCTGGGCATCCAGGGGAACCATGAGTTCGGACGGACTACTCATTGCTTCCAAGTGCTCACACCTCACTCACCCCCAGAGGCGTTCCAGGGGCCACTGAAAACGACAGGGCGTGAACTGGCCGTGGCCAGGCTCCGGGTGGGGACGGGGACAGAACGATTCTGTCTGATGAAGGCACTGGGGCCAGAGGCTGGCTCTCCAAGCAGGGTGCACAGATGCCTGAGGGTTTTGTATCGTGGACACCAGGTTGTCTGGGCATGCCATCTCACGGCCAGAGAGCAGGGGTTGTTCCCCAGGCCCCCAACAGCTGGCTCGCTGCCAGGCACAGGCACCCGCACCCAGCAGACATCTGTGGAACAGATGAATGAGTGCCTGGGAGCGGGCAGTCTGCCTGGGAGCTCATGGACTGTCAGATCTGGAAGGCCTTTCTGGAAGCCCCCGCGCCCCAGGCACAAGTGGGACTTGCTTAAGGCCCGTGGCAAAACGGGACAGAGGCAAGCCTGAGATCCGAGAGCTGCGACCCTCCCCAAAGCTTCCCGCCCGCTTGCTCCCTGAGTGTCCACAGAAGTCACACTGTTCCAGATCCAACGTGCTCCCTCCATCCACCTCCTCCTCAGGCTTTAGAGGTTTTTAAGGTGGTCTCTGGTCTGAGGTTTCTGTAAAGCATCCCGACCCACCGGAGCCATCCGGTGGGTTTAAAGGGCGAGGCCTTGCCCTTTAAAAAGGCAAAGACAGGGAAATCCTAGCGCTGCTCTGTGCAGCGCCCCGGTTAGGCCCTGCTGTTCCAGGCCCTGCAAGATAGCAGCGGTCTGCAGCTCACTGTCTCCTTAAGAGGAGGACTCAAGGCCTCTCCCCAGCAGGGTCAGGTCACTGCGGGGCTGGGAGCTGGGGTGACTCATCAGATACCCTGTCCTCTGGGTACAAAGATGAACCCAGTGGGCTCCCCTGGCTCGCTTTTCTGTCTGCAAGTGGCACTTTACAAAGAACCATGCACCCAAATGGAAATCTGAGTCTGGGGTCCAGCTCCCAGCTCTGCTCCCACCCCACTAGGAGACTCTGGTAAGTCATGCCACGTCTCTGGGTCTCTGTTTCTGTATCTGTAAATATGGGCTGTGGATTAGAACCTCTCTCAGGTTCTCTCCAGTTCACGTAGAACTAAAGCAGCAGTTCCTCCACAATGAGAGAGGGAAACCCAGAGGCAAAGATTTGCAACGAACTGACAAGCAATGGCCCTGGACAGACCCAGGTCCACGCTGCTTCCTAAACAATTCAAACAAAGAAGGCCCTTGGGACCCACCATGGGGCATCGGGAAGAGCCAGTGCCTTCCATCCTGCAAGAGGCCAGGCCCTCTGCCCCTCACCTCCCACGGGTGAAGCCAGCCTCAGCCCTGGATCTCTTCTCGGTCCTTCATCCACACTGCCCTCTCTCAGCACACCTCTATGGTCCCAGGGCCCCGGCCCCCGCCTCTTCCATGCAAAGCCTACGCCAGAGTCCCAGGGGGCTCTTCACCACATTTAAGAAACAAGCCTTTTGAACAGACATGTGTAATTAGAAAGATGGGCCCAGCAGGAGAACCAGGAGGGTTTGCCTCTCACCTGGCACCATGCCGGCCTCGAGCAGCCCAGGCCGCTCAGGCTCCGCATGCACACACACACTTCTCGGCAAAGAGCTGGGAGCCAATGTCCACCAGCTCACCTCTTCCTCCTAACTTCCCGGCAGGCCCTTCCCTCCCCACTCAGCCTCCAAGAGGGAGCCCACAACGTGCATTGTGTGTATAGGATCCACAGAAAGCATTATAGCAAAGAAAGGCACGCCTGGAGCCTGGAGCCCAAAGCCCAGGGCTGATGGCGGTTGCTAAGAGACAGAGGATGCCCAGCTGGAGTCGTGACTGCGGCTTCTTGTTTGTGCAAGAGCAAGATGAAGAGGAAAGAAGAGGACGTGTTTGCTGTGATGAATTTCAGCCTTCGCCAGATCCTGCCAGAGGAAGAAAAGATCTCACTTGGAATTATACCCAATGATGTTCAGTCTTTCTAGCCTTCTGGCAGCAGAAAAAGCTATAAGCCCCATTCTTTCCCTATTTCTTAAATATACACCCTGAATAACTCAGCATCCCTCCCCACAAAAAAAAAAAAAGTCCTGGGAGAGGATAAAAGCTAGCCATGCTATTTGTCCAGGTGCAGCGCTGTAGGGAAGTAGTGAGTCCAATCCATGGGCTTGGATGGCTCCATTCAGTCCCAGCTTCTCTGCTTACTGGCTGCGTGTCTTAGGAAAAACTGCTTAACCCATCTGTTCTTCAATTTTTACTTACATAAAATGGGACAAATACAATGTTGTGAAGATTAAGTCCAGTAACCCTTGTAAAGTACTTAGCACAGCCCCTGGTTCTCAGTTAAGACCCACAGATGCTCACTTTTACTAACCGTGGCTTGTCAGAGCTAGATCTTCTAGGCTCCTTATTCTGAGAAGACTGTGAGCAGCAAAATGGTCCAAAACGGGAGTCCTGTGACCCATTCAGACTGGGCTAGGGGAAGACAGGCCCCCTTCCCTGCCCCTTCTCCAGCGCTTCTCTCCCCTTCCCTGAGAGAGGCAGCCCCCCAGCTCCCCAGCTGCCAAGAAGGGAACCCTGAGCCACTGCCACTGGAGCCCTCTCTGCCCTCTTCATGTCCTCGTCTTTGCCCGGCTGGCACCACCTCAGGCCCCGGGCACGGCACAAGAAGAATGTGACACGGCTCTGCTCCCCACCCCCAAGCTTACCACCGATGAAGCCCACACGTGTCCCTTCACCGCCAGATGCAGCCCAGCCACTTTCCCCAGTGCCCCAACCCGACCCTCAGCCAGGAGGAAGGCCACGTCTCTCCTCACCCAGGCCCTGCGGCCGATACACACACATGCCTGACCCCGGCCTGGCCCCCAGATCCCAAAAGCAGGGAACACAATGAGAAGAAAGAAATCGGCAGGAAACGAACTCCTGCAGGCACCTGGGCAAGGACACAGATCCAGGGAGAGGGGACACTAGGGAAAAGGGAGAATGTCTGGACAGTACCCAAATGGGCCAGATAAGTGAAGCTTCTAAATCCTAAATCAGGCACATCCTCCGATGCATGGTTTTTTTGTGTGTGTAAAAAAGTCTGGCAGTATGGCAGTTCCTCAAAAATATGAAACAGAATTACCATTTGATCCAGCAATTCCATTTCTGGGCACAGACACAGACCAAGTGAAAGCAGGGACTCACACGGATTTGTATACCCATGTTCACAGCAGCGTGATTCACAACAGCCAGGTGGAAACAACCCAGGCACCCGTCATCAGGTGAATGGATAAGCAAAACGTGGTGGGTCCACACGATGAAATATTCTTCAGCCTTAAAGGGAAGGACATCCTGTCCCGCGCTGCAGCGTGGATGAACCTTGAGGACATTATGCTGAGTGAGATCAGCCAATCATGGAAACACAAATACTCGGTGAGTCCACTTCTGCAGGGTACCGGGGGAGTCACAGACAGTGGAATGGTGGCTGCCAGGAGCTGGGGGGATGGGGGCAATGGGGAGTCAGAGTTTACTGGGTACAGATGACAAGTGAGGAAGATGAAGTAAGTCGTGGAGATGGACGGTGGTGATGGCTGCCCCGGTGTGAATATACTTCTGTCACTGAACCGTATACTTAACATAGTTAAAAGGGTAAATTTTACGTTATACACATTTAACCATATACGCAAACACAGTCTGCCGAAGGTTTCCTACCAAATCCCATTTAGCTGCATACTGAACACGGTACCCTTCTTAAAAAGACTGAAATAACAGGCCATTTGGGAAGAGCACAGAAAATACAAGAGGGCAAGTTCTTACCTGTGAAATGGAAACTTCCAGAAAACATCCCGTGAATGAATCTCAGAACACCCAACTCCCCCCAAGTCCCACATTCTCCAGAGTAGCTGGAACCGGAAACAGGACTCCTTGGTCGCTGATGGGGAGGCAAGGGGGAGATCACGGGTCCCTCACGGAGCAAGCAGCATGGGTGCTGGGGCCCGGGTGCCACCAGGAGAGGCAGTGCAGACAGGGCTCCAGGATCCCGCAGAAAGAGCCCGCGCTGAGGCCCACATCCCACCCAGCTGGGAGACCTCAGAGGCCAGTTACTCTGTGGGCTTACTGTTCTCAGTAGAAAGGTCAGGGGACATGATCTCAACTCTAGAGAAGTGTTAAGAAGATTAAAGAAATAAGGGGAGAAAACCTAATGTGATGGGAAGGAACATGAACCCTAGAGCCAGATGCCTGGGTTCAAATCCTGGCTCTTCTACTTTCTAGCTGTATGACCTTGGCCAGTTACTTAACCACTCTGTGCCTCGGTTTCCCCACCTGGACAACAACGATAATTGCACTTACTTTGGAGGGCAATCAGGAGGATTAAATGAGTTGATGTATGGCAAGCGTTCAGAACCACAGGGAGCTCGTGAAAACACCACATCCACA
The DNA here is from genome assembly GCA_028533885.1 of Nasua narica. NCBI lineage: Eukaryota > Metazoa > Chordata > Mammalia > Carnivora > Procyonidae > Nasua > Nasua narica. The sequence goes on from CM052812.1 coordinate 47,453,831, forward strand.
CGTTATTATGACTGGTGGTGGCCGTGGTGTCACTCGACCCAGAGTCTGGGTGTTGAGGGACATTGCTGTCTTCCTTCCTTCTTCCCCGGATTTGCTCCGGGCACCTGTCCTGTGGTGCGGGCCCCCACGGAGCCCACGTTCCCTGAGTGGGCCGGCCCTCGGCCACAGGAACAAACGCGGTCTTAGCCACACACAGTGGGTGGCGGGACGTTGCGTGGAGTCTGGGGAGACCAAGCAGACCACGACAGGGGAGGGTCAAAGCACAGAACAGGCTAAGCGAGGGCATCGTGGACGATCGTCACCTTCCCTGTCAGCAGCATGGCAGGGCATTTTCTGCTGCCCCGACGGCCACTCAGCCAGAAAGAGCCTTGCACTGTCTGTGCGGTTGTCGCCCCCGGCCGCTGGAGCACCTCCGAGCGCCCCCGCCAAATTCCGCCAACACCCTCGGCACACCCTCCCCTGCCAGGCAGGCCCGCTCAGGCAGCTCATCTCAGCAAGGTCCACCTGCGTGCTGACTGCCTCCGGGGGCCAGGACAACGCAAACAAGGCCTCTCCCGGCCACCCACCTGGCCCTGGATGGGGCAGGAGGGCTGAGCAGCCGCCCCTGGCGCGCAGCCCCGGGCCTCTGCCAGTCACGCCGGGCGCGGGCCGATGGCGCTGTCCCCGTACGCGGCAGCATCTGCGGCCACCCGACTCTGAGCCAGGCACTGGAGAGCCCCCGTGAACAGCGGGCCGAGTTCTGCCCTCTGGAGCCCGTGGGATTTCTCCAACAGCTCCCCCAAATACCCTAAAGGCCCAGGACAGCCGTCCCAAGCACAGAACTCCTCGGAAGCCTTCTGTCGCACGTTCCAGCCGTCTTGCACGCCCTCGATGGCGCGTGGAAGGGCAATAACAGCCGCGATCGACGGAGAACTTGCCTCGTTTCGGGTGCCATCCTGACCTCTTTACAGCTATCGGTTCGCGGGCTGTAAGAAGCCTGTGAGGAAGGCCCTGCTAGCCCCCTCGGGTTACGGCGAGGGCACCGAGGCAAACAGGGGGCAAGCATCACGCCCGGGAGTCACCCATCCTGCAAATGGCAGAGCAGGGATGCGGAGCCCAGCCTGGCCCCTAAGGGCCTTCTTCAACCACTATCTAAATATAATACACAAAACCATTTTTAATCTCCCAAATGCCCACTTCCCCCGCCAATTTTTAAGCAAAACTGAAACTCCGGGATAACTGCCCCATTCAGCCCTAGGACTCCATGCCCATCCTGGCTCCCTGACCCGGCCCCCAGGGCATCCCCACTCCTCAAAGGTCAGGTTCTAAGCACTGCGAACTGGGCTTCTGGCTTCCCTGCCTTCTTCAGACGCCAGTCGGGCCCCTCTGCATTCTCGGGGAAACCCACTTCCCAGGCAGCTGCCTCAGGGTACCCCTACAGTCTCACAGTCCCTCCCCTCCCCACCACAGCAAAAGGATTGAGAACTGGCGCATGTCTTCTTTAGTTGCCCTCTTAGGGTTCTGAAGGTGACACCCCCATGTGCCTGAGACCCCTGAGAGTAGGTTTACTAAGCCTCGGCCACCTCCAGAGTTGCCGCCTCATAGTAGATGTCTGTGCCACAGTCCAAAGGCCAAGACCTTGTACTTGAATTGTCCTTAGAGCTCCACCTTGCCTCCCACCCCAGGCTACCAACCCAGTAACCAGCCCATCCCCCTCTCCCCGTCCCTGTCTTTAAACTCCAAACTATCATTGCACGAAACCGTAAAATGCCAAATGCTCCCTCACTGTATTTCCAAGGGACATACACCCCCCAATTGTTCATTGTGTATTCCCCTACCTAAAGGGGGTGGAGCCAAGCTCCCCAGTACCTGCTGGGATGCTGGGGAGCCCTGCACCTGAGATGCCGGACCTTGTCCATCTGCCTACATCCCCAGCATTGGCTGGGCCAGCACCCCATCTCCCAGCCCTCTTCCTTCCCTGCCTGAATGAGGACGCAAAAGTCGTCAAGCAGAGGGAAACAGCCAAAGACAACCATCTTTGGTAGACATGAAAGGAATCACTCCCGGTCTGCTTACAGGAAGCCTGGAGGGTTTGGACAAGGCACAAGGCAAGCAGTCACCCCCTCATGCCCCTAGGCCATAAAGGAAGTCAGACTGAGCCTCAACATGAAGGAGAGGCAAGTTCAGAGCAAGTTCACAAGAGCTAAAAGATGGAAGCAACCTACCAAGAGATGAATGGATAAGTAAGACATAGTGTAAACATACAATGGAATGTTTTTCCACCTCTTTCAAGGTGGGAAATCCCAACACAGGTGAACTTTAAGGATATTATGCTTAAGTGAAATAAGCCAGTCACAAAAAAGACAAGTACCGTATGAGTCCCCTTGTCGTCAAATTCACAGCAATAGAAGGTAGAGTGCCAGTTGCCAGCGGCTACGGGGAAATGGAGAGCTGCTGTTTAGTGGGGACAGAGTGTCAGTTTTAAGAAGAAGAAGAAGCTCTAGAGACTGGTTGCACAGCAGTGTGAACGCACATGACCCTGCCCCACTGTACGCCTTCAAATGGCTAAGATGGGAAGCTTTATGTTATGCATATTTTGACACAACTAAGAATCTAAACAAATACGATAAAATCAAAGTGGGAAGAGGGTTATGTTTCAAGCTGACCACACATGCCCTAGCTCCTCTCTGGGCCCTCTAAACCGCCTTCATGAGATGCTGCACGTGAGGGCTAGGGGGGGACCCGGGTCTGTCGTGGGCCCGCTATAATGTGACGTCCCTGTCCTACCCCCAGCTTTGCTGTGGCCGCTGCCCGCTGCTGGGTCACTGATTTGTTATCACCTTTGGACAGCCTAGTGTCCTTGCTATTGCCTTTGGACGGTGTCTTGCTGAGCAGCGCCCCTGGGCTATCTGGCCGGGGAGCACAGGTCCCATTCAGTTGTTGAGCATTTCCGGGAGCACCGGCAGGCCTGAGGTCTGGCGAGCCCCCAGCTCCCAGCAGGCAGTCCCGGGCCTTCGTCAGACCCTTCGCAGGCCTTCTGAAGCGTCTGAGACGGTGGGCGGCCTCACTTCCTCTCCTCAAAGGGGCGTGTTTGCTCTGCTCTGGGGGGATCATTAGCCTGCCCCATCTCGTGCCCCTCGCCCCATCCAGCCCCCACCCACCTCCTCCCCCAAACCCCCGTGTCTCCACTGTCTTTGGGAACCACAATTGCGTGACAAATGACTGAGGAGGTCCCGGGGACGCCATTTCATTCTGCAGGCGTTATTGTGCCTGACCTAAACCCAAATACCCAGGCCCCAGTCTCCCGGGTGACACCTGAAGGCCCCAGTTTCCTGGCAACTGGGAACAATGGCCCCTGGGAAAAGCACACACAGTTTGGGAAAGGGCAGCCTTTTTTCTCCGCGCCCCTGGGTAGGACAAGGAACTCCCCATTTCTGCAGGCAGAGTCTGGAGGGAAAGGCAAGCCATGAGGGTATTTGGGCCTCCCGTGCCCACCTCCCCACCCTAACCCTGAGCTGCAGGAAGTCTCCCAGGCGAGCTGGAGCTCGCCCACCTGGGGCTGCCCCTTCATGGGACAAAAGCCCCTTTGAGCAGACTCACTGCCCCTCCTTTCCCTGAAGCAGCCCTCTTTGCCAGTCCCCAGTTGTCCTTGCTTCCCGGAGCTGGCTCAAAGCATTCAGACTTCTGGTGACCCCCAGTGTCACCCTTTGCCTGCAGAAGCGACATTTTCTTCCCCTCTGAATGCCCCCAGAAAGTGTTAGGATTCACAACAGCTCAGGTGCACAGCAGAAGCTCATTACACAGCAGCTGTTGTCAAGGCCACTTTCTGGGTTCTGGAGTAGCCCCCCTGTCCCAGTGGAAGCAGAGAACTGAGCAGAGACATGAGAGAGACTGAGGAGGTCCCAGGGCTGACCTGGGCCCTTCACCATCCACCTCTCCAAGTGCAGACACCCGGGGCGGGGCCGAACCTTCTGGGTGTGGCATCACAGCCCACAGGCTCCCCACAGATGTAAGGGGCTCTGACAAGGGTCTCAGAAATCTCCTTTCAAAACCAGGAACTTTCTGGTGAATTCTACTGTGTCATAAAGGCTGCTACTTGCCAAATAATGCTTGCCTGCATGCTAGGAAAAGAAGATCACAATTTTTTTTAATTCACTCAAGTCCTGTTCGTCTAGAAATTCCTTCTGACTGAAACCCCACAGGGCAATTTCTGCAACATCGACTAACTGAACTTGGAGTAATGTCTTTTCTCTCTAGCCATTCTGCTGTGGCTTTTGGGACTTGATGTTGTCGCCCATCCCCAAGAGGGCAGGGAGGGAGGGAGGGACGGTGCGGCTCCTGTTTTGCACAGGGGAATCTGGAGTATAGGACACTCAAGGCCAGCAGCGTCTCAGCTGGGTAACGTCACAGCCGGCCCGGGCCCAGCCATCCTGTTGGCAGAGAGTGCCAGGAGCAGAGACAGGAGCCCCGACACAGGTTGGAGGAGGGGCCAGCGGGGGCTCCCCGGCCAGAGGAGCAAGCCTAACTCCCAACCACAGATGCAGGGAGAAGACGGGCAGCAGCAAAAGCACTATAGTCAGAAGACACCAAGGCCAAAGACGCCCTGAAGCAGGAGAGCTCTAGGCGTCCTGAGGTGCCAGGGAACGTGGGACAAGATCTCGGGTGCCGCAGATCTGACCTCCAGAGGCTGGACACACAGACACGGAGTCAGACGGTGCAGCTCGAGTGAACAGGAAAGCAGAGGGCTGGACTCCAGCACCCCGGCCCACCCTCAGCTCCAGAGCCCCCGTTTTAGCTCCCAGAGACCTGCAGCCTTGCCTTCATCACCCTCGTTGCTGCATTGTTCCTGATTCGAGTGCCAGACCAATGGCTGTCTTGGCCCTTGGTGATGCAGTTCCGCCCCGCACCGCCGGTCAGCTGAAGTTTTGAATAAAACTCTTTTTTCTCTGGCTCCCATGGACCCCCGTCCCCAACAGGATCTATCAGCTCTAGAAAGCAGAGACCACCTCCTTTCTTTTCGCACGGCTCTACTCCCCAGAGACCGGGATGAGGCAGCCAGAGAAATAGCTGGTCAGTGTTAGGAATGAAAGGCTGAAGGTCAGACCCCAGAGAGGCCAGCACAGGCCCTGGGCGCGCCGACTCCCAGGCACGAACTTCACGAAGAGCGCCTGCGGGGGATGGTGAAGCATTCTGGGAGCGTGTTGTCCAAATAACTTGCTCTGGATTTTGTTCCTGTCCCACCTATGTTTTCAGGGGACGGATGAGGACAGTGAGCCCACTGACATGCTGTCCGGGCAAACGGAGGCCGGGGGCCGTGCACCGTACGACCCCAGCAGCTTCCCGCGGGGAGGGCAGACCACAGGCCGGCCCATTTCAGCCTCCTCCCTGGAAGGGAATCCCCCAAAGACAGCGGTGGACCCGAAGGGCCGCGGCCGCTCACAGCAGAGCTGCCATTCCCAGAGCCCCAGGCACGGCCCCCCATCCTCCCTTCACCCCGCGGTGGAGGCCTGTTCTCATCCCCGCCTCACAGAGGAGGACGCAAGCCGGGCGGTGAGTGGGCTCCTGAATCCCTGGGCTTCCCGGGGCGCCCATGCTGGATGGGACTCCAGGGCTCGCTAGCCCGAGGCCTTGGCATCCGCATTCGGCATTAGGGATAAAGACTAGGGACCCACTAATAAAATCGTGCTCTGAGAAAACCACCCATCTCCCCCTCAGATGAAAATACAGACCAACCATCTCTGCCGGCCTTTCGGGGGATCGCTGACAAGCAGGATGTGCTCGCCCCGAAGGGCTGCCAAGGCTGCGAACTGAGCAGAAAGGAATGATGCTCCCATATTCACAGGGCCCCTAATTTCAAGATTCGGAGGCACATTCTTGGTGAACAAGAGGCAACACCGCATCTTCAGGGCATGCTGGGACATGCCTGGGGGCCGTGGCCTCCTGTCACACGGGGGTGGGGGGGTCATGTCACCCCAGGGCCTCCCGGGTGTGAGCAGATGTTCACAATAGGGACGAGGACTGGAACCCACTGAACAGGGCCAAGTCCTCCCTGCTAGAGCCAAGACGGGTACCCGTCCAGGCCTATACCGCAACCATGCCCAATGCGCTCGGAGTTAAAAGAGCAGCAAAGATCAGCATCCTTTCACCTGGGCCGACCGGATGCCCAGCATGGTCTCGTAAGAGGAAAAGGAACCATTGTGCTGGTTAAGCTCCAGTTCCCAGGACCAGCATTAAAAACCACCGTGTTTCTGTTTTATTTCTTTAAAAATAATGTTTTTCTCCTCCTAAATAATAAAGGGAACTCTTTACCACACGGCTCAGTCAGGAAACATTAGGTATCAACAGAATCGTTTTGGAGAGAGGCTCTGTCTTCATGGCTCACTTCCTTCCTGCTTGAAAGACTCCAAAATGTTTACTATCCAGAATGAATTTCCAGAATTTCAGCCACCTTTGGCTGCCCAATTATCTTTGTTTAAAAAAAAAATCAAATTAAAAATCAGCAAAAAAAGGGGCACCTGGGTGGCTCAGTTGGTTGAGCAACTGCCTTCCACTCAGGTCATGATCCTTGAGTTCGGGGATCAAGTCCCACATCGGGCCCCCAGCTCCACGGGGAGTCTGCTTCTTCCTCTAACCTTCTCTCCTCTCATGCTCTCTCCCACTTTCTCTGTCTCTCAAATAAATAAATAAAATCTTTAAAAAAAAATTAGCAAAAAAAAAAAACCACCTTTGGAAAACTTTGCTCTGACAAAGTCTAGGTATAGAATGATAATAAGATGCTGATTACTGGGTAATGGAAATGTAACTTTTCTTTCTTTTCCTGCATTTCCTACTGGGCAAGGAACTAGGGCTGAACTCTGAAGGAAAATACAAGCTCAGTGCTTCTTGATGGTTCACCACACGCAGAAGGTGGGCCAGAATCCCAGACCCCACCCCTGGCATCATCTTTTTTAATTCCTGCTCAGCAATTTGAGAGGTCTTTTTTATGCCCTTTTCCCAGGTGAGAAAACGGAGTCCATGCAAGGCGAAGCCATTTGCCCCGTTGGGTTCGGTAGCAACAGGGCTGTTGGATCCCAGAGACCAAGCTCTTAACTTCCATGTTACACCTGATCCCTGAGCTCTGGCTACTTCGGCAGCCCAGAGGATAAGCGGAAGTGCAAAGGGAAACTGCACACTGGATTCTCCTCTCCGGGGGGCCCCCAGGTCACCCGTGCCCATGCACCCCTGCCATCAACAGATGGCGCTCACGAGCAAGGGCTGCACCCCTGCAGGGAGCCCTGGGGGATGGAACCATTTGCAGTCTGTGGTCAATGTTCAAGTGACCGACCACAGCTTCCCCGCAGGGACAACAGAGGTCTCCTGCCGTGTCCAGCTGGCTGTGAAAGATGCTATTAAAAATCGTCGATAAATGAGGTCCGGCCTTTGCTTACACAGTTTACTGTAAGGACCTATCAGCAATGATTTCTTACCCTTTGTTTCCTATCAGTGGAGCTGATAACCGTAGGAAACTGGGTTGTGTCTTCGAGTTGCCCAGGTCTAGTGACATTTCAATACAGTGTGGGGAAATTTATGTTTGAATAGTGATATAATTGATCCATGTGCATTCGTCCCCATGAAACACGATTTTTCACTTCTATTAGTTCACTTTCACATTCCTTTTTTTTTTCTTTCTTTTCTTTTCTTTTTTTATTTCATGGGTACTGAGAGGGAAAAAGCCAGGCTACAAACTGACCACCAGACTCTCACAGCGAAGCCCACAACCCTCCTGAGGAATCAGCAATCACAGAACCACCAATCAAGCTCAACCAAGCCCTAGCCCATAGCTAATTCACCCTGTTATTCCTGCGCCCAACAAATCACTGCATACAGCAGGCTTGTAATAAGTTTGTTGGGTGAATGAATCCATCCATCCATCCATCCATCCAGGGAAGCTAGGCCCAGAATCCCCACTGCCATGCCGGGCAAAGTGACACTCAAAAGGAGGGCTGCCTCTCAGCCAGGCAGCAAGGCTGGGGGACGTCTCCAGAACTCCTGCCTGCTTCAGGAGGAGCTCCCACCTCAGGAACTCGCAAGCATTCAGCAGCATAAGACCAGTTGCTGCTTTGCAAACATCAAGCAGGACTTGCACCAAGGATTCCCACCCACAGCAGAGCACCAAGGAGGAGACGCTCCCAATGTGATGCCCCTTTACTAATGATGCCCCAGACCCACACCTGGGGCAGATGCGCCCCCACCCCCGACCCCGGGCCCTCTCTTCTCTCTTCTACATTTCCTAAGTGTTATGAAGAGCAGAGCTGGTCACACACCCAAATAGATAAAAAGTTGGTTTGCTGTTTTGTTTTCCAGTAAAAGAATATTAACGTGATCAAAAAATGGTTGCTGTGTGACGAAGGCAGAACTAAAACCTCCACCAGTGAGCCACCATTCAGGACTCTAAGATGGCCCTGGTTGTTTGGGGAACCTCACGGAGGCCCTCAAAGTCCAAATACCAACTGTAAATGGCTTCCTCCACAAGCCCCCAGGAAATAGCTACCGCCCCCTTGAGAGCTGATGTGTCCAAAAGATTCTCCTAGAAATGGTGGGCGGAGTTATGGGGCCAGTGAACTGGGACCCTGTCTTGGGTCCTCCTCCTCGGCAGAGGTGGGCCCCCAACCTGGGCCTGTGGCGCCCCCTGGCCAGCTGGGGACTCCTGAGGGTCTACCTGGGGGACCCACAGGTGGGTGTCCTAGGGTGGCACCAATACGGGGCGGGGCCTCGGCCAGGTACCTCGCCCTCTACCACGCATGGAGAGGTGGCAGCTGGACCCCTCTTCTTTGCACTCCCTTCTGGCCCTCAGCCTGGGGCTCCGGCTTCTTCGGGGAACGCTCTCCCCTTCCTGTCCATCCTTTCCCAAGGCCCCGTGGCCATGAAACCCCAGCCGGCTTGTCCTCTCCCAGCCATCCGTCACCCTGGCCTCCTCCCTGGGAGCCGGAACATCTCTGGCATTGGCACTGGGGAGGGGAAAGAGTGGCCCCTGTCCCCCTGCCAAGGGGGATGTCACGCCACCAGAATTTATGTGCCAGCTCTCCTTGTACCAGCTTTTCCCAGGTTCCTCCCCACCCATTACTACCCCATTAGTTGCCCCGTGTTTTCCCCTAACTGTCACCAGCCCACACTGCCTCTTTGTTAGCCCGAGGTGCTCAGGCCGGCCCCTCCCCGGGCAGGGGCTGAGCATTGGGAACCGTTTCCTCCCCCGCCTCCCCCGCCCCAGAGCCTTGAGTAAAACAAACCCACCAAAGGGCATTCTGGCTCTGTTTGCACAGCACGAGTGGGCCCCCGAGTTGCCTGGCGCCCCTCATCCGCCATGAACACACTTCCCCTCCTTATTGGTATTCAGTCAATACCTTCCTTTTCTGACCCTTCCCCGCTTGGCCCCTGAGATCTGCTGACAGAAGGGCCTCTGTTGAAGGAGCAGAGGGTGCAAACACCAGGGCTCTGAAGACAGCACACTGACTTCAAAGGGGGAAATGAGTCACTGCCCGTCGGGCTGGGCAGGGACCAGGAGCGGCTCCTCCAGGACCAGACTCCTCCCGAGGACAGCCCTTCTGTGGCTCCAGAGCTATTTGTGGATTTTTATTGTTCCAGGACTGACTACAAAACGTGGGCCAGACCCGAGGTCTGGTAAATATTGTGTTACGGAATTCGCTGGAAGCCCTTTGCTGCGAAGGATGGCCTGCAGCCCGGAGGCTCGGGCGAGGCCTCCTCCAGGCCCCCACCGTCCACCATCTGGTGCCTGCAGCAGGTCAGCCACCGGGGCGCTGGCCGCTCCCCCGCTCACTGGCCACCCCCGTGAAGCTGGTTCAAGAGCCCTAGATCCACAGTCCCCACGGCTGTGAAACCCAGGCTCCCGGCATCCTGGGCACATCGTCCCAGCAGAAGCCAATTCCACTCCCCCTCAAACTCTTCCACGGATGAGGCGAGAAGCAGAGCCGCCCAGCCATCTGCAGCCGGCTCCTGACGAAGCCTGCTCGTCCAGAACAAAATCCGCTTCCCCACCTTCCACCCACCCGACCCACTTCTGCTTCTGCAACCCATCAGCTCCCTTGTTCTGGCGACCGACAGCCCTTCACATAGATTAGAAATTGCTCTGAGTTCCTCTGCGTTTGTTTTCCTCACACCAAATAGCCTCAGGCTACTTGACTACATCTCCCGGGAAATGTTTCCCAGAGGCTCCCAGCGTTAGCCACCCTCGCCCAGAACACATGCAGTGTTCTCCCGCAGCCGTCCACAACATAAGCCAGACTCGGGCACTGAACGCAGTTCTCCGTACGTGCGCAGGTCAGCACAGACTACAACAGGTCTATCCCCTCCCCCAGAGAGGACACCTTGCCTCCATTAATTCAGCCTGTGGCCACATTCCCTCTGACAGCCGCCTTCCCACACCCAGCTCACCCTCATGTTACAATCACAGGCCCTTTCCCTAGCAAGGGCTCCCAAACAAGGTCTCCCCCATTTAGCTCTTTCAAAGTTGTCTTCCTATTTCTCAGTATTTAATTTCACCTCATTGATTCCAGCCCCGTTCATGGAGTTTTCAGTCTTCTGTCACCTTGGCTACAACAGCTGTCCCTTTGCTGTTTTGTGCCACCAGCACATCTGCTGACCATCCCTTCTGTGTGCCCACAAACATAGCAGGACCCAGAGATGCCGATGACTTGTCCAAGGTGTCACAGCCAGAGGGGGGACGGAGCCAGATCTAGAATGCGAGTGTCCTGGCTCTCGATCCAATGCTCATTTCTGTCACATTCTGCCAAAAAGTCCCCGGGCCCCCTCAAACTGCTGTCTCTCCGGCCCTCTACCACCCCCACCTGCTTACCGGTCTATCCCAAGAGAGCCTGATTACAGACAGGAAGGTCTGGTAAGGACTGGCTTCCGGAGAGGAAGATGGGGAAATTACCCCCTACCCAAAGGATCCTACTTTGTTAAATTATGCCCGCTTCCCACAGCTATGGTCCTACGCTTCTCGAGGGAGCCTCTGAGTAGCCCAACCAACAGACCAGGCCAAACGGGACCGGGAAGATGAGGAGGTCCTGGGAGAGGCGAATGGGTTAGAATGAGGAGACCAACAAAGATTCTGAGGCTCACCCTGAACTTTAGAAAGAATCTATATAACGGACTGTCCCTTAAAGACAGCATCAGCCCTAGAGCCTCTCACAAACAAGTCTTGCACGGTCCCTTGAAGATAACGAAGATAGGCCTTCGTCCTTGCTCTGAGTAGAACTCTAAGAGCAACGTCAAGATCACTGGGTGAACGTGCCAGGAAAACAGGTCAAGGTTAGTATGAGAATTCCTAATGACCAGAGCTACTCACCACAAGACCAGCTGCCTTGTGAGCTACCCATCACATTAAGTGTTTAAGCAGAGGCTGGAGCAAATGACTTTTGTCCCGTTTGAATCCAAAGATCAAGGTTTCTGTAGCCTCTTTTCCGCTGTGACAGATTCCTTGTGCTTCCAAGTAAAAAGCCATCACTGGACCCCAAATAGCCAAAATGGTTTTGAAAAAGAACAAAACTGAAGGACTCACACTTCCTGATTTCAAAGCATATTATAAAGCCATAGTAATCAAATAGTGTGGTATTAGCATAAAGACAGACAAAAAGACCAAAGGAATAGAATGGAGAGCCCAGAAATAAACCCTCACCCATATGGTCAAATGATCTGCAACAAGGGTGCCAAGACCATCCAATGGTGAAAGGATAGTCTCTTGATCAAACAGTATTCAGAAAATTGGATAGCCACACGCAAAAGAGTAAGTCAGATACTTATCTTTCACCATACATAAAAATTAACTCAAAATGGATCAAAGACTGGGGCACCTGAGTGGCTCAGTTGGTTAAGCACCTGCCTTCTGATCAGGTCATGGTCCCAGGGTCCTGGGATCAAGTCCCGCATCGGGCTCCCTGCTCAGCGGCGAGTCTGCTTCTCCCTCTCTCTCTGCCCCTACCCTGCTTGTGCTCTCTCTCGCTCACTCTCTCTCTCTCAAACAAAAAAAGTCTTTTTTTTTTTTTTTAATGGATCGAAGACTTAAATGTAAGACCTAAAACTCCTAGGAAAAAAAACCAGGAGAAACACTTCACAAAATTCTACGTGGCAATGATTTCTTCAACACGACACCAAAAGCACAGGCAAGAAAAGCAAAAACAGACAAATGGGACTACATCAAAAACTTCTGTGCCTGTGAGGACACAATCAACAGAGTGAAAAGAGAACGTATGGAATGGGAAAAAAATATTTGCCAACCATACATCTGACAAAAGGCTAAATACCCAGAACATACACAGACATTTCTCCAACGATGACATACACCCGGCCAGTGAGCATATGGAAAGATACTCGACATCATTAATCATCAGAGGAATGCAAATCAAACCCACAGTGATCTATCGTCTCACACCCACTAGAATGACAACTCTCAAAAAAAAAAAAAAACTGGAAAATAACAAGTGTTGGCAAACTGGTGCAAGCAGTATGGAAAACAGCATCGGCAGTTCCTCAAAAAATTAAAAATAGAACTACCAGAGGATCCAGCAATCCTACTCCTGGAATATACTCAAAAGAATGGAAAGCAGGATATCTGTGCGCCCGTGTTGTCCGCAGCGCCATTCACAATAGCTAAGGGTGGAAACAACCCAAAAGTCCATCAGCACACGAGTGGATAAACAAGACGGAATATTATTCAGCCTGAAAATGTTAGAAATCCTGTCACACGCTGCAGTGCGGATGAACCCTGAGGACGTTCTGCTGAGTGAAATGAGCTGGTCACAGAAAGATGAACATCACGAGTCCACACCGCTAAGACCCCCAGAGCGGTCACATCCATAGAGACAGGAAGCAGAATGGTGGTTGTGGGGGGCTGGGGGGAGGGGCAGGGAGGACTCGGTTAACGGGTACAGACCCGCAGGATGAAAAAGTTCCGGAGCTCTGCCTCATAAGAATATAGACACACTCACCACTGCTGAGCTATACACGCGAAAATGGTGAAGACGGTAAACTTTATGTGATGCGTTTTTAGTCATAGTTTTTGTCTTTGGTTTTCTTTTTTAAAGCCGCATTTGACAAGAGACAGGACCGACTAAAACTGGGAAGGGCAGATGAAAGCCTGGACTTAATGAAGCAGAATCAAGATACAGATACGTCAGTGAAAGCCGAGGAGACTTCTGGAATATCCAATCCTTCATTCACGTGTGACAAGCTCTATGGCCCCCGTGGACTTCTGGTGCCAAGATGACTTCAACTCCCCAAAGTAATGAAGCCACACGTGTGTTCTCCGGTGAACACCTGATGCTAAGAGGCTCGATGTTATGGAAGTTGAGAGCAGGTGAGGCAGAGATCACTGCTTGTCGAGAAGTCACGAAAACGGTAACGCACAGTATCCAGTGTTTCCTCCCTTCAACCCTGCGCTAGTACTGACCACAAATGTAAATGTCATGAGTTATCATTCATGTTAATAGTCACGCCAAGTTCATCTACTAAAGAGCTCTCCATTAGCTCAGCTCCCGGGGAAGGCATTCAGAGAAAGAGGTTGTAGAAATAATTCCATGGGTGTGAAGTCACTATCTCATTTTCAGTCTATAAAACCGAGGAAAGAAGAGGCTGCACGAGTAAACTCTCGGGCAGCAGGCTAAGGGAGTGCCGGCAAGCCACAGAGGGAGGTGGGAAGCTCTGACCACACGGAGAACACAGGTGCTGGGACAGAAACAGGCCCTGCTCTGAGCCAAGGAGACCAGCAAGGAGGCAATCAGGACCCTCGCCCGGGCCTAGCCGGGAGCCTCCCACTGAGGCCATGAGGAAAGGGGAGCCAGAGAAGCCCACCAGCCTGAGGCAACCCAAGAAGACTTCTAGAATGGCAGATCGTCCTCTACATCCAAGTAATATGGCTAGAGGGGGCATGCCCACCCACCTCCTCCGTTGCTTGCAGGATGACAGTTTGGAGTGATGATGGCATTCACAGCACTTGAACTGGGTGGTCTGTATAAATTACCCCTAATTCTCACAGCATCCCCCTCCTCGTTTTACAGGTGATGAAGTAGATGCAGAGAGGTTAAGTAACTCACCCAGAGTCCAACAGCTAATCGGTACCAAACGAACATCAGAGGGACAGAAAGGACTCAATGCCGATGAACCTAACTATGATCTGGAAGAGCCAGGAAGGCTGCCCAGAGGCGCACTTCTCTGGTGGGCTTCTGGAACTGTGATGGTGTGTGCCCATGATTCCAGAACCCCAGGCAGGGAGGAGCTACACCACGCTTCTGGCCACTGAGAGTTGCTGTCCTCCAAAGGGAAGCCACAATGCAGTATACAGAAGAATGTCCCCTGAAGCTGTCCTTGTCCTTGTCCCCCAGGATCCGTGAATGTGACCTTACATGGCAAAAGGGGTTTTGCAGATGTGGCGTTGTTACAAATCTTGACACAGGGAGGGTATCCTGGCTTGTCCAAGTGGACCCAATGTAATCACAAGGGGCCTTACAAGGGAAAGAAGGAGGCAAGAGAGGGAGACGTGACAGCTGAAGTCATTGTAGAGAATGATGCAGCCATGGGGCAAGGAATGTGCCTGACCTCTAGGAGCTGGAAAAGAAAAGGAAGAGATTCACCCCTGGGCCTCCAGAAGAAACACAACTCTGCCCACACCTTGACTTTAGCTTCACGTCGAGACCCGTTTCACATTTCTGACCTCCAGAGCTGTGGGAAAACACGTCAGTGTTGTTTTAAGTCACTGAGTTTGTGACAGTTTGTCCCAGCAGCATAGGAAACAAATCCAGACAGGAGGACAGAGCTCCCTGTAGCTGTGCCCGTGTCCCCATGCAGGTCCCCACCGGGGGAAGACAATCCAGCAAGTCAACGTCCTTAAAGGCGAAAGTGGTTCCAGCTTCATTAAACCGACGAGGGAGAGGGGGCCGTGCTCTCTATCAGCCCAGGGGAGCCAGCAACGTCTAGCCCATCTCCAGTTGCCTCCTTAAGAGGTGAAAAAATATACCATATACCAACTCCAAGAGGTTTGCTAAGAAGTTTTTTTGCAAAGTGTTAAGCGGTCTAAGAATATACAGTGTTCATTTCATGATGTCGTTTTTCATAGAAGACCAGCATTTCCTTTCAGGTTAGTGCACACTTTTACTCACTCTCATCAGGACCAGTTCTGACCCGAGAAGCCTGACCCCCTGCCTCCCCGGCCGGAGTCCACCCCCTCACCCACGGTCTACACAGAGGTCTGCTCAGGCTGGGTCACTTCTCAGTGCCCGCAACTGGCCAGGCGGAGGCCTGCATCTCTTCAGCAAAGGTCTGGAGCCCACAGAATTATGGGGAACAGAGCCAGAGATTTGGGAAAGACTTGGGTTTAGCAGCTCCCTGCCTCTCCTTTACCCGCCCCACTCCCCACCAAGAGCAGGAGACCCAGAGCTGTCCCGGGACAAAGACCGAGCCTCTGCCGCGAAGCTCCACTTCAACACCGGGGCCAAAACCACACTGACCATGGAGAAGAACAAGCAAGGGCTCCTTGCCCTCCAGCATGGGGAGGGGCGTGGGGGGCAGGAACAGGTCCAAACGTACAAGCCAATGGTTCCCAGCCATTTCACCAAAAGGATGTCTTTTACTACTTCCCCTTCACACCCCCCAACCATTTGAAAAGTCTGGGCCATTAAAATATCTTTATTAATATCTTTTCACATTTTTATTATTAATCAACAGCCAATTAATCAACTGCCAGTCAGGGCTTCTCTTTAGCAAAAGATGGCCAGTGTTACTCCAAACTGATAGATGATTTCAGCCAAAAATCAAAGAAAATATATTTGAGTTAGCTCATTCGGCCTGATTGCACACACAGCAAAGAGCGTGAGGAACCCCGGGGTCTCTTCTTCGAGCTTCTCAAGCCCTGCGGACCGCTGGCTGGAATCCCAAGCAGTAAACAGAACCAGCAAAGCCACAGAGTTCGGTGGAGGGGAGGGTCTCACCAGCTCATGCAGGGGCCTGGCCCAGCTTAACAAAAATGGAGTCAGTCAGACTCTGCCAGGCATCACCTGGGGACGGTTTCTTGCCAACTCATGTCCATCTCCACCTCCCCCTTGATTCCCTCCTCCCTCGAGTTCTCATGGCCTCCCAGAAACAGGGGCTCCCTATAACTACCCTCCACACCCCATTTCAAGCAAAGGGATACCCCTGCCTGCTTCTCCAGAGACCCCATCCAGCCCACCCTCAGTAGATGTCATTTCACCTACAAACCATCACTAAGCCCTTGAACAACTGGCTTCATTATTTCTGGGCCACAGGTCAAGGTCAACCACAGGTCAAGTAGAACAGGGGTCTGTTGGCAACTACTGAGTCCATCAGATCCATGAAGCTCGGGCACAACACACAAGCACAAAGCCTCAAGCCCAGAAATCAGAGGAGGTGGGGGAGGAAGTCCTGAACCCCCCCATAAAGAGCAGAGGCCGCTCACTCTCTTCCCATAGCCTTTGGGACAATGTCTGCCACCAGAGAGACACGGCTTGCAGGCCCTGCTAAACCCCTGTGTGCTGGAAAAAGGAGGATGGGCAGGCCTTCATCCCTGAGAACACCAGGCTAAGTGAATAAGCCATTCCCAGGGAGCAAATGTCACCTGCTTCCACATGCGTGACAAACTCAGGAGATGCACATTCAAGGAGACGGAAAGTAAGAGAGGTGACCAGGGCTGGCAGAGGGACAGGAAGGGGGAGTTACTGTTCCACGGGCTGGGAATGACAAGGAAGTGTGGGGCACAGACAGCACCGACTCCCAACCCGGGACTATGTCGTTAATGCCGCCGAACTGTGCACTTACACACGGTTAAAATGGCAAGTGTCAGTTTATGTTTATTTTACTACACACACACACACACACACACACGTTATAAAGGAACAAAATAGAAAGCCCTGAAGAGGCAATAGGCTGAACAGTCTGTTCTGCTGGGGGAGGCAGGACATGAGGAACTCTGACCAGGAGGTGGCATTCCAGGCAAGCCAAGGGAGAGACAGAGGCCCCCCACCATCTGCCCTCACGTCTCGGGTACAGAGACTGGGGGGAGGGCCTCCATTGAGGGAGTGTGGTGTTGAGGAAAGACGCTATTTACCCTCTGCTCAGTCGCTCTGCTCATAAGAACCCTCTGTGGCCCCCTCAGCCCAGCACCCTTTCCAGACTCTTCACTCTAGAAAACAGAGACCGTCTACACAGCCTTCCGCTGAGATCCACACAACACTCTAGATTGTGGTGTCCCTGCTCATAGAGCAACTGCGATCCTCTCCATCCACCCATGTCTCCCGCAGCTTTCAACACTGGAGTCAAACCTTTTATTTTTTTTTTAAGATTTTATTTATTTATTTGACAGAGAGATCACAAGTAAGCAGAGAGGCAGGCAGAGAGAGAAGGGGAAGCAGGCTCCCTGCTGAGCAGAGACCCCCCCCCCCCAATGCAGGGCTCGATCCCAAGACCCTGAGATCATGACCTGAGCCGAAGGCAGAGGCTTTAACCCACTGACCCACCCAGGCGCCCCTCAAACTTTTTTTTTTAAGATTTTATTTATTTGAGAGAGAGAGCACGAGCAGGGGGAGGGACAGAGAGAGAAGTAGACTCCCCACTGAGCAGAGAGCCCCATTGGGGACTCGATCCCAGGACCCTGAGATCATGACATGAGCTGAAGTCAGAGCCTTAACTGACTGAGCCACCCAGGCACCCCTGACTCAGAACTTCTATCCTCCCCAGAAGACTCCTGAACAATCTCTTTCCTCTTCCTGTTTCTGTTTCCTATCACAAAAGGCAGGATAGCGTGGAGGGTTAGAGTGTGCCCTGAGTTCAAAGCCTGGATCTGCCAACAAATAGCTATGCAATCGATTACTTTGCCTCTCCATGCCTCAGTTCTCCCTGCTGTAAAACGGGATAATAATTGCATAGGACTATGACAATTAAAATGAGAAAATCCACATAAAGTGTTTGGTGCACAAACAAAAAATTACCATATTAACAAATGGTAATTACTATTATTATTATTATAACAATTACATACTGCTTTGGTATTAAACTAATTTTAAAAAATATTTGATAGCTCAAGTATTTTTAAATGCCTTATTTAATTAAAAAGCATATCTTTCTTATTGGCAAAAATATTTACATAATTTTGCCAATATATTATTTATTTATTTATTTATTATTCATATAATTTCTGAAAGGGCTTAAAAACAGTCCTCACTCTCCTAAAAGTTATTCACAACACCTCCCTCCTGTGTGCGCTCTTCTCTGTTCAGAATCTTCTCGATGCCTATGAATTCAGTTCGTTCCATGCTGATTTTTGTAAATGCCAAGGAAAGGACCTTTCATTCCTTTGAGCCCCAGCAGTGCCTTCGCTGGGCATTCCCCAGGGGGCTGCTCTTCCCTCCAGCCCTCCTCCAGGCCCTGGCTGCATTTGTGAAGGCCTGTGTGGTTCTGAGGCCACAGGGTCAGAGCCGGGGGCCAGCACTGCGTTTAGGACATTATACCATGCTGGGCGCATCAGCTCTCTCTGGCACTCAGGACGTCAGTCTCGGGCCGGCTGCCCTCTTCTGCAGAGGCTCCTGGCCAGCCCAGTGGGACGCTCGCCTTTTTCACTTGAGCCTTGACAGCAGGCACAGATTTAATGATTGGAAAGCACTTTGAGAATTCAGAGTGCTCCATAATTGCTAACTCATAATCCCCAAATTGTTCTTGGTGTGGCTGCGGGAGGTAAAGCGTCTGCCCTTGGGAGGGCCTTTGTTAGCATGGCCCTCCCACCAGCAGAACCCAGCAGGGCAGGGGCAAATGGGGGCTCTGACCGTAGAGGAGTGTCTACCAAAGATTCTTCAAAGTGTGCGAGAGCAAGATAAAGGGGAGGGGCTTGATAAGAATGCAGATTCCTGGGTGCTTCCACAGCGACTAACTCAGGATCTCCGATGATAACCTGCATTTTAATAAACTCTCCTAGACAACTCTCATTCACACTAATTAGAGCTCTTACGGGGAGAGGCAGATGCATGGAGCTGGGGTCAGAAGGACCTGGGTTTGAGTCGGCCCGGGCCCTTACTGTCAGCGCTCCGCAGGCCCGTAAGGTCGGGCAACGCAACACCCCCCACCCCCGCCCTACACATGTGCTTCGTAAGGCACGCAGCGGGTTAGAGGGGCTGAACGGTCCCTCTACAAAGAACCGTATTTGACCCAGAACTTCCCAGACTGTCTAACCAGGGAAGTTCCTTTCCATCGTTAGTGCCAGAATCATCTCACAGACTTAGTATCTCATGAGACAAAAGCTCGTGAAGGTCGTTCCTGGGGAAAGTGAAGCCTACGGCGTGAGGGACAGCATCTTAAGGCAGGGGTTCTGGCAGGAGGAGGCCCCGGCCGGCGAGGGGGAGCCAGAGCCCCGCTCCCCCCCAACTAGGGTCCTGGACAGCATGGCTGGTTCAGTTTTCTGCAGACCTGTCGCCTGGAGTGGACGAGTCACAACTGCGAGGTCACCTTCCTGCTTCGGGCAATTTCCCTCGGAGGCAAGACAGATCCATTTTGAACAGCTCTTCATTTCAGCAGAGGATGCCCGCCCGCCTCCGATGGGGGCTGGGGACCAGGACTGGAAGGGAGGCTTTGTTCTTCTGACCAGTGCTGACAGTTTAATTAAACCCAGCTCCAGACGGGGTCGACGGGGTCAGGCATTCTTCAACAGGGCTCCTGCAGGAAATCACATCCACGCCTCTCCAGCCACCAGGGCCCTGCTAATGAGCTATCCCGGCCCTCCTTACAGCAAGGGTATCAATAAGGGGAAAGAAGTGCCCTGGGCTGCCCTTAATCACCCCCCACCACCCCTTCCAGGTCCAGCAGAGACACAAAAGGTTGATCTTGTCCTGACGCATACTGGTTTCAAGGCTACAGAGAAGCCCAGAGGAACTGGGTTTCCGGAAGTGGCTTCTGGACGAGGAAGGGAATGCAACCAGCGAGAGGAGGGAGCGCAAGGCACCGCACAGACCCCTCCCCAGACGCAGAAGGTCAGAGGCACAGA
Organism: Nasua narica; assembly: GCA_028533885.1. Taxonomy (NCBI): domain Eukaryota; kingdom Metazoa; phylum Chordata; class Mammalia; order Carnivora; family Procyonidae; genus Nasua; species Nasua narica. The sequence goes on from CM052812.1 coordinate 47,473,842, forward strand.
GTCTGACACTCACTGTGCTCCACCGCCAAACGTGCGTGGAGACCACATTTTGCTGATGTAAGAGAAGCCGTGAGGTTCGAACGTGGCTGAACCCCATATGCGTCCTCGAAGCATCTCCACATTCTCTTGTGAGCGACTGTCAGGGGATGAAGCACACCCCAAATCCAGGCAAACTGCCACCAGGGTAGAGCCACCCTGGCAGGGGACAGGGGTCCAGCCAATGAGGAATCTGCCCCCACCCACGCCATCCTGCTGTTGGTCAGACACGAGCAGACTGCTCTCAGAAAGCGCTGGTGATAAGCCCTCCCCTCCTGGAGGGACAGTGCCTACCCCTCTGCCTTCCACAGCCCACTCCAAGCGTTCCCAGCACGGAGAACAGCGCCTGGCCCGCAGGAGGCCCTGGGTAACGTTAGATGAGTGGGTGGGCTGCTGCATGCGCACCATTACAGGTGGATCGGGACATGGGTAGCTAGCAGTGGAACGGGTGGGAGCTGGCTGGGGCTGGCCGTAGGCAAGCGAGTGGGAGAGTGGATGGGTAGGGGGGCGGAAGCGTGTTCGATGGGAGGAGATGGAGGACGGAGGGATGGTACAGGGCACAGAGATGGGCGGATGGGGGGCTGACTGGTGAATTGGCAGACAGGTAAGCAGGAGTGCAGGGGAGCGGGGGCGGGCACGTGACAGCCTGATGGGGTTGGGAGGGTAGGTGGGTACAGGAAGTGGAGGAATGGTAAGGAGACTCTGGGTGGAAAAGGGGGGGTGGATGACCCAGACGGAAGGATGAGCTTTAGCATCTGAAAGACCAGGGTTCGAATTTGACTCCACACCTTGGGCACGTCACAAACCCTCTGAGCTCACGTGTCTTCATCTGTAAAATGGGGAAATGCTGACCTCAGACATGTTCTGATGGTGAAATCAGATAATGTCTGAAGACTGTCCCCCCCATGAGCCTGGCACAGAATGACCTTCCATTTGTTCTGACCGTTACCGTAACAGCTGCTGGTTCCTGAGACCTTCCGTGATGGCCCTGGGGGACACAGGTGGCAGGAAGACGTCACAGGATAGGCACACTTCTGCAGGGGCTCCGACTCCCTCTACGCGCAGACAAGGGGTGGGTGGGCGCAAAGAGGTGGAGGAGTGAGGGTGCTGAGCAGGAACGTGGGGCCCACCCTCAAGGGGGGGCCTCCCCAAGGAAGCAAAGAACACACAAGTGACTCCAGGGCCCTAAGAAACATTTTGGAGGCACATCACTGACTGGCTCCATGCTTGCCCAGGAGAGTACCCAAGAGTACGAAAGGCACATTCCCTCTGGCAGCTCCTGGGCCTGAGCGACGCCAGTCCAGGGCCACCCCCCGCCACCCCGCGGCTGCGGAAGAACACAACAGCCCCAAGAGGTGCCTGTGTAGGTCCGCCTTGTGAAACGCAGCCTCTCGCGGGAGAAAAAACTTTAAACCTGTTGGGGGAAGTCCCTGCCACGCAACGGGGTGGTTCTACGTGAAGACAGAGTGAGATGGACAAATGCTCAAGGGCAGGGTCAACTTGGAGACCATGATGCCACCACCAAACCAATCCTCACGTGATTCACCACACATTTCCTGAGCATCTACTACCGGCCACAAAGTTTACACCTGCCATGAGAGCCCGTTACACCTTCCTCCAATCCCTACAACAACCTGCAAGGTAGCCGGAATTCTCTTTATCTGATAGAAGAGCAAAGCTGGGCTCCCCAGGGTTGGAGGAAGCCCTCCAATGTCACATGGCCAGCACTCACTTTAACTCCGACTACAGAGGCTTTCCAGCGCTTGTAAAAGCTGGGAGGTCTCCTACCATAAAAGTCACACATGCTTCTTACAGAACATCTGGGAAAGCCAGAAAAGAAAAAAGTCACCCCGAGACAACCCCCACTGGCATTTTACAGCCATTTTCCGTGCCTTCTTCAGAGTGATCTACTTAGTGATTTTATTGTCGGTGCAATTTTGCATCCTGGCTTTTGGTAACGCAAACATTTACCTGCATTATTTTACATCTTCCATAAAGACCGCATTTGATGGTGATGTAAATATTTCCTCAAGCAGCTATATGATAATTTACTTAACTGTTCCCCCAATGCTGGACATATATTTCAATATTGAGTAGTCTATATTTCAATAGAGGAATATTCTACATTTCAGGGCGCCTGGGTGGCTCGGTTGGTTATGCGTCTGCCTTCGGCTCAGGTCTGGATCTCAGGGTGCTGGGATCATGCCCCAGATCAGGATCCCTAAGCAGGGAGCCTGCTTTCTCCCTCTCCCCCTCCTCCCTGCTCGTGCTATCTCTGTCAAATAAATAAATAAAATCTTAAAAAAAAAAAAAGGAATATTCTACATTTCAAAATTCTAAATAATGCTACAACAAACATGTTTGTGCTCATGTTTATTAATTCCTTAGGCTAGATCCCCAAATGTGAGATTTTAGGACCTTCGAAGGCCCTGTATCTAATTCCAACCCCATCACCAAACTGCTCTGTGGTCCAAGGCGAGTCACATCTCTGGGCCTCAGTCCCACATACAGAATGCAAGGGACAGCCCAACCCAACAAAGGGGAAATATTCCTGAAGAACGGTCAGTAACGGGATTTTAACACCTGGCAGCCACACACACACAGTCAATCCCAATACGGACTGTGCCGTCTGACCCACTCTGATCGCACCTTACCTACACATTTGGTCTCTCTCAAACCTGTTTCATGCTGATTTAGCATAATGGCCTCTGCTGAGGTCCATGATTTGCTCCAGGTGGGAAGGATTAGCAATGGATCCCTCAAAGCAGAGGGGAGGTCAGCAGATGAGAGACCAGAACCACCAGGCCCTGCTTCCTAAGGGAATGTGGTCCCCCTCCAGTTCCTAGAGGCGTGGGCTCCCTGGTAAGACGGCACCAGGCGATCCCACAAACCGTCACCCCAGCAGCTTGGCCCAGGAATGACCTCATGACCAAAGGTGAGCCAATCAGATTCTTTCCCCAGAAATCTGGAGTTGGGACCTGAGACACGGGGATTAACTCCAAGGTCACAGGAAGTAGGAGGGGAGTCAACACTGTGGCTAATCAAAGTCATGGTGGAACTGAGATGTTGCCCATAAGCCCAGGACACTGGTCTGCAAGGAGGAGCAGGAAAATAATGAGATATTCAGAAAGAACTGGAAACACCCTTCACCTCTCCATTCCGGTCCCAGCTGTCCTTCACTTCCTGTCCTGGGGAACATGTAAGTCTGCCGGCTGTGCCCTTGCAATGCCCACCACCCTTCCCATCAGCAGCCTGAGGGGGTTTCTGGTTCCCAAACCCAAAGTGTCCAAGCGTTCCTCGGCCAGACCGAGTGGACTGGGACCATTATCAGAGATGTTTGCGATGCCAGACGCTCGAGTCAACAGATTGAGGGTGGAGGAGGGACAAAGAATATCAGCCAATAAATCTTTGAGCACTTGCTCCTGCATCCTTCCTTAACACAACAACGAAGGTAAAAAACTCAGTGAGCCAGAGCCCAGGAACAAACAGCTAGATCAATAAAAGGGTTTGTTTAACCATTTCCCCCAGGATGTGCATTTTTGAGACGGCCTGCATCGGAGGGGAGCCAGATGGCACTAAACCAGGTCGGGCCCAGTCACGAACTCACGTCCCAGACTGACCTGAGCGGGGACACTGCACAAGAATCCTCTCCAAAGTCCTGCAGGCTGCCACACTTGTGCTTATAGCCAAGCCTCAGAAATATTAACAGGAGAGCTAGAGAAAAGAGTTTCCCTCCACCAGGGCTGGCTATGCTCCTGGCTAAGAAACATCTGCCAAGAGTTAGGGACCCACTGCCTAAAAAGAAAAAGCAGTAGGCACTGGGGAATTGTTCTGGCTCTAGAGCCTGGAAATACTCCTCAAAGAACCACCAAGCCTTCCATCAGGCGTGCCCTTCTCCTGGAAGTCCGTCTATTCGATGCTGACTGGCCCCCTTCCCAGGGGAGCCAGCCCTGGGCCTCAGGGGTGAGAACGTCCAGCGTTTCTGGAGGCCACTGCCTCCCCCAGTTCCCAGCCTCATAGGGTGCCCAGAGCAGGAGTCAGGCAGACTCCTGTCCTCTTCAATGGCTTTTCCCCTCCTTGAATGGAGTTCCTTGTGCCAGCCTTTAGATATAAAATCCAGTTATTTAATATTTATTAAAGCACAGAAGTACTTTTCTCCAGTAAAATATGAAACCATGAAGAGTACTGAGCGGGGAGTCCAAAAGGGACTTGACTACTGACCCTGAGAAGGTCACTTCACCTCTTCAACTTCAAGACAAAAACCTGAAGGCAGGTTCAAGGACAGGGGCTGCCTGGAGACGACTAGGCTCATCGAGACCTCTGGAAATCGTGACACATGTGCAAAGAACTGGCTGTGTTGAATCCAGATTCCAGGAGCCCGTCCGCACTCAGGCAGTCCTGGGGTGCCGTCTCCCACCCAGCCCCCACCCCTCCGTCCTGTCGAAGTCACTTGCTGCTTCTTCCTCCACCTATGTGCTGTCCTACAACCCTCTGCAGGCAAGCCCAGCAGGCTCGCTTCCACACACACGGTGCTCTGCTGGTCACACACAAGACCCCAACCAGTGGTTTTTCAGGTTATAAACGACAACAGCTAAAAGGACTCAAAAACCTCCCAAGTCAAAATTCAAAATCCCAACATACCTTCAAAAATCTAACAAGAGAAGCGCCTGGGTGGCACAGTCGGTTAAGCGTCTGACTCTCAGTCTCCGGTCAGGTCATGATCATAGAGTTGTGGAACTGGGCTCTGAGCTCAGCGTGGAGCATGCTTGGGATCCTCTCTCCCTCTCCCTCTCCCTCCGCTCCTCCCCCTGCTCGTGCCCTCGCTCTTTCCCTCTGGCATAAATAATAAATAAATAAATCTTTTTTTAATCTAATAAGAGTACACAGTTGTTCTAGATGCTTACAGAAAGCAAAGCTAAGAAAAACATAAATTGTTGGGAAAACAGACTTAGGGATCAAACTTAAAAAAAATGTTTCTAATATGCAGATCTGTCCATTAATCCAACTGACTGTCTGGAGAGGGAGTGAACTCCCCATCATTAGAGGTAGCCAACCAAAGACTGAAGGACCACAGGCTAAGGAACAGCAGAGGAGATTCCTTAGATAATCTCCAAAGTCCTGTCCAACCCACGACCCACAAAATGAAACAGATGGTAGAACAATTACAGACACATTTAACAAACCACAGAGTAGCAGAATTAGACACTACCCTTGAAGCTTGAAAGAAGTACATTTACAGCAAATAAAAGTACACTTACAGCAAATAAAAATATAACCTTATGCCATGGTTGATAAGCTTCCAGAGCTCATGACTCTGATCTGGTAATAGAAAGAGATCCAAGAAGGGCTTCATTGAATGAATCAATATTCGACCCAAGGCAGAGACAGATGTGCAGGGTTGGGAAGCGTGGCATCATGGCTGACAAGAATGCTGCCCCTCCCCAGAACATTCTCACACCCGCACTGTCAGAGGCACCACAGAGAACTGAACGAGCCGTGGACCCCACTGAGAAACGCCCCGCGCAGCACCTTCCTACAGGAGGGCCTCTCGTGCCCAGCATGACTCCGGACAGGTGGTGAGCAGGGGGTCAGGGTGGCAGGAAAGTCCGGCCCCTCTGACCAGACATGGCCCCTCCCACAGGGTAAGGGACAAGACTACAGACAGAGCATCAGTTGCCCCTTCACTCACAGTCTTGACAGAGCCTGGTTATTCTGGAACAGCAGTTCTGGTAACATGTGCAGCTGGTTCCGGTTCAGTCGTCTAAAAGAGAGAAGAAAGGAAGGGTTGGGACGTGCCTCGCAGTCTAGGAAATGCGAAGACTTCAGAAAGCACTGGGTTCAGAGAGGGAGGGTGCGGGGTTCAAATCCTAACAGGGTCTCTG